>OZ038475.1:38020495-38052995 GCA_964036315.1 Acanthosepion esculentum | reverse complement strand
GCGAATACATGATGAGAAAATGTCCCTCAAACCACGTGTTAATATTGCCGATCTCTCGGCTTTGTAAATTTAAGTGATTCTTATTGCAATCCGGGCCCTGGCAGAATTTTGAAATATTTTCTTTTGAGTCATCATAAACGTTTGATAGAATTATGAAAAGTTTTCTATTTTCTTCACCTTCATTGTGCAAATGAAGACAAATCTTTGTAGTTTAAATTGGTTTTAATCTTGACAGAATTCTCTCTGACCTGTACAATTACGGACGAGTTTTATATGCATCCATGGTACGAAACAACTTTGTTTACAACGAATCCTAGCAGATATAAGCAGCATCTTTTCTTTTGTATAATTACATTGTTATTAAAGTGAGCATGGTGCCGGAGAATACCACTTAGAGGAAAGAAACGTAGTAAGATTATACTTAGTACTTTTGAAATCAGGAAGACTTGCCGGTCATTACACTCAGCATTTGAAATATTGGCTTTTATATACATTCGAACTGCAAACTTTGGCGCTGGACTGAATGACTACGTTATCTCGGTCACAAGAAAAGGTCCCTTTTATTTCGTATGATGAATGAGATTAAGATAAGGTAAAATAAAACAAAAAATATAGATTTAAATGTAAGTAGTGTTTTGTTAAAAAAAGTATTGATTTGTCTATGTAAAACTTTAAAGTATACTTTTAGAATTTTTCATTAAAAGCAAAAATCGGTTCTTGTATTGGACCATATCATGTTTCATCGTCATTTTGTCTTCAGTGCAAAAGATAATTCCGATTTTTGTCTTTTTACTTATAAATCCAAATATTAGACAGTTGTACTTGCCACCTCTTTCTTTGGTGGCCGCCCCTTTTTATGATGATTTGCTAAAGTTTCAACAGAAGGCCTTTATATATGTCGGTTTTCCAAAGTCATAAAACCAGGGAGAAGTCATCCACTTTGAAGATCTCGTAGTGAAGAATTTAATGTTCGTATCTATACGCGTAGTTGCAGGCTTTGGCCTCCTAATGTTGTGAACTTGGGTTTCATTTTATGGTCTTATCTGCAGGTGTAACGTCAAGTCAGATTATATGACATGCAAAATCTTTCTCTTTTCTTCATTTTCAGGCAGGCACGGGGACGTCAGGATGAAACATTCTTCGCTGCCAATATTGATTATTCTTTTTCTTAATATCTTGCCTGATTCTACGCTTTCACAGTCTCATAGCTTATAAAATAAAGGGAAAAGGTAAATGGAATATCTGAAAGTACAATCCAGGAAGAAATAAAGTTAATTCTATTTACAGATAAAACGTCTTATCGACACGCTGTCGATTCAACCAAAGTTCGATAAAACCAAGTTGTATACTGTGAAAATGTTGATAGGAGAGTATATTGTTTTCTTTAGGAGTTTTTTTTAATGTTTATTTTACGTGAGTTCTAATGTTTGTACTGTACGCTACCAGTTTTAACAAATACTAACGTCCCACATCCAATAATATCAAATCGATACAAATGCAAATATTAATATTTACCAGTTTATTGTTAATTCCAAAGTTAAAAGTACAAGTATAGAAACCCACTCAAGTAAACAGATATTGTTAATATAATGCTTATGATGAATGAGATATGCAATATGAATGAAGGAGAATTTGGATAATAAGCTCGTAACATGATGGAGTTCTTAATTGACTAGCAGCCGTACCCCAGCTGGTCGATTAGAAAAACCGTTCAATTAGAATGGAGCAAAAAGCAGCGTTATCATGTTTAGATGTAACAGAGTCTATATTCTTCAAATGCTTTAAATTACTTTCATTAAAGAAAAAGTTTTCAATTAATGCAGTTACTGATATAAAAGAAGTAGTCTGTATTTATTCAATCGAAGTTAGCCGACGACATGATGTGGTAAAACAGGCAACATGAAGACCCACATTTATTTTGGAATTTTTGAAATTCAGTTTGTCGGTGTGCTACAAGGGATGTAAAAGAGGACACATTTATAAAGAAATGGTTAAGTCTGAAGAGAATTGGTTGAAAGGTCAACGACAAATAAGAAAGAAACCAGTAAAAATCACAATTTTTCGTTATCATCGCGGGTTTTCAATATATGGCTGGACTCAATTATCAAGTTAAATGATTGTGAAACAATCAAATTATTGTTAGCTACAACTGAGTGGAGTTTGTATTAAATCGTTGTAAATTGATGGAGTTTTAGTTTAATATTTTTGTTGTAATCGATTTGTGTTGAAATCTCAAACTGGTGTCAAAAAATGAAACTATAAATATAATTTGCGAAAGTTACCATCAATACATTTTGATAGTAAAAATATACAAAAAATTATCAGCAATACAGTATTTGAAAAAATAACAAAGCTCACAAGAAAATGAAATTTGGGCATTAAATGACATAAGAAATGTTGATATACCGGTAAACAAACCAAACCAAATTTAGAAATATTGCTTTAGATAGGTTGGCAAGAAGGGAGTCTCAACCGACGCAACCATAGTGTAACGGATTAAAATGTTGGTTCGTCAATTTGATGACATATTACTATGGAGTTTAATCACTTCGCTAGTCATTGTGTACTTGGACTATGTGGAAATAGCGGAAGCAATAATGCCCAGTACTAAATAAGAACTAGACCAGATATTCCTACACCTTTGTGCAAATTAATTGAAATAGCCATTTTCTTTCCTTTCTTTCACCATACGGTCAGTTTTAGACAAGGTGTAATCGATATGTATTATGTATTTTTCCCTAAGATGAGGTCATTTTCAGTGGTGTGCAGTAATATGAATATTTTTGGGGTGTATGATGAAATTTGTTTGGCCTTGCAAATATTCCGTGACTGCATCAGATTTTCTCACGCCCGTTGGACGCGTTACTCCTAGGAAGCGTACGAAAATTGTAACCTTGCAGGAACACGCTGGCAAGCCTTACCAGTGTGCAAATGAAAGTACTAAAGAGTGTCCCGGAAACTCTCCTGATATAAATCTAATCGAGAATCTGAGGTCAATTCGTAAGGAAAGACTCTGTGGAATGAACATAAGAGGTACTAACATGTGCACCGGGTCATGTACCATTGGAAAAATACAAAAAAAGTAAATAGTCATGGAATTTGTCGTTTTGTTTCAATGAATTTGCACAAGGGTTTAGATATTGTCACTGAAACTACAACAGTCTACACCGGAGTTTAAATATATGATTCAGTTCGACATTCCCTGATGGTTATATGGATCGACAAGCAACTTATGAAGACCGTCTTGAACAACAGCCAGAATATTGTGATAATGAAAGCTGATGATACTGGTCGACATATAAATCTAAATAATAAAGGGGTTTTGTCGAAAAATAAATAATTGTTATTAAATAAAATGGTCGTTATTATTCTTAGGCCACAGATTATTGATTCACATATTTGAATGGTTCATTGAAAGGAGAAGAATTAAAATAAAATCCTTTACGCGAAATTTAAGAGCCCTGAAATGACTCAAAAATATACAAGAGGGTTTTAAAAGAAATGTTTGATATTTTACGAGAGGTTCCATCATAGAATCACACGAAGAATACCAAAATGAATAGTCGGATGATTTCGAATCTAGTTACCAATATCCCTGTGTAGATGCCTGCTGGTTGCTTTCTTAGATATCTGCAAGTTATCACTTTTATCCAATTGTCACTATGGAACTACCTTTCTCTGGGTGTCACTTTTATGGATCCCTAGACACGAATCTCTCAGATTGCCATATCAAAACTATAGGACTCTCTCTGTTTTGTGCTTTTCCTTGTTGTTTTTTTTTAGCAGGGGGATTTGTGCAGATCATTGAGGAGCCACTTTACTGCAGTAATCATCTGAAGTATTCACAGAGTTTTGAAATATCGATGGTTCTGTCAAATTTTAATGAGAATATTAACCTGTTTGGACTCATGCCCAACAGTAGCAGGCGTACTAATGCGGAACGTTTGACTAAAATTATTTTCTCCCTCGATATTCTTTCAGTACTTCTACTGAGCTTTATTTCAGTGTGTTTATAGTAAGAACAGCCTTTCCAGAGACAATCATTGCCGCTTTCACAAAAGCGAATTTATATGACAGCTCCATGCTTTTCACATGTATTCAGAATTGAAATTATATTGAAAGAGGAATATTGGTAATTAAAGAAAAGGAGTACACACAAATATTTTCCTGGGATAGGCGACAATTTAAATATAAAATAAATCTTAATAATGTTAATACTTAAAGTTAGAAAGGTGCCCTTATAAATATCTCAAATAACAAATGGAATACTTTTAATAATCAAAATGTTTCTGAAAAAACAAACAAAAGAAAAACAAAAAAAACAATTTAATAACACCTTGCTTGATATTGTTAATCATAGAATAGCAGTAATTGACTGAAAGTTTTAGAAAATATTTGTTTGAATCTTAAATTGATTAAAAGTATTTAAAATATTGTTGAATGAAACGAATCTCGACCGTAGTTCATAATTCTTAAAAGGAACGATTTATTTCTAACTAATCAAAGACAGCAAACATAAGAGGAAAAAAAGAAAATCGATTTTACTCTAATTCAAGAAATTTAACCTCTTTGAGAACGGGTATTCTCTTACAATAATATTCACCTAATACAAGGCTCAAGGGTCAATCAATGTAGAAGGTTACTCTGTGGTTGTGTATGAGTGTAAGAATAACAATCAGTGAAGTTCATGATGTTATACAGAAAAGATAACAGTCAACCTTCGGCTTGAAGTGGTCAAGATTACAGTGATTGGCAAAACACCCAACCAAGAGTCTGTTCTTGGAATGAAGCTGTGGGAAAGGAATGTACTTCTTACTAATGAGATAAAAAAAGGATGCGGATGATTCACACTTGTGTACGTGACATAGCGGGCCCCAGTGGTAATCCTCGGTAGTGGTGGGACTAAGGAATATGGTCCGTAAGATCATATGCCATGAAAATATCATTACAGCAGAGAGAGGATCGCGACGCACGCGACGCTCGCGACGCTGCGTCTGTTGGAAAGGTGTAGTAATACGGAAACTAATTCATCACCCACAGAGCGGCGTTGACGTTTTTAAACACTTTCAAGTTAGGTAAGTGAGGACTGTACGGCTCCAGCCAAGATATAGTGACAATGTTACGTTTTAATCTAATCTGGTTTTTGTAATGTAGTATATCAGGGGTGGGGAGTTATGTCCTGGAGTGGTACAAGGAATCGACAATTTTTCCGGCATTTTAACAATAGATCGTATATATGACTTTCACTTGAGGTATGAATAGTGATTAGACGTTCAGGTTTAGGAACATCTTTGAGAGAAGACACATCCATCGAAGACAGGTTAAAGCCCAGGGTCTGCTTCGTAGTGATAAAATGTTACAATTAAATATCAAAGTTTTATTATCCATAAAAGTGAGTATTGTTTTGCATTTCTTAATAATTTATAAAACAATTTGTTTTCATAAACTGTTTCACTAATAATGGGAATTACTTTCATAAACTTTTTGATTAATCTAGGAATGAGTGTTAAATCAATTTTGTGATCCATAAAAATAAGGGTTTATTTTTGCATTTGGTTTAAATGATAAATCTATTTATTTTAATGTATTGCTTTACTTATTATTATAATATTTTTATTTTAAAGCAGGTATGGATTTTACGGAAAAAATGTATTAGTGCTTGCTATGCCAGAGACCCCTAACTAGATCTTTTAATCGAGTTCCAGTCGAATCCGTTATATTCACTTACGTGCTAATACCCTTGGGGAAGGTATGACTCCTCTTCTTCTCCCCCAACAGCTATGGGTAAATAGCAGGACAGACCGTGTTCTATAGCCTTGGATGGTAACTGGTCCAACGTACAAAGGAATGGCAACCTCGTGCGGGACAAAATATGCCTCGTCAGTCATGTATCAAGAGATACATGATCGCCTAAGCGTGTATCACGCATAGCGCATAACTGACTATTATTATAAAAAATATAATAGGGATAGATGTGTTGGGATTGTGTGAAGATGTTAAAAGATATAAGGTTTGAATGATCAGAAGGCTTAAAATTATGCGTGTTCAATGATCTTCCATCCACAGCAATTAATAAAAGACAAAAATAATGATTCGAAGCATAACAATTGAATTTATTAGTGTTTCATGTACATGCATATAAACTGAAAGGTATGAAAGAGTTATATCTCTTAGATTTGGAAATATTTGTACCTGAGCTCATAAGGGTAAAATTAATTATTAAACTGTAGTTTATAAAAATGAGTATGTGTTCAAAGTTTGTAATTGTGTATTGTACAAGTTGTTATATTAAAGAGTTTCTTATATACGTTACAGTAAAATTGAAGAGCATTATATGACTTAAAAAATTATAACAATCTGAAATCCATTTGTTGTAAGTTTTAATATAGTTCGGTACATTTAACGTATATGTTAGGTGTTGATTGATTTCATCTATCTTAAAATCGTCTACCAAACTTTGTCTACTGCTTTGATACTCATTGATGGTTATATATATCATATTTAAACTTATGTCTTACTGTGTTAAGATGAGACACCTCACTATAATCAGTAAATAATTGAATTAACTCTTTTATGTGTCTTTGAGAAAAAATACTCAGTTTTCACTGAAGTATGATTCATAGTATTATTTTAATTTCATTATCAGGAAGCAATCTCTTCAAGAGGAATTCCAGATGCTATGGTCAAATATTAGATTTTGTCAAGAATTCCCAGAAGCAAAGCTTCTGATGTCAGTATTATCAAACGTTTAAGAGTATTAAACTTTTTCATTCACATCTTTATAGAACTATAATTAATAAAGGCATCTGTGTCAATACATTTTAAAAAATTTATTCATGCTGAAATCTTTCGAAAAATATATGAGGAAAAATATAGAGGAATTTACAAGGAGGGACAGACTATTATATACGCAATTAATTTTAGATGAGAAAGTATAAATGTCAAAAAGTTATGTTTGAATATTTGTACAAATTTGAAATCCTGTGTAGGGATGCAAGAGGTGATTATCTCCCTTTGGGAGAGACGAATTTATGACGATGATGGGGTGCTGTAAGTGAGGTTAGTTCGTTGAGTGACGATCTCCACTTGCTATTTAGCACGCGTAGTGCGATGTAGACCGCAGAGAAATCAGACGTCACAAGTCCACAGCGCTAGGCCGAACATGGTTTCACTAGAAACATAGACTGGTCTGCCACATCTTTCTTTGGGAAACAAGTAGAATTGTCTCACTTTGTGCCCTTTCATGCTGCTTGTTGAATTAATATACTATAATTTATCTATGTGGGAGAAATAGCGACTGTTATAAATATATATGTATACAATTCTTTTATGACTTAACGGTATAAAAAATATATTTCAGAACAATGCAATCATATCTTTCAGTTATGCCTTTACGCCCAGGTATTAAGGTGTTATTATACAATCATACAGTTATAATAATGCATACAGTAGGGAAATTAAAACTGGAACTATTCTGTTCTGACAAGCAATCCCCCATTACCTGGGTTAAATTTCTGTATTTGATGAGATGGACCTATTCAAAATAATGTTTATCTTAATTATCGAAGAAATATACGGAGCCAATTAAACAACAAAAAAGTACTTTAAACAAATAATCATATGTTTATTTGTCAGGTGATGTGAAAATTTCTAATTTTTCCTGTGCTCATATTTTGTTAACAATTCAACAATTGCACAACTGTAATTTGACAGGAGTAATCATTTTCGGGAATCTTATTGAATTAGTCTTAAGGCAAGTAAGCATCGCTTCCAATGTTGTGAATATGAATTCATTATCATCAAACGCGAATTTACCCTTAGAGTATTACAAATCAATCTAAATTAATGCCATGATAATTTCTGATCCGTGTCCCTTCAGGACGTAAGCAATTTGGCTACACACAATTTCCCGCCCATTGTAGGACTAAACAACTTTGGGCTCCCTTCTCCCTACGCTGTCATTCTTATCACAAATGAGGTAATTTAATCACTGATTTTCTCCATCCATATGTCCTGTGAGTTTTACGTTTGCAAAGCCCTCCTCCATCATAATATTTCCCAGAAATTTTCACTGACTTTTCTGATTTTAATATGAATGCCTTCCTTGTTCCCAGTCTCCCCGTTCTGTCAGCAGTATTCTCAGCATTCGTCTTTCGAACCATACATCAGTTGCTTCAAGTCACTTTATGTGTAAGGAAACTGCACAGCGCCCCCTACGATACAAGACGATAGATATGACATAGCTGTCCAGCATTTTTTGTTCTAACGAAATACTCGTAAGTCGTAACACTTTGATTAATTTATGAGAGGACTCATTCGTTATGTTGGCGTGCCTGTGAATCTCTTGTTGTCTGTTACGACACTACGTAGTTAAATATCGTTTTTTTTTGTTATTCTGATTCGGAGATCACCCATTCACCTGCCATATCTACTCACGACCATATATTCTTTATTATAATTAACAGTTATTCCTCTCTTCAGCCTTTCTTTGCTACTTTCCCTGTGAGATTCTGGTCACCACTAGCATAGTATGATTTGCGTATCATATATTGCTCGATGGATGATCATCGATATAAAATCCTGCTCCGTGTTCTAATTTTCTAAACCGTGCTGGATATGACGATAAACTACATCAGCCAATAAGGCCTCTGATTGGGTGAGTGGAGGTGTTATGGAGCATCGAACCACCTCTTAATTGTGGCCCTCCCAGTTACACCGTGAACCGGGGTGGTAGCCCCTGTTATGATCCAATTTATGGGCAAATAGTTAAGCCCTCAACTCTGGTCCAAGCATAGGAGAGTTTAAAAATACGTTTTTATATGTATTATATATATATATATTTTTATATTATACCAGTAATATATAGTTATATATATTTTATATATATTTTTATATTATACCAGTAATATATATTCATAGTAAAAAAAACAATCCTTTGTTAAAAAAAAACAAAAAACAACAGAAATAAATTGTTGTAAAGAAAATTACTAATACACCCAAGAAATTACTAATACACCCAAGAAATTACTAATACTCCCAGGAAATTACTAATACTCCCAAGAATATTAAATTCCAGTATTTAATGACTCATAAGGAGTTGATAAGCAGCTAAAAAAACCAACAACAATATTTCTCAAAGGATCGACTGACTGACGATTTCAATAAATCCGTTAAGGAGAAGTGTATTTGATCATTTTTTGTTTACTTGTTTTAAAACTTTCTCTATAGGCATGCATTTCTTTTCAGTAAATATTGCGTATTATCTTAATACCTTTCACGTAAATGTCAGGTTTACCGAGAATTTCAAACAGCTTTAACCGTCGGGATTTATTTAAAGAATAAACTAACAGAACTATTAAAACGGCGATATTTGATGGCTGCCTGTATTCAAATATTTTTCCTCAAGTCTAACACAAGGTGATAATAATAATGACAGAAAAGTAACACTCTCAATTTATATCCGCCAGCTTGTTTATCTCTTGAACACTTGAAGAATTAATACCTCAAATGTCACACAGTTTGCCAAGAGCAATGAATGTTTGCGAAGCTTATTTTCTCTTAATGTCAAAACGATCTTGCACCTATAAACAGATGTTTACTCTCGATTGCTTGAGAGATATTTGGTATGCACTTCAAAGGCTTTATGATATGAAGCGATAGGAAGATACCCCTTTCCAATCGTGGTCTGACGATTGCGTTTAGCATGAAACTGCCTGTCGCCTCAAGTGTTGACTTCAATGTTCAATATATATATATATATATATATATATATATATATATATATATATATCGAGAGGCACTGCACTCTTCTGTGCACTGGTAGTACCGGAGAGGTATAAATCCGTCATAATAAAATAAAAAGTGAGGCGTGTTGTTCGTTGTGTCCGTGGAAAATATTTGCACCGACACCTTGTTATCAGCACTTCCAATGAGTGTGGCTGGTTCTACTCAACCCATCACCACTCTAAACAAATCTTTTGCGTGAATAGTCTGTAGTTCAATTTTGTGTTCCTTCTTTGTTATTCCACCAGAGCAAAAAGTCCACTGGCGAGAGAGTTAAGGTGACGGCGGGGACAGATCAAGCATTTTATGTTTTTTGCATTTCTATAAGTGATTTCACTGTTTTACAGAGTGTGTTCAAAAATGAAATCACTCGTAGAAATATAAAGTAAAGGCTTAATCACAGGATCTTGCCAGTTTTCTTCAATGAAACCTCTCTAAAAGAGGTATTGCTGCCACAAATACACAATTATATATATATGTATATATATATATATATATATATATATATATATATATATATATATATATATATATATATATATATACATAAACACGCACATACATATAATTATAAGGTATTAAGCTATTTTCTCGGGGTTTTTACAGCTGCTATTTAATGATAGCTGAAGAAACATGTCTTTCTTCCAAATATCACATACAAAGAGAGGAAGAATTAAAAATATCTGTCCACCATATAATTAAATAAATCAGTTTTAAAAACCGAATTGGATAATTCCGAATTATTTCCCCACAAGGCATCCATGAAATTGTCCTAAGAAATGTGCCCCTAAATTATCTTCTGTTCTCTTCAAAACTCTACAACAAATGCCTTGTTTCTGCTTTCTTTCGAACTGGTTGGCAAACCTCTTCTGCCTTTAATAATATTGGGGAACACCCCGAGGCCTCGAACCCCCCCCCTATTAGTCATTTATGTCTTTTTGCCTTCCTACAATTAATAAAGGCTGTAATCACGTTAGAATTGGGTAACCGAATCCTAATGCAAGGCATTCGTTCAGATAAACAATATGTATTTCTCTTCGCTAGTACAAACTCCCATGTGTCCACGGTCATTACTGAATTTGTTTAACAAGTATAGGTAAGAGCGGCTTGCATCTGGCTGTGGCTTTAGATATTTCGAAGGGATTTCACCGCGTTTAGAATTCTGGCCTTCTTTGCAAGCTGAAGGCCTATGGAGTCTCTCGACTAACATTTAAGTTGATCCAATCTTTTGTAATAAACCTGTAATGAAAGCCATGTAGAACGGCTAATGTTTTAGATCCTTTCACATTATGCGGATGTTCCCAAGGTCTTTATCCCTGAACCTACGGGGTCGCACGTTTTTAACTGACATGATGTGGAATGATTAGATTGAATATATTGTTATGTTTTCGCTCGAAAATTTGCTTCCCAATGTTATGTCGGCGACATTTTCTAACAAGAATCCCTCTTGCAGGTTTATAAATATAACATTCATTCATCTACTGAATCTTGCTGCCATATCTGATCTGGAGCTGCTGTTATATATCTCGAGATTCTCGGCATAAGGCAAAATATTGCGTGTTACTGTTTCTGACAGAGCATTTCTATTTCAGTCAAATTCACATGCTGTGTTGTAGCTTCCCTTTCAATAAATATTTTCTTATCTTGGTACTCCGACCACACTAATTTAAGCGCACTACTAGATTGGCAATTAGGTCTTATCATTGTATTGTTGAACTAGCCAAATGTAACCATAAGTTCTATTCTAATAATTTCTTTTCTCGTACTTCTTGCTCGTGGAACTCTCATCTGGTTTCTTGCTTGCCTGTCACCAATCTGTAAAAGTTTAAATGCAACGTCAATCGCCATTTTCTGTCTTCCTGTATCCTGTTCGTTTCTTTTGTTTAGCCCTCATTAACATCTTATTTTTTTCTCTTTCAACAACCGCCTTGCTTGTGATGATGTGATTAAACCAATGCCCCCAATTCCCCCGAATTCCACCAAATCTTTATCAGTACATTCGCACATGTCTACACCGATACAAACATACATATTTTAAATCAGAAGTGAATCTTTAATGTTTAAATATTAAATAAAAATAATTTTTGCCACTTATATTATTTGATCGTAAAATGATTGCCTATAAAACTTTCTGTTAAATATATGTGTTAAAAAGTAAGTCAGACTTTTTAATAATAATCAATGCTATATTTAGAAAAAAAATAATATAGATAATTTTTCGTCTGGGAATATTTTAGAAAGAGCAGTAATTCCGTGTTTTTAAATTATTGACATAATAATTGTCTTCAGGTAATCCAAATTAAAAATAGTTGTATCGCCAATATTAAAACAAAATTTATTTAAAAAATATCTATAAGAAAAAATCTTCTCTCATTTATTTTTATACTGTGATGATTCCAATTCGTTCCATTAAAACAATATTGCGAACCATTTATTTTATTTCGGCAGGGAATAATTTCAAAATGTCTTCCTTCCAGACAATGAAATAAATCACACTTCTAATCAGTATGTCTTATCGAAGCCCCGCTCTTACCTCTTTGAAAAATTGCACATTCAGTTAATGTAGAAAAACAGTTATTCTCTGTGTGTGCGCGCATACGCAGTAGTAGTGCCATAAACGATTTTATCTTTCGAGAATTGGTTCTGCGTAAAATGTATGAGAACGAGGCTTATAAATGGAAGTATTTGCATAGGAATTCTGTTTAGTCATTTGGAAAGTCTTTATAGACTGTAAGCGAGCAGACCGTATTGATATGCTTCGCATATTTCAATGGAATGTAAAATTTATTGTGTTTCAGATTATCAGTATATATTTAACATTTTTGTATTTGGAAGTGGAAAAGAATTTAAAGTCTGATTAAAGACAAAGAACAAACATTTTGAATATCCAATATCTTTCGAATTAAACCTGTTCAATAATTGTACCAGAATGATTTTACAAGATGGAACATTTTGAATGTTTGGAAACCTTTAATAATTCTTAATATTTGTGACATTGGAGGAGATAACATTATTCATTTCCATGAATATTACATTTATTTATAACACAAATTGTCAGCAAGAATATTTCATGCATAGATATTTGTAATTTCTCAAAATGAGTTTTGGTCATAATAATTTATTCCGTCTGTTTGGGGATAATTCATCATTCAATCAATATTTTATATTTTATAGTTAAATTGTTATTGAAAATTACATCTTTTACGGTCATTTGGTAAGGATGATGGCTTCTCATTTCCGTGTATGCCCGTCTGCTAGGGTGGATCACTAATGTCTTTTGAATGCTCCTGCTCAGCAGTTCTTCTTCAACACCCACAATGCAACGACAAGGTTTATGTTGCAGTGTTTAGTAACGGTTTTGAGAGGGAGCCGCATAATCTGGTCATAATGATTTGTAATTATTAGTTAGTACAACCATCGACGTCTTACGAACATTTTCGCTTACTGAAAGGCTTCTCTTGGTATACATTTCAGGTATTTTACAAGGGAATCGTTTTTTTGATATTATGAAAAGTTCACATCGCTGAAAAATCGAAACTGTTAACATTCGAACTTGTGGGTTAATGTTTGGACGCATATACACTATTACTCTTCACCAGGTAGGATCTTCTGAACTCATATGTAGAACACAAACTGAAATCGATATAAATTCTGGAGCAAATAACATGATCTTTTTATCAATAGTTATCGTTTCATGATATTAAACTTACAATCGTTCTCCTTCATTTTAAAAGCAAATAAAATATTGTAAGATAAACAGTTGTTATTTACTTATGAACTTCTCACCTGGAGAGTTATTATTGTCGCCTCTATAGATATCTATCCTCATTTTACCATGTTGTAATAATAACAATATAGGGTTGACATTGTCAGTAATGTCAGATTTTGTCGTTATTCTTATCTGTCTTTTTAAGGTTCTTTGTTGCCGTACCCAGATCACATGGAGGGGTGGGTCATTACACTACCGCGCCGGCCCAATGTGTGTTGGTAGCGATGTATGCGACACGCTTACGTGATCATACTTCTTTTCGATTCATAATCGGCCGGACGTAGTTTGGCAAAGGTGAATGTAACAATCCTAACTTGAATTTGAACTTGCATCTCTCGGATTTCTCATTCCGAGCACTTATCTATTCTGCCACCCGCACATCGTACATTCGGTTTTACATCACCCTGTGTTCCCAAACGATCATCCATCTATGGTTCGATGTTCCTTAACTTCAGTGGTCAAAATGTTTTTTAACGTGATATGGGCCGTAAGACTGCAATACTTCAAGGAGTCTATTACTGAAATAAATATTAAATGCGAGACCTACCCTTCATTTGATTTGTCTTTTTCTTTGTTTCATGACCTTAAACAATTAGAATATAATATCTATAGTTTTCGTGCATAATTACGAATCAACATTAATCTACACTTTGAATCTAAATTTATCATTTATTACTACTTTCTCGCGAACATACGTATAACCGTAACTCTTTTTTTTAATTATTAATAGCTTATGCAAATGATGTATTTATTATATTTCCAGGTGAAACTATATATATTTGAGAAAACCCAACAGTCACAGAAAAATGAACTAATCGATAACCCACCATCTACGAAGCATAAAAACATTGTGCAGATTGTGTTTATGTGGATGAGATATTTTCTATTGTTTCAAACGAATCGGACAATTAGCATTGTTAAGTCTATCAAAATGTTAGCTAACGAATGTTGAAGTTTAACTTCACCATGGAAGCTTGTGAGCAGAAGCAGTCGTATTATAGGCATTACTACTTAACGGTGTTCACTTTGTTGTTTCTAGTTCATGCATCAAAACCAAAGAAGTTTTTCTTCTAAGAACATTGAGTAATATTTACTTTGATCGACTTGGGTGTCAATACGTCTTAGTAACGCTCTACCGACAGCTGTTTAGGCGGAAGTTATTTCAGGAATCAGATAAAAAGTAACTTCTCAGTGATTTGTCTAAATCGGAAACTGTTTATTGGCAGCGGAAACAAGACTAAAACGATTGCTTGCAGAGAATTATTTTTTTTCTTACTGCTTTTTGGTAGAATTTTTTTTCATGTCTTTGCCAATAATATCTATCCGATTTCGCCCCATTCTTTGTTGCTACTCTCACTTCTGGCATCATGAAGTTTTGCTAAGAATAGCTACCAGTAACGAATCGCATTTATAAAGAAAGAAATGTGTAAAAAATAAAATAAAATGAGAATCGATTTCACTCGTTTGACTGGCTGATCGTAACTAAATTTGCTTGTCTGATAGGATGACTAGCCAATCCCTACTTCAAATATTTAGCTCAGGCACATTTGCGCTTCCTGAACTCCAGCAGAACCCTCATTCTATGATTAATTACAGTTTCTGGAGGTGAGCGCGTATCCTGGTTTTATCAATAATTGAAAAATGCCAGTACATTCCAACCCTCTGTCCCGATGAATTTTTGTTCACACAACATTCGAAGACTTCTCAAATAATTCGTGTAACCAATTCCACTCTCATTGTTTGGATCAACTGGTGGTTTGGTTTTTCTTCCCAAAGTTGAAGCACGCTTGCGACGTATAGCCTGGATAATATTTCTAAATAACCTGACAACTCAAACATGGTGAGATTTGAACTCGGAACGGAATCCTAACATTCTAACAATTCAGATCAATTTTTTTATTGATTCCACAATTTTTTTGAGTTAATCAAAATTTGTTTTCATGTCGCTTTATCAGATTTTCTCTTATATTGAAAATTTTGAAAAAAAAAAAATGAACGTCACTTTCTTTGTGATTTTATTTTGATTTATTTCCTTTTGTTTGTCTTGTTGCTGTATTTTTTTTCAGGGAAACGATGATCAATCTTCAATTCCTGTAAAAAAGAAAATATTCCGTCATGCTATACGGCTGCAAAACAGGAATTACATTTGAGTAAAGAATTTTTACTGAAAAATATCTACGTTGTGAACTAAAAAATAGCAAAACAAAATGGCCGAAGTCGCAAATCATTGATCGTCAAGAACACCAGCAAAAGAGGCGGAAACAGATGCAAGACGCAACGCTCTTAAAGGAAGTGAGTCGTTCGCATTTTTACTTGACTTCATTTGTTGTTTGACAGACGGAAAATGTGAAAACGCTCGGAATAAAAAAAAATTAAATATTTAATTTTTTTAATTTCATTTTAAAGAAAATATCTGCGTTAAAGTAAAGTCCATATTTTCGGATATAAAAAAAAAGGATGAATTTTCTGGGAGACTGGAATTCAGTCTAATTATCGATTATAACATGTTTTGCTCTCACGGATTCCATGATATCTTCTGCTCACTCCCTCGTTCTTTCTCGAAATCTCAGGATATAAATAGTGCCGTCCAAAAGTCAAAGACGAACTTAAATAATAATATTTATTACTACTTTCACCTTAAAAGGAGATAATGTTACTATGACACAGGGGTGTGTACAAGGAGTGAAAATCAATGAGAAATCTTTAGTGTGGAGATGTGAAGAAGACGATAATAAAGGAACAGATTCAGGAAGACAGATAATGGCGATTGACGTTGCATGTAAGAAGTTTATGAAAAGAAAATATTAGAATAGAACTGGCGGCTGCGTCTACCTAGTTCAATAAAGAGACCTAACTGACAATCTAGTAGCATAAATAAATTTATCTAGTCTAGGCACGAAGCAGGACAGTTCATCAGAACAATTGCCTTGGAAATATTTGTAGAAGAGACAGAATAATCCACGTCGCGTTGTTGGGAATGTAACTTAATTTAAGATTCCGAGTCAAGATCTATTGAATTGCAGATCCTTCTTTGAATTTTATTAAACCTATCGAGATATATAGTATTTGCACAAGACCAGATATGAAAGCAATATTCAATACACGGACAAATGGAAGAGTTATAAATTAAATCTGACTAGAAGAACTGTCTGTGAGAACAAATGAAACCCACATTCCTAGCAGAAAGCTTAGCAAAATATTCATTATAATCACTAATTCAGTGGAATACGTAAGTAGAACAAGTCACATAGTTTTGTTCTTAAGATTTATATCAGCCATGCTGGTGGCAGGAGAGAAAACTTTCTGTGATGATTAAATGAAATAAGTTATGAGTTGTAGTCGTTCCTTGTCCCAGTTAATCACGAACTGGAGGTTCTTTTCGACAACATTTGCCAGTTTTACTTTGTCGGATCTGTCGGACATGCTACTAAGATAAGAGTAAGTGCCATCTTCATAAATACCTAGTTGGGAACTGATGACATCAGGAATGTCGTTGATCAAGTTCAGAAATAGCGTAGGTCCGAGAATAGAGCTCATGGGGTCCTCGGTATTAATATGAAATCAAGTCGAATTGTATCCATTCAACACGATTTTTACTTGCATGTTGAGTTAGGAACGATTGCATTATATTCTTAATAAATTAACTACTTGCAAATTAATATTTTTACACAGACGGTTGGATCAGTAAGTTTTATTTACATTACTAAACTTCATAATCTGATGCAAGGTCATAAAATTTGAAGGGAAAAATTCCCTTACAAAAATGACGGTATGTAAATCTTATGCTACTTTGCATAAAATAGAAGTAAATTCAAATAACATTGACATTTTTTAAAATTGTGCATATTAACGAATTTTTTTTCATATATGTCAGCATAATTCGCGTGAGCAAATTATTAGATTTCATTAACCAATAGAAATCATGGCTAAAACTTCAAAAATAGAAGATCGTGGACATGTTGCCGAATGTGGGTCAAAGAAAAAAAGAAAAAAATAGCTACAAAACTTCGAACTGTATCGGATAAATCAAGAACTTTTAGTGCAACAAAAACTTGTTAAATATCACTAAATCACCGCCCCCCCCCCAAAAAAAAAACTTGCAAAACAACTGATCGATAAATACAACTTATCGAAATGGGTATCAGTAGAGACACTGTTAAATACATTATTTTGGAATATGCATTGCCGGGGTGTTTTTGATGGTCGAGGTAGAGTGGTCAAATATGTAAAGTGGAACGCATTTAATTGGAGTAAAATCATATTTAGTGATTAAACAAAAATTCAGTTGATTTCTAACGAGAGAAAGTTTGTTCGACGAGAGAAAGGAAAAAGAATTTGTCTCATTTATAACTACAACCAGTAATGTTTGGAGGTTAGAATATATATAAAATATTTTGGTGATATATAAGTAATGATGCTTCCAGAAATTTCATAATATTAAATACATTGAATTTTTTGTGATGTCAACAAATACCCGTTGTCACTTTCGTAATGCTCGTTGTAGTAGAGGCTTTGTAACCGCAGATCCAACTATAGTAACGCCGTTGAACAGTATAGACCCTTCGAATAACACTTGCACTAATATAACTTGTTTGATAATACTAGCTCGAAAAGTAATCACCGAATAGTTATCCGAAAAGATAAATAGTATAGTGAATAGAGTAGAGAATGGCGGTCCGTATAGTAATAGCAGATAGAGTAGAAATGAATATCGGAATAGTAATAGAGGATAGGATAGAAATAACGATTGATAAAGGAGGTTGGACAAAATAATTGACACAATTGTTAAATTCAAAGAAAATTTATTAAATATGGAGTTGGTCCTCCTTTAGCCTCACATACAGCTTTAATACGTCTAGGAATGGAATCATACAGTTTCCTGATTTAATCCAGAAGAATTTTCAGTCATTCTACCATTAACACCTGCTCTAGCTCTTTAAGAGACGACGGTGGAGGAGAGCGGCTCCTAACTTGTCGCTCCAAAATGCACCACAAATGTTTAATAATATTGATAACTGGAGATTGGGGAGGCCACTTCATATGTTCTAGCTCACTTCCATGATCTTCATACTAATTCTTGACACCTCAAACGGTATGTATTGGAGCCTTATCGTCTTGAAAGTTGCAGTCACCGTCAGGGGATAAAGTCTTGGCCATTGAATGAACGTGATCACCCAAAATGTTCAAGTAATCTTTGCTGGTGATTCTACCACGCAGTGCAACTATTGGACCGAGACATTTCTATCATATAGCGGCCCAAACTATCACTGATCCACCACCATGCTTCACTGTTGGAAGAAGGCAGTCAGGGTTGTAAACTTCTTTGAGCTGCCTCTAGACATAAACTTGCCCTGAAGTTGGGAAAGGGAAAAACTGGACTCGTCTGAGAATATGACTTGCTTCCATTGGTCTGCAGACCAGGTATTGTGATCTCTGCACGACTTCAACCACTTCTAAATGTTGCGAGTGTAGAGAAGAGGTTTCCTTACGGCGGCCCTTCCATGATATCCAACCTTATGGGGCTCACGATGGACAGTTTAACTAGAAACTGGACTATTCAGATGATTATTCAACTCAGCAGTCACTTTGGCCGCAGTAGTCCGATGGTTTTTCGCCACGTTGCGTTTCAATGCACGTCGGTTCCTGTAAGTTTGTAAGTCAGGCCCGAATTGCTATGCTTGCTAGAGATTTTACCCTGTTTCTTGAATTGCGTCATAATTCATGATATGGTAGCTCTTGAAAAACCAAACAGTTTAGCAACCTTACTGATCGAGGCTCCTCCCATGCGAGCTCCAACAATTTGTCCATTTTCGAACTCAGAGATGTCACACATTTAGCTTAAATTTTACTAAATTCTAAAAATAAATAAGCCAAAGACAGTAGATTAGATAAATAAACGTATTTACAATAGATATACCCTGCAATTACGAAGTTTTAGTTAAAGTTCTTAATAGGTCTTTGAAATATAGGAGAGGAATTTGGACCTGTTGCCAATTATTTTGTCCAACCCCTGTATATGCGTTTCTTCTATAGTTACGTTTATTCAATAATGGGATCGCCTGTGTTTGCTTCTGGCGATCTATGTTCAAACTCAAGTGTCGGCAGCGATACTTTATTCCTATATAGCAAAATTACTGAAGGGACATTTGATTTCTAATTTGAATAGTAACGAAATTATTCAAAATAACAGAGGTTTCTGTCATAAATCATATACAACTCAAGAATATCTGGCTAACGAAAATATAAATTATTAAAAACCTGACCAGACCGAACGCCAGATCTATATATTATCGAGTAAATGTTTGCTGAATTAAAGAGAAGGCTACGATTAAAGAACCGATGTTGATGAATTATGGTAGTACAGACAGATCGAATGGTATCCTATACTCAGGAAAGTAATAAAGTATTTACATACATGCCTTCCAAGGATTAAAGTCATGTTAAAACTAAATGTATAACACAAAATACTAAAAATCTATTATTTTTTGTCTTTCTAATACGAAGGGAAATATTCTATTATTATAAAATTTACATTTTCTTGACTTAAGTGCTCTGAGACATAAACACATTGATATTAAGTCTTTTGTCCCTTAAATATAGCACATCTTAAAACTATATTTCTTCATATCTATCTATCTATCTATCTATCTATCTATATATATATATATATTTGAACAAAAATTCTCTGTAACACAGAATTTATATATAGTTATAAAAATGACGGAGCGCATTCTTTAAAAGGAAACTTACTCGGCAAACACCCAAAAATACTAAAAGAAATTAATCATAAACGGTGAACCTGAAACATTTTATAGATATCAATTTATTGTTTAGTAATAAATTTATTTTAGTCGTGGCTCCTTATGTACCACCAGGCTCGTTTTCAGTTTCGTCTGTAATTATGATTTGTTTTGTATGTTTTTTTTTTTATTCATTCTGAAGACGAAAATGGTTCATTTTAAGAATGCACTTTGACAATTGTAAACAATATATATATCTATATATATATATATCTATATATATATATATCTATATATATATATATATATATATATATATATATATATATATATATATATCTATATATATATATATATATATATATATCTATATATATCTATCTATATATGTATATCTATATATATATATCTATATATCTATCTATATCTATAAATATATATATATATCTATCTATAAATATATATATATATATCTATCTATAAATATATATATATCTATCTATAAATATATATATATCTATCTATAAATATATATATATATATATATATATATATATATATATATATATATATATATATATATATATATATATATATATATATATATATATCTATATATATATATATATATATATATATATATATATATCTTCGGCAGAATTGAGTCACTGTCAGTCACTGTGTGTTGATCTAAATCTAAAAATAAACACGCTAAAATTCAACTTCATTCCTGCCGTGCGCTGACGGCTTAGTGGGAGAAGTTCCGACTGACGCAAATTCAGTCGGGTTTCGATCCTAGCTAGAGGCAACCGGACGTCTAGCCACACTGATGTGCTGCGAAACAGTCTGTCTGTGGATTACAAAAATTTATATTTATATCTATATATATATATGAGTTGTGACGTACAATTAAATTAATAACTGAATTGTTATGTTTGTCTTTTTCTTTTCCCTTTTTTACTACCTATTGTGTTTCGGCTAAGAGAGGTAAGGAAAGGAATTTAGGGTCGTTTGACAACAAGGAGATTGTAGGAAAGGAATTTTGGATTACTTGATAAAAACAGCATGGCCTCCTAAGAAAGAGAATTAGAATTAGAATTGCTCGCGTACGCTCACGTGACATACATCACAAAGTGGGATTTTGTTATTTTAAATTTACTTTTACGATGACCTCTGACGACAACTTTTCTCGAGAAATATAGACTCTCATCATATGACAATAAGGGATGAGAAATACACCCACAAGCCTATTCCATTACTCGTGTAGGGAATAATGAAATTTCATCCCAGAGATCTTAGTTCTATTTCACTATTTAATGGGTAAAGTATAAATGAAGACCGTACCCAAAGAAATACGAGGTAATCATCGTACTTTCATCTTGGATGCATTCCAAATAAGCAAAGGGAAACATAATACAAGTATTATTTTGGAATCATATATTTCACATTGCAGGAGAAAGATCAACCAACTTTTGTGAACATCCGACACTCTACGACAACTTTGTCTGCCATTATGGACTTTCGAACTCCAAATTCCTGAAACCTAAGTGTTTGAACTGACATCTGATATCAGGTAAGTGTTCTTTTATCAATTGTACACCATACTTTTCCCATATTTTGTATTTTGCTATAAAAAATTAATTTGCAAATATTAACCTTGTGTTTGTTGTACGTCAGTACCTCTTCGTGTGTTCATGAGTGAATCAACCGTTTTCTTTTTTTGAACCTGGTGTTCATACCTTTAAACGTTGCGAATCCGTAAGAATATATATATATATATATATATATATATATATATATATATATATATATATATATATATATATATATATATATATATATAAATATATATATATATGCGTGTATGTATCAGGCAAACAGTAGCCAAATTAAAGATAAAATGGCGAAACTTCGTGAAGTGTTTCGTTCAGAGAATGAATAAGGAATTGTGGGGGAGAAAAATACAGTAACTGGCGCGTTTTGTCTTACCACACGTTTTATAGATATAATATCTTTCAAATGTTGTAGCTTTAAGATCGAGCTGCCATGATGACTACAGTTGTATCAAGTAGCTTGATCAGACCTGAATTTTGTTGCAGTGCACTATTTGTGACCCACATAACTATCATTGTTCCCAAAATAATTTATGTTGAGTAAACGCAATCTATTATTAGCTCCATCTCGCTTCTTAGTAAAGTTCACTCAAGACCCGGTCCAACAGCGACTGAAGGTAGATGATTACAGAATGAGGTTTGTGATATGAAGTTAGGATGACGAAGTAAGAAGCAGGGATTACGAGAATATAGCGCACAAATTATGGTTAATCCTAGAGTTAAAAATGTTAAGCTTGTATATGGCATCTCGAGGAACATTTAACCACCACTCAAGGAGTTATGCCTCAGCTGCTGATGGCGGTGCAGCATGTGTTATGTTAGAGTTGCAATGAATGCATGTTTTCTTTCCGTTGACTCCGTCTGTCTCGGTGGCAAATCTCCATCTTCTCACTTCGCTTGCGCACTCAGTGTAAATCGCGTTTACAGAGTGAGTCATAGTTGGTGGAGGCACGGTGGAGTAATGGATAACGGCTTGGATTGAGGAATCGGAGAGCCGAGTTCGAATCCCAGTCGATTCCATTACATTCACTTACGTGCTTATACCCTCCAACTATGGGTAAATAGCAGGACAGACTGGGTTCTATAGCTTTGGATGGCAACTGGTCTAGGAGAAGGACAACTCTGAATTCAGAACCTGCGGAGGGTCGTTTGGGGACTTTGTGGCATCCGTTGCCACAAAGGCCCTGCACAAGGCCTTCACCACTATAATCAAATCCTGTGTGGCTGTCGGGCTTTCAGTTTCTGGGAACTGATCTGTCTGACCCTCATACGTCGAGTTCGACGCGAGAGCGATAACATAGTTGGTGACGTCTTCCCACCTCGATGTCCATGTCTATCGTCCTCATGTCCCATTTCCAGACGTCCTCGAAACGAAGATGAGGCCGCCCTCATGTCTTCTTACCGGTGGCCATTTCCCCATAACACTAATTCAATGATATATGCACCCGTAGTTTATTTCGTAAAGTAGCGGTTCTTGGCAATATGTTTTCGGTGTGGAACGCATTTCTTACCAATGTAGGAAATAAATTTGATTCAAGCCTACGGACCTAGCAAGTCGGATCTTGGGGGTAAATTTGTGAGCTGGTGACACTAAGGAACGGGTCATGGATCCAAGCGATAGATTAGCGTCTGTAAGAAACCTGCGCTTGGGTTGAAAATAAGATATCTGCAATCAGATCGTGTAAGCGTTTTAAAATCTGTTATGGTTGCAATGTAAGGAGTGAGGATCTCCATCCCAGATATGGCGGCAATATTCAATATCTTTCAGATCCGCTCCTTATAAATCTAGAAAATATAGGAACGTATCAATTATATTCGGAAAGAGCACAAGAAAAGATAAAAAATAATTCAGATAGATTTTTTAATATATAACAATGCTATTTAAATTTTTATATAATTTGCTATGGATGGAAAGATTAATTCTTAAGTTTTATAAGGAAATGTGTAAAGATAAGCTAAAATATTTTCAATCAAGAGAGCTACGGATCATTTTACGAAGGCGCATCAATCAATTTTCAGGATCGGTAAAATGGTTCACACGTGTTCCGGATTTGCTTATTTAAAAGTTCTTTTCCGGGAGCATTTTGAAAACAATTTTTCAAAGTAAATCTTCCAAATCGATATTTGGCAAATGTAAAAAGAAAAAGATGGAGGGGCGTTGAAAATATTTTCGAAAACATTTTTTCAGTCCTTATAATACATCATTTGGAAGACAGATTCGTCGTTGCTCAAACTCCATAAACAATTCTTTATTATATAATGTACTACTAGTTTTATTTTTAGTATCTCTCCATTGATTTTATGGCATAAATAGACTTCCTTGTAATGCCTGGAAGTAGATAGTTGCGTAGTGGTCAGATGGCTAACTATGCAGACAAAAACTCAACACATTATATGTTTTGTAATATCCCTAATTCTTTATACTTTTATATTAGTCTATATCATAGTTTGAAGATAATTTAATTTTGTATATTGTATGTAGTTTCCTAACGAAAATTATTGTATGCAGATTTCATTATATATAAAACGATCGTTCTACACAGGAAATTTCTTGGTTTCCTTTCATGAAATCATTCATGAATTTCTTATGCTAGCCCACAAAAATCTCATCATAAAAATGAACACAATATGGGAACCAGTAATACGGAGTGCTAGAGAAAAGCAATAGTAACAACAAAATTGCAATATGAGCTTTGGTAAAAAACGATTATTGAGACATTAAGTTTATAAGTCCCCAATACACTGATGTCCTCAAGGACAAATAGCCCAGTTGTTACACCGTTACACGAAACTACTACACATATACGGTCTCCCCAAAATTCACAAAGACGACATTCCGCTGTGGTCGAATGTTAGCTGCTAAGGCTGTGTGTTTCACCCTCTGAGTCGCTTTCTTGTAGATATAATTGACCCATTTCACCTTCATATGTACGAAACTCCGCCCATTCCTTGGAAATAATCAAAGATGCTCACATCCAGTCCAGTCAGACGGTGAGCCTGGACGTGATGAATTTGTTCACCAAAGTACCCACGGTGGAAGCACTTACGGTGGTCAGGAACAGGTTAGACTCGGAGGAACGGATCAGTATACGAATAGATAACCTGATGGAGATGCTGACTTTCTGTACACAAACAACGAATTTCGGAATGGGATCAGACACATATCGACAGGATGAAGACTTAGCAATTGACTCGTCATTAGCAGCATCAATGGCAAACATATACATGGAATACATCGAAGAAATGGCATTAGAATCCACATCTTGAAGGCAACGTAGATGATACCTTCATACTCTGGCCACACCAGGAAGGAAACCAGCTATGACTGGACCCTGTGAACTCAATAAGATCATCGATACATTTCACAATGGAGTGAGAAACGACAACAAACTCGCCTTCCTGGATGTACTAATATTTCGAACAGAGCATGTTTTCAAAACATCCGTATATCGCAAGCCAACATTCACCGAACAATACCTCGACCTCAACTGTCACCGCCCACATAGTGTAAAGAAATGGATCGACCTCTGCTTACAAAATCGAACAAAAGTCATAGCCTACAACAGCCGAAATGTTATGATTAAGGCATTAAGGATATGGACAACACTGAATGGTGTAAAGAATTTCTTTCTGTTTACTGATTGTTTACCTAATACCTACGAGCCACTTGATCTAGAGGCTTAATAAATACCTTTGATGTATGAACGTAAGTATCGATAAGAAGTGCTGATTATGAGGTTATGTATTAGACATAAAGTTTAAACCTAGATTGAAAGATTTTAAGAATGTAGTGATTAGGGGAGCATCCACTCGGGAATCTGTTCCACACTGTAGTTCTTTGGTAGAAGTTTCTGAACGGAACTTCTTTCTTACTAAGAGAATACAAAAGGAATTGAAATGATTTGTCTCAATGTACTTAGCATAACAATTCTTAGGCGAGACGGGCAAAACAGGTGGGACAAATGAATGTATCTCATCCGAACATTTGCCCTAGAAATAGCGAGGGAATAGCGAGTGCATTGCGACACTTCGTCTGTGTGAAAAGGGTTGCAGATTAGAAAAGGATTAATCATTTACAAGGCCGCATAGACTGTTTTGAACAGTCACAAATCTGGCAAATAAGAACTGGACTGTCCACATAGCTGATGCTAACCTCCAGGAAAGTCAGTCATTGCGCGTTTTTCAGACTAACATTCTCTGTTCACTTGAACTGAAATGATTTTATTAAATAAATTACTGCTAAGAAAGTTGGTTCATTTTGTCTGGCTAGACAGTTTTACTATCCAGAATATATCTTACATATTTATAAGTCTACCATTCGTCCTTGCGTTGACTATTTCTGCTAAATATCGTCCGGTTCTGCTGCTATATATTTAGAGTTTCCGCTTAAATTCTAAAGAATAATCTACAATGTTACTGGTGATGAAGTGGTATCCAGTTACTTTCTCATTGCCGTGATATAGTTTCCCTTTGTCTTTTCTATACATTGTTTAATAGTAATATTTCTGATGAATTTTCCGATATGCTATCTAGTGTATGAATGTAAGCACAGTAGTAGATTGGCAACAAGATCTAATAAAATTGCTGTTGAATTTTTTAGATACAACCGTAAGTTCTATGCCAACAGTTTCTTCTATTACACTTCTCATTTGTGAAATTCTCTTCCGTCTCTATGCTTTCCGGCCATCTTTGATTTTCAAAAATTTGAATGCAGTGTCAGTTGATTTCTACTGTCTTCTTGGTTCCTCTTCTTTTATTATTCTCGATCCTTAATAGCATTTCTCTTATTATTCATTCACTCAGTAGCACCATGTGTCTTAGCGATTTTGCTACCTTGCTTAGGATGAAAAAATATGTCAGCAATACTCCATTTTTGTTCTCGTAAGAAAATAGTCTTCAATGAAGTTAAGTCGTCGTTATCGTTAAAAAATCACGATTGCCACCGACGTGAAACGTTTTCATGTCCTACTTGAGAGATACTGATTTTTACTACACCTTAGTTTTAATTGATTTTAGCGCTGTTATTATGGCCTTAAGCTTTATTTTATGGCAAAACCATATGTAATGACAATAAAAATATGTTTCCAAATTTATATGATACAGAAGCATCGGATTTTAATTTCTGTAAGATATTTATTGAGGCTTTGATGGATTAATTCACCATGAACATTTATAAATGTACCATTTACCTGTGCATTGAATAGTGCTGCCACATAGGATTTTTTGTTCTTGATATATAACTCGAGTTTTTTTTTTAAATTAAAAAGGTCTGTAATATTATAGGTCTTGATCTGGCATATCGGCTTCAGTCATATTCCACTGCCGTGATATAGCTTTCCTCTGTCTTTTCTATACATATTTTCATGACAGTTGTTTAATAAGCTCTCCTTCCTGGAGCCTTAAGATCATGAATTTAAACGTTCTATAGATTGGCCATTAGATCACATCAGTTTACTGTGATAAAATCTAGATATAACCACTAATTGCACTAAAATGTTTTTATTTTCACAGGCTTCTCGCCTGTTGCACACTCTTCCGGTGTCTTGCTTCGGTGAAACCTACAATCTGAAAAAGTTTAAATGCAACGTCAATTGACATCTTCTGAATTCTTAATTGCTAATCTTTTATTGTTCTTTCTCATCACTAAATTATCTGATTCTTTTTCACTGCCAGTAACAACTTGCATGTTAGTGGCATTATCACCTTGCAAGGAGTGAAATGATTATATATATTATATTATATATAATAACTCGTTTAAAGGTGGACAGTATTTCACATCAGTGTACCTGTAACAATGAGATTAGGCCGGGTATTGATATTTTTACCGCTAATCACCAAAATGATGAAATCTCTGACAGAAAAGCTTTCTTTTTCAACGGCGTTTTTTCTTCAATGAACCTCTATATATCAACATATCGCCCTGAAATTGCTTTTCTTAACTGAGTCTCAATCTTTTTTTTAAATAGGGAGTCCAATCAGAAAGCTCAAAATATTCAATCCGACGTGTATAAAGGTAGCCATTTTGTTTTTTCTCCGAATATCTTCACTGCCAACCTCTGATATTGAAGACCTGAAGAATTACTGAACAGCTGATACTCTCACCGAATATTCACTGCCAACCTCTGATATTGAAGACCTGAAGAATTACTGAACAGTTGCTACTAGTGATATTGGCGTTGTTGCATTGAACACATTACGTACTGCACTGGATTCTATATTCAAAGACTGCGGTGAACATGGTCAACAGCAATTTCAACGGATTAGCGTCATTATTTTCTTTTTCTTTCAACCTCAAGTCAAGAAAATCATGCATTAAAACAAAGCCACACATAACGTGATGCAATGATGCATTTAGTTTTCAATTTCGAAGTTGATGGTCAATTTGCAGATAGAATTTGAATCGACATAACCTCATATTTCCTGCGCATATTCTATGAATATTTTCATGGCAATTGTTAGGATGAGCTTTCCTGATTGGTACCTCTATTTTATGAATTTAAATGTAGTACAAGATTGGAAAATTGTTCTCATCATTTTAGAGTTGAAATGGCAGATAGATGTTACCGTAACTAACAGTTTATTCTCTCACAATCGTGGAACACTCTTCCAGACTCTTCCAAAAATTTAAATCTAATGTCAATGATTATATTCTGTTGTCTAAATTCCTGTTCATTTATTGTTCTTTCGACTTCATAATGTTTTTTTTTCTAATATTCTTTCACACTCAGCAAACCATTGCGTCTAAGTGGTTCCATTGCCTTGCCTGCTGTGAAAAGATTAAAAACGGTAATAAATAGCATCTATATCATTTAACAATTTTGTTGGGCCATTTAAGTTATTGAAACAATTGTGGTATTTGTTTAAGCTATCCTGTGTTTGAAACAAGGCTACTAATATTGGGTATCGAAATTAGAATGCACTAATAATGAATAAGAATACAAGCACGGTAATCACTGCCCTACACTTCAAAGCCCAGGTTATTCGTAATATTTATAATAGAAAATAAATATTATGAAGCTATAACCTGTGTTTTTTGTTACGCTAATTATTATGCTTAATTTATTCTGACAGAAAATCACCTCCATGTATCACCCAATGTGGATCGAACGCATAAATAAGGATTAATGACCATCTAAACTCGCCTCGCTATCTTTTACCTCACAATGTCATGCCTATTAAGGGGCAGCAACAGGTTTCCACATTCGTCTAAAATTGTGCAAGGAATTTGTTTTGTATTAATCGTAACTCTTTCCGTTGAACGCCTCTTGCCTGTTCATTACATTCTCTATATAAATAATATTCTAACTTGAGGAATTCTAAGATACATTACGTTGAGAAAAAAAAACGAAAATATCTTTCGAGTTTCAAATATTGCAGATTATCCGACATGAAGATAAAGATGTCACTTCTATGTGTAACTTCGAATGGAATATAATACTTCAAAGATGGCTATGATATAATGCATCATAGCTTGTATTGGGAAAAGGAGAACTGGATATGAAAATATAAAATCTGATACCGAATTCGCTTTAGGGTTTAAAACACATATTTCAGTTTTTTTTAGTTTTATTTATTTTACTTCATATGCACACAAAATGAATCATAGAAAATGCCTTTTTTAATCTATGAATTAAAAAATCTATTTAAGTAAAATCAAGATAAGTAATGTTTTTTGCATCTCATGATAATGATGATCTTTTTTCTAACATTTTTCATAACATGTTTATCACCTTTTTATTACATATTTTATAACATGCTTATGACCTTTTTATTACATATTTTATAACATGCTTATGACCTTTTTATTACATATTTTATAACATGCTTATGACCTTTTTATTACATATTTTATAACATGCTTATGACCTTTTTATTACATATTTTATAACAAGGTCATGACCTTTGTATTACATATTTTATAAAATGCTTATTACCTTTGTATTACATATTATATGACACCTTTTACGGACGTAGTGTTGAATTTCTTGAAGAATTTAATTTTAAGTTAAAATGTTGGAGCTTATTGCCATGCATCAGGTTATTCAGTTAACCAATAAAATGGTATGACTATGTTTTAAAATCAGGTCATTATTAAATTTTTAAGAATCTTTACATGTTAGGGCGTAAACATGTTCCAGAGCTAAATATCCAATGAATCTAATACAATAATTGAAACATATATATATCAGAAAACTTACAATCATTTTCAAATATATAAGTTTTCATAACAGCAGAGTTTCTTTGAATAAGATTAAGTCAATCATATTTAAGTGTTATGTGATTTATATATCAGTTTTCTTTTTGTAAAAATGCGAACAGTATTAAAAGATCTGAAATTATAACTCTGATTCAAATTTACATTTGAAAACCCCGAAAAGCAAAATATAGCATAAAACTTACTCATTGAAGTTGGGAATATATAACAATAGAGAAAGAGGGAAGCATGGAAAATGGATCTCAGATGGCAAGAAAAGTGAAGTAACATTCATTGAATTATAAAAATGACATATATACAAATTTCTTTCTCTAGAGATACCAGTTCATTTGAAGTTGAAATAAACTCTCGTAACAAATGTTTTAATCGATTTCGACAAAATTATGTCTTATCATATACATTATTCTCTTATCTTTTCATAATCATGTTGCCTTCAGAGCACGTCATCATAATTTTACCTTCGAGAAATATAAGAAAAAGTAGATACTTTCATATCTGCATCTGGTAAATTCCCTTCTTACAATAGAAGCATTTTCACAGACAATCGAAATAGCGGAATTATCTTTCTGTGTTGGCAAAAAGAAGCCAAAAGAAAAAAAACAAAAAGGAAAAATATAATTTATTATTGTTATCATCCTGTTTATACAAATGTAAACGTAAATTACGTTTATTTTTGCTAATTGTTCAGTAGTAACATGAATTTCAAAACCAAAATCAAACAAGTACGAAAATTATCTGGGAAATGATTGAACAGAGGACGGAAAGTCTGACAATGAAATCCGAAGGCGCAGTGGGATAGCGAAAAATGCTTTCCAGAAGCTAAGTAAAATATTAATAAACAGAATAATTTCATTAGAAAGAGAGAAAAGACAAATAAATTGTTATGTGATATCAATCCTACTATATGGCAGTGACTGCTAGATAATCTCCTCACATTTGAAGAAGAGACTTTAAGCAATGAAAATATAGTTCTACAGAAGGATACGAAGAATACTGTTATGGGTCATTACCTATAACGACAGTGAACTCTTCCTGACACTATAAATACTGCGCCTCCCAAGAGAGACGTGAAAAGAGTCGAGACGGAACGAGTCGAGCCAATAGTAGTTCACTCCAAACCAGACTGACAGTCATACTAACCCTTCAAAATTTTGTATTATTATTTCTGTGTAATATATTTTTTATTTTTACTCTTGTGTTCGTGTTGTTCTTCTTTGGTCCTAACCTTGGACCATAACAGTGGTGCGAGGATATTGGATCATAACAAATACCATGGACCAAACGGCGAAGTTTTAGAGAAAATGGAAACAATTATTTTTAAGATCAGGAAGAGACAGTTGAAATTTCTAAGGTACATAATGAAAGAGGAAAGAGGGTTTGAAAAATTTGATATTTACAGGACAGATTCAAGGTAAGAGAAAAAGAATAAAACAATGCATAGCCTACCAAGCGAGCTTGATCAAATGGATGGCGCAACAAGGTTTACAAGATATAACAAAACTAACATTCAATAAGAACTAAAAATGGCAGGACATTTTAAAAAGCCATGGTCAGTAACGTCCAGAAGGGAACTGGCACATGGAAGAAGTACCGAGTCAGACCAATCAGAGCAATGAGAGAATCTTCTTTATACCCAAGCTTTTCTGTTGCCGTAAATTTATTTGGATTTTTCCCACATGTTATCCATTAAAAAAATTAAAATATGTATGTATGTATAAAAAGTAAAATATGTATGTATAAAAAATACAAATATGTGCGTATTTTCTATACACTATCCATTAACAAATTAAAATATTCTTATATAATAATTTTCACTCTGTACAATGCGCAACAGTCAGGCAAGGTAATGCTTACAAGTAGATGGTTACCTAGTAAGACACCGAGTTTATGGGAATACGTGAAGAATATAACGGTTAATCCAAGACATGAACAGGTTAAGAATGTACTGATCAGGGAAACATCATCTTGGAAGATGGGTTTGCAAAGCAGAGGTTCGTGGGAACAAGCTGTTCGAGTGGAACATACATCTCAATAATGGCCTACAAAATAAATGAAGGTGATTCGATACAATGTGCTTGGCTTGGAAGGCCTTAGCCGTCAAGGGTAGAAGTGAAGAAAAGCAGTTTGTCTGAACACTTTCCACGGTATTATCGATAGAGCGGCGATTGGCTTGCGACGTTTCTTCTGTCTGAAGGATTGTAAGGTGGAAAATAATTCGTCACGTACAACAACGCGGAGAGGTTTTAGGACTTTATCGAAACTGAAAAGTGAAGACTGGGCAACTCCTGCCAATATATGAAGCAGTACTCGTATTTCGGTCTGACCAAGCTTTTGTAGATTTAGAAGATAGCAGTAGGAGCCAGGAACTTACTGGACCCGT
>OZ038475.1:37895495-38017995 GCA_964036315.1 Acanthosepion esculentum | reverse complement strand
ATATATATATATATATATATATATATATATATATATATATATATATATGCGTGTGTGTGTGTGTGTGTGTGTGTGTATGTATGTATGAGAGTGAAGATTATGAGACAGAATAGAAAATCTCTAAATCATGCATTTCGTCGAGAGCGTCTGCTCTCTTTGACTTCCTCTGGTTAGAATGACATATCCTATATGAATCATATATATGAGATAGAACAACATTTTCAATCAATGAAAAAGGTATATCCGTTGCTTCATCATTTCATCAGATTAAGTGGATGGGACCTATCAATTTTTGGCACACAGCTTTCATATATATAGATTCAAATTTGGTACATTTATCGTCAAAGAGTACCTAAAATCCGAGTCAGAGCTTGTTAAATATAAACAGTGTTAATTATATTCAAGCATTCACCAGTTAGTGTTGAATCTATACCCAGACAATCTCTCTCTCTCTCTCTCTCTCTCTCTCTCTCTATATATATATATATATATATATATATATATATATTTGTATGTATGTAAGGATTAGCGTATATTTTCATTAAGACATGTCTCATTAAATAATTTAGACAAGTTTTGTTTTCTTTTATCTGCTGTGTCCATATATGACGTAGGCGATCATGGTTCTCCACGTCTTCTTGTCCCTTGTACCTCTCAATAAATTTTGCCTTTTTATTATTTCTCCAAGACGCTGTTCTGCTAGCCACATAACCCCTTTAAGAATATCACGCGCTGCTTTCCCTTGTCCCACTTTTCCACTATTCACCCAGTTAATATAAGTTTTTCCAAGCCCTCCTTTATCGTTACGTGTCCCATAAATTTCAGCTGCCTCTTCCTTATGTTAATTATAAGTTTCTTCTTTGTTTGCATCCTCTCTAAAACCTCATCGTTGCTCACATGTTTGGTCCAGAGTATTCTTAGCATCCTTCTGAGGAATCACACCTCTGTTGGCTCGAGTATCTTCTTCATCTTTGAAGAGAACGTCCAACATTCGTCCAACATCGCTGCCGTAAAACAGGACAGATATCACGCTGAAGTTCAATATTCTTTTCTTTGTTACGAACAAAATCATCCTTTTTTTTTGCCGATGTCCATGCATTCTCTCTTGTATTTTATGCTTAATTCCTTCTTCTCGCTCTCCTTCGCTACCTTCGGTTGGAAGAATTGTAGTTTCTTTTCCGTGTCTGCTATCAGCATTGTATTTCCTGTGTATCTTATGATTGTGGACGCCAATGATGAATCCTTCGACGATTGCAAGTTCTATCTGAATTGCCTTGCTGTATAGGATGAATAAGTATGGCGAGAAGGCACATCCTTGCCGTACGCCTATTTTTGTATATCTGCCGAACTCACATTCTATATTTATGCAAGAAGGTTGCTGCCAGGAGAGGTTTTTGATTATTCTAATGTCTTTCCCAAATCTCTCAAGGTTGCTGAGCAGCTCCTACAGAACTTTGTGGCTCATTTTGTCGAACGCCCTTGTGTAGGCTATAAGACACAGGTACACGTTCTTCTGCAGCTGTATGGCTCTCTCTGATAACATTGTTCTGGTATCTTAAACAAACCAGAACTGCTGTTGTTCTATCTTTGGCAGGAATCTGCTGCTCGCTCTATTCATCAGAATTATTATCTACTTATATGTAATAGGATCTTCTTATAATTACGGTAAAATTTCTTAGTACCCTTATTAAAGGAAGAAAGACAATTACCATGTTGATGCATATTCAATTTATGTTTAGTACTTTCGACATTAGCACAATGACATCATCAGGGTCTTGTGTTATATATATATATATATATATATAGTGTTCCAAAATTCACGCAAGAATTGGGAGAAAATGTACACTTGTGAAATTGTAACCAGGGAAAATTTTCATACCATCATCTTTCATAATTCGCTCAATAAAATTCCTTAATAATGGATTGTCACATACTGAAACATAATTCTATTTGGTAAATAAATATAAAATTTACAAGGTTATCGATGGTAATGCGACTTTTGGAACATACAGTATATATATATATATATATATATATATATATATATATATATATATATATATATATATATATATATATATATGAAAGGCAAGATGCGCGTGTGTGTGTAACGAATGCACGGCCGCAATTACGACGGATTTGCACCAAAATTTACATGCACATGCTCCAAGTTAGCAAAAAGGCAAAGATAGACTTTGCATTTCCAAACTCCCATCGATAGTGGAAATAATCGATTTTTTCATCCTTCTACGGCAGTTTTCGTGTAGTTTGTGGCCATTTTCTACTGGCCAGAGTGAGAGCCTATAGCTGGCTGCCACGAATAAGCAGAAAATTTTTATTGGCCAGCGTGAGAGCCAACAGCTGACTGACACGAATGTTAACTACCATGCTAGCATGCAAAAAAAACATCGATAGCTGCTTTCGTCACAAGTGGGAAAAATTTAAATCTGCACGGCACTTTACTCCAATTGGCTCATTCGCTTGCTTAAACTGAACGTTGATTCTGATTCCGCAGAACTGGGTTGGGTGTGAAAAAGTATTTGTTCTTAACATTCTTTTTTCATTCGTTTTTTTTTCATTCCGGGCCATGCTGCTAGTATATATATAATAGCTGGCCACTGGAATTCGAGCCTACTCGTCTACTAGGGCGACTAGCCAATCCCTATTGCAGACGCTCGTACAGGCACATTGTGTTTGTTCAACACAATTATGTCTATGCCTGTGGTTTATACTCCAACTATGCTGAGTAGACCTTAGCTACAGTTTATGGGAGAGAGCGCGTTATGTAGCATGATAAACATTCTGAAGAACGCCAGCACACTCAAACCCGCGGTTACGATGACTTGTAACTTCGTGCTAACACAACTATCGACCCACAAAGTGTTCCGTCTAACCGATTTCATACCACAATCCGTGGTACTGTTTTCAGACACTTTCCAAATGTGCCGCACGCTGAGATTGTTCTCAGACCGATAACTTCAGGACAAATCAACCATGGTGAGATTCTAACCCGGCTCTCATGGTCTGAAATCGAACGTACTAACCACGCGAACACACACACACACACACACACACACACACACACACATATATATATATATATATATATATATATATATATATATATATATATATATATTATAATAAAATAAAGAAACTCAAAACTTCATCGTGACTTCATGTTTCACTCAATAAAGTGCAATTGAAACAACTCATATTCAGACTTTCGGTTGTTTTTTTAATGGAATATATTTCTAGATTACAGAGCAAACCTTGTCTTATTAAGTTAGTTTCTTTGATGTCACTTTTTTCTTTGCTGGTTTAGGATCGAATTCTTTTGTGTTCTTTCGTTGTTTTCAGATGCCCAGTATTTCTGTGATAAAACAACACAAAAAACCATGCAATAGCATAGTTTGAATTCTCCGCGCCATTTTGGTAACAATAAATGTACGTACTGCGATAAATTAGTCACGGTAGATTTTTCCTTTACTCTTTACATTTCAGTTGTTTAGATTCGTATTAATTGTTCCTGTTTATGGTATTTTTAATGCTGTACATTATTTTATTTCCCATTCTACCAAACACAATTTCTATCTTATTTTTGTTTCCGAAAACCACTGGAAATAGTTTCATTTCATTTGTTTAAAGAATAGACAAAAATCAGTTTTTAAAGCTTTGGTTGTTTTGCAATAGATGCTGGCATTATATTAAACTTCACCCAATCCAGTGCCTAAGACACACTCATGGTAGAGAGTTACTGGATGAAGGTTGCGATTTGTAAGTAATAGGAAGTGGAAGGATGTGAAGATTGTAAGGTTAAGGGGGATAGATTATGTTAGTTTCCAGAGATTAAGAATATAATGTCTTCGGAACCATCAACGCCGGAGTTTATTCTACATAGTAACATTTCTCCGTAAAACATCTCCTTGAGATAAACTCCATCCCTTAAAATGAAATGCAGGGGAACTCTGGGTGATTCCATTCCGTGGACTTAACATGGCGAGTCTTAACTGAAAAGGTCTCAGCTGGTGGAAGTGGAGCTCAGCTGACCATTTGCTATGAAAATAGCGATAGAGAAGTGACAAGATTGCAAAGGGGAATCTATCGATAGTTTATCTCCAAATTTCCTTTGTTTAATATATTATATTGTCTAACATGGTTACATGCAATCTGAGTCAAAATGATGTCTGAAAACACACTAGATCAGTCCAGTTTCTACATTTATATTAATATGAGAATAATCTTTAGTACTTTTCTCGTTATCCATATTCTTGAAGTAAATTCGTCGTTAGAAAGATGGCCTTAATTCATGCTTTATGCATCATCTTGCGTGTGCGTTTATTTTATTTTTTATTGGAAATTCTCCATTTCAACATTTACCGTTATTAGTGATTATCTTAGCCCAAGCCAAGAAATCCAACTTGCAATCTTACATATCTCTACCAATTTTGTCAAATGTTTCTCTTTTCTGACTTACGCTAATAAATGACATCGGCAACTATGATTATATGTGAGTTTGTTAACTTGAACTTGTATCCCAAATTGCAAGTTTCGTTATCCAAGTAAGGCGCGTTCCATCCGAAATGACTGTAATAAATGTTCCGCTAATGTTGGCTGATTGTACATGAAACCATTTCACTCGTTTGGCAGGGCCAGGGATATTGTGTTGTTAGCGCCGTCGATAGTCGAGACCAATACTATAATCAGGACAGAACAAGACTGGCTGCCAAAAAGTTTGAGAACTACAGAAGTTACATGTACTTGGCAAAAGTTTCGATCTTGCTAAATAATCATCTCTGTCCATTTGATGAATGCAAATATTTAATTTCTTAATACGCTTAAGATGAACAACTTACCGCACATAAAATTAACACTTTCATTCCTTTTCTGATATTCCCTTGATTACTCTAAGATTACATAAAGTATTCCACCATTTCTGAAGCTTACGGTCATATCACGTTGAAACGCCGGTCACCGAATTTAAGCAATGTCGACACTGATCAATATCTAAGATGAGTGACCGCTTGGGAATACCATGTGCTGTAAGCTTAGATGTGTGGCCGGTGTAATGGATATAGAAATAATTGTTAATCAGAGAACCCAGTTTAATTTTCCGTTGGCTTCTTTATAGTCACATACGGATAAATACCCTTGGGAAAGGTATGGATACACCTGTTCTCCCCGTTAGGTACAGGGCTAATTTTTAGGACTTGTATCACTAAAACATTATCTCAAAAAAATAATTTTACAGTCTACAAATATTTCCTGGCTTTAAATAATCTGCAATGGGTTGATAAGCCAAATAAAACTAATCCTTCAAATTCTAACATACGTACGAAAATATTTCGGACATGAATTAGTATTTGTAAGTTAGAATTTTTATACGCCGAGTGAAATTTATTTAATCTTTAAAACGTAATTAAGTAACGCATTTTTATTCCTGCCTAAGTTATGCTACTATTGCCAGATATTAGGAGATAAATGTCTGCCATTCGCTAATAAAAGGTGTTCCAGTAAGTTGGACAGACTTTAAAGGTGAATTAGGTTAAAGCGTCTAAAGAATTTTTTTCTTTTACTTTCAGATTTGGCGGATATTTGGACGTTATTATCTTTCAGACATAATTGCCATCACTTAAAGAATATGATCCAATAAAGAAATAAATAAATTTTCACCAATAACACTGATTTATTTACTGCTGACTTTGATCCGTCTTAAAGAAGGACCCTTATAGATAATCCGTTTTAATGAAACACACTTTATAAATCACCGATTAACTGATAGTTTAAGAATATTATTTGCACTAAAACTTGCTATATATTTGTTCTTTCGATCGATTGTGAGAGAATCATTGTTGTGAATGCGGTGGAGTGTTTAAAACCAGGCATGCTATTTTGGTTAGGTACTTTGACTTAACAAAGCTCAAAAAGATGGCATTTATATTAAATATAAATGTGTGGCTAGCTTTCCAACCATAAGAACCTGGCTCAAATCTTAGCATGTTTAATTTTTCCAGGGTTCCATTTCTTCATACTTATTCCTCCTTCTCAAACAAGCTTATAAGGAAATGACCATGCAGACATTTATTTTTTTTATATATAAGTACTATTTATTCTCAAAATGTCTGTGTTAGCGCTTTATTTCACATTAAATCTCTAGCAAAAGGCTAAAAAGAACGAAGGCCGAGAGTTGGATTTATGTCTCGGGTGTTTTTAGAGGAAGAAACGATTCTACAAATGTTTAGTTCTAATGTTGCAATAATTCATTTGTTATTTCTGCAATTATCAAGAGCATTATATTTTGAAAAGAGACCGTGAGGAAAACGTTAAATAATTTTTTCGTGACACAGGCACTCAAACTATTGACCTATTGAGAGTGACCTGTAATATATTCAGAACTAGTTAATAACTTTTCACAAACCTCGAGGACAGCGTTGATGAGATTTATTCGTAAAGGTTTAAAAGCATTGACAGGTGAAAGCAATCAAGACTATTCCAATACTAAAAAAGAAAGAAATTAAAAGCAAATGAAATTACGAGTTTTAAAGGCATATTTTTATCTCAGACTAATGAGCTAATCTCAACGATGGGATATGGCCTTCCTCTGTGATAAAGTCAGTAAAAAGCAATAATATGATTTCTCAGTGAAATAACGCATGAAAAACACTGAAATCAGTAAAGAAACTAGAAACATCGGAGAATAGAAATCATAACTGTAATATATTCGTTCCCGGCTTGACCCCCCATGTGTGTGTGTATATATGTATATATATATATATATATATATATATATATATATATATATATATATATATATATATATATATATGTGTGTGTGTGTGTGTGTGTGTGTGTGTGTGTAATATATTATATATATTATTATTTATACATTATATGCGCGGTACTTATTAGAAAGCGCTCAATATCAGGGATAGAGCTAACATATATATATATATATATATATATATATATATATATATATATATATATATATATATATATATATATATATATGGTGAACTCTCCTGTCGTATTCGACGTATGAGGGTCAAGCAGCTCAGTTACTAGGAACTGACAGCCCAGGCACCAGCACATATGATTTGATTATAGGGGTGAAGGCTTTGTGCAGAACCAACCACACAATACAGAGACTTGGAGCACAACGTGCCACAAGGTCCCCAAACGGCACTCCGCAGGTTTTGAATTCAGTGTTGTACTTCTCTTAGACCAGTTGCCATCCAAGACTATAGAATCCTGTGTCCTGCTATTTACTTATAGAGGGGGGAGAAGAAAAGGATTAATACCTTTCTCAAGGGTATCAGCACGTAAGTAAATGTAATGGATTTGACTGGAATAACTGTTCTCCGATTCCTCAATCAACTACTCCATTGTGTATATATATATATATATATATATATATATATATATATATATATATATATATATATATATATATATATGTAGCTCGGATACAAATTTTATGGCACAATATTTAAAGACACGTTCTTGTCCACCTTCACAATAAAATGGAGAATACTTGTTGACAACAGCAATATACTACACTATGAAAAATGGAAAACTTCAAATTCTGACACCCTCTTTATCAAAAGCAACCAACCACCACTGAATAAAATTTATTATGAATATAGTAGCAATGTTTTTAAATGCATTAGATTTGACTAACTTTTAACATCTTTTTGTAAATTTATCATTTTGCAGTTTTATCATCGCCCGTTAACGTCCATGCAAAGGCAGAGCTTGCTTACAAAACATCGTAACAACAACGGTTAATTTTAGAACAATTATAACAGAAACCTTTCACTATCACAACAATACAGTTACATTAAGGTTGTCTTCGCAATTCAGCTCTGAAGATGATATCGGAGGAGATCGAAAGTACTTGGATTAACAAAGAGTACGGAGTCTTCCTTGATGAATTTAACATTAACACCAAGAAGATAATTTGAGAACTAGAAAGGATTATTCAAAAAATCAATAGACATAATATGACTATGTTATTTAATGAAACATACTTTAATGAAATATGTTTCCTAAATACACATACACAGACACACACACGCAAACACACACATTATATATATAAGTCAACACTTAGAAGCGGCAGGCTGTTTCATGCTAGACGCAATCGTCAGGCCTGACGATTACGTCAAGAATGAAATAACCTGTCGCTTCTAAGTGTTGACTTTTATATTTACACACGTTCTATCTCTGATATTGAGCACTTTATCCCATAAATATAGCACACCCTAAGAGTATATTTCTTCATATATATATATATATATATATATATATATATATATATATATATATATATATATATATAAAGATGATTTTTTTATTTAATCAACAATATCCTCATTTATATTTTTTTATTGTATTTTATAATTTTCGTATAAAATATTGTTCACCGAAAAGAGAATTATTGATATACTGTCTAGTCAGTATTTGAAACTTAGTACAGTATCTGCATGCATCGATCATTATGCGAACAAAGCACCAAAGTATCCACAAAAACAAATACTATTTATAATGCCCAAATATTATATAGCATTTACTGTATGAGAAATGTCAAAATACGTAATATTATTATTTATTAAATATTTCATTGATGCACATTTTAAATATGTTGTACTAATTTAAAACATTATTTATTTTCTTTAAACGATGTTTATTCACTGCGTGTCGTTTACAAAAATAACAATACGCAAGAAATAAAAATAATTTTTAAGCCAAAACTTTAAAATGAGTACAAAATATTTAAAATGTGTATTAAATACGTAGCCATTTACATCCATGCATTGTCGCTATGTGTAAGTATTTTAGCCGTGACTGAAAATTTGTTAAATATATTGTACTCTATATAAGAAACGGTTTATACGATAGGAATTCTCGCATTCTAGAATTTATATGTAGCATTTCCCAAATAGGAAGGACATTATAGTTTATAGCCAAATCGATTCTGTCTACTATACTGAAAGCACCTACCTTTTTTAAATCTTTATCTCCCCCAAAGAGGCAGTAAAGTCATAAAGGGTTATAGGGTGTGGAAGAATTAAGAACAGAAACATTAATATTCAGCGGCAAAAGGAAAGAGTAATCAGGATGGCATTTGGTAGCTATTGATATTTCATTTAAATCTTTGCAGATTAAAGTTGGCTGGAAAGCATGGAACCGGAAGTGAGTTCCACAATCGATAAGTGCGAGAAATGAAATTGTTAGCATAGAATTTTACGGTTACATATACCCAGCTGAAGTGTAAATAATGAGATCTTGATTCCAGGCTAGTACTGTGCTTAAATTCAAAAGGTCCAGCTACCATAGCGAAGAGCGATATTTATTCTGTTAAATACACAGAAATGTGGCACATGGCCGAAGTGGGGGTTGGGGAAAGGACGGTCTTCTTCTGTCTTAACGATAACTTAGCTAGCCGCAAACACTGACCTAATCGTTCAAACAATGTTCCTTACACGAAATCAACACATTCTTACGTACCTTCTCACTACATGCACCATAATACATTGTTGTCTCTATGAAAATACTTACTAGTCCCAATATTTACAATTCATTGTCTGTGGGGGGAAGGAAATAAAACAACAATTTTAACAACTATCCCCAATGTGTATTTACAATATGAATACAAAACTATTTACAAGAAATTAAAGAAAATAATATTAATAATAAAAAACCCCACAATCACTAAACGTGGCAGAAATATCTGTTCACTGGCCGAAATCAATGCGGGACTATAATAATATAAGACATTCATTCATCCCAATCACATACACTGAAACACACTCATTCAAACACAACAACAAATACATAACACTGACACGAAACGAAAGGCGCCCCGCATCCACCATCATTGATCACCTAACGAGGGATGGGATGGGATATTAAACTTAAAGAAAAATAGGGACAGAAATAAAAGGGGCCAATGAGCATACATACCTTATCTAAGTTAAAGAAAAGGAAACTAAAACATCAAAACTGAACCTAACCTAGCCTAGTTTCGTGATGGGTTGCAAAAGTTCAACCCAGGAAGAGCAATATCCTGATGCCTAACCGGCATCAAAGTGCCACTAAAGGTCAGCCCCTTTCACAAGCGCGCAAGATGCACCTACCTTTTGCTGAATTCTGATGAAATGAGCCGCCGCCTTTCCGTCCTAATCTTGAACTTAAACTGATGCTTAAAGTACAAGATCAGTTGGGAATAAGTGAACTTCTCCCCTCCATAGAATCCCTTCTGACGTGTCGTCCAAATCACGACACTCATCTCATAACACCTAGCAAGTAGTGGAACACATTTTGTTCAGCCTTCGTCAGCGGCGGTGCCACATTGCTACAAACGGAAGAGGCATCAAGGACAAAGAAATTTCCCTGCAGCATGCAGACCATGAGGCCTTCAAGAAACCTGCACAACGGGACTACCAGCCTGCAATGAAGGCAGGCGTGCTCCAGGGTGTCGACCTTCCTACCACAGCGTCGGCAGTTTGGAGATTTCTCCAAGCCCGCTGAGCAAAGGTTTTTGCGACCCAGAGTCCCTCACCAATCACCATCCAGGTGAGTGATGCCTCATCGTTATTGAAACATTTCAACCCGAAAGTATTTATAGAAAAGACACAGAGACAATCTTATGGCAATAGGAAAGTCACTGAAGCGGATTCGGCAGATCAGGACTGATGATAATACTCTTTTTCGGATTTTATCAAGCAGCTCAAGGTAAATAGCAGGGACACCGGAATATATGTGGCAGCAGTATTCTAAACATAGTCAAATAGCAGACTTATAAATAGAGAAGATAGATTTTAGAGAGAGAAATTGTTTCGCTCGACACAGTGAACCAACTTTCTTAGCAGCTGACTAGTAATGGATTTAATATAGTCTGTCCAGTTCGTGTAAGCTAAGAACGTTAGTCAGAGAGGGCGCAACGAGTCCCTTTTCTGGAGGGTAGAATCAACCGTGTTGATGGAAGGAAGAGAGGGGTTTCTCAGATGATTAATGGAAAGAAGTTGAGGTTTTAAATGCTTTGACATTATTAATACATCTTTTGCCCCTGGTAACAAGGAACTCGAGATCATTTTGGACATCGGCTGCCATATTGACCTTGTGGGACCGATCAGACCTACGATCGAGACAGGAGTAAACGCTTGCGTCATCAACGTATTATCAAATAATTGATAAATGAGACGGTCAAAATAATCGAGATAAAAATACAGAAAAATCATTAACTTTGGTTAGTTTATTCATATGCTGGAAAATAGCATAAAAATGTAAATATATCGACCATCCTCGTTTGGATTTATTTGTGTGTGTAGGCAAATAGTTTGAGTCAAAACGATAATTGAATACATATTGGTTTGACAAAATACCATAAACACGGGTCACCGCCTATGAGTCGTAATCATCACTAATTATTTGACCGGTTTAATTAGCTTTACGTAACAACGAGATAACCTACGTAAACCTTTAATAAAAATACGAGCCAAGTTTGTGCGATTCGTTTCTGGATTCCATCGAGAAAAATAGATATTCATTGCTTAGGACGTGACTTGTTGGAATCAAAAATAAAATCTTATATCAAACGGAAAAGAACCATATTTATAAGAAAGAAATTTCACCCTGAAATTGATTAATAATTGAATAAGGAAAAATTGTCTGTTAGAATTTCGAACCACAAGTGAATTATTATTTTTTCTTGTGAATATATTTTTCAGAAGTTTTTGTGAGGAAGAGGTCAATGAATTCACAGGCTTTTTGTAACGGCATTGAAAAAATATTCCCAAACAATGGATATAGCAACATCAAGCATAATTCAAGTTCTGAATTCGGTGTTTGCAAAAGGTATTGAATGCTTCATTTTGAAAACTAAAGTCTGAACATACAGTAATACGATATTTGCGTCTCGTTTTATTATGCTTACTGTCTCTCTCTGCCTATATATATATATATATATATATATATATATATATATATATATATATATATATATATATATGAATATAAAATTTCATATACAGTGTAACAATAAAAGTAACTCACCTGTTTTTTTTTGCTAAAAATATTTTTGTCCTTGGCGCCTATGAACCAGCCACTACGTATAGATAAATACGAACAAACTAAAATGCGGACACAACGAATAATATTGCTGAACCGCATCGGTCGTCACGCGGGACACCAAAGACCACGATAACGCGTGAGGAACCAGACTGGTGCCGAAAAGTCTGCAACTGGAACAAACTCTACCCAACAAGAACTAGAGGAAAATCACTTCGCGGGAAGTTCTCACAGGGCTACTCTATATTCATTAAAAGAAAATCCCACAAAAAGGACAATAAATAAATGGTCTAGGGAAGAGTATATTGAAGTAATGATAGACTCAAGGATACATCTGACAAAAGGCAACAACGGCCAAAGCCGCTTATAATATTTGGCAAGAAAAGACACTCCTCAAACAGACAAGAAATCTATGCCAAAAAACTAGCCAATGTCAGGCGTGACATCATCAGGATAAAAATACCTGATATAGAAATCGAAAGAAAATATCAATAACAGATTAAACGTTAACATCGAGGGGCTAAATGTTAATGCAACGGAACAACTAGAAATAAGCTCTAATTATACCTCTGAGGTATGCAAACAAATAGAGGAATATAATAAAAAAAATATGAGAGAGAAAGAGAGATAGCAAAAAAAAATCCAATATAAATGGAAAAATTTAAAGGACATGTCTTTCAAGGAAAGGCCGACAATTTCAAAAGTAAGAAAGAACCGTCAATTAAAGGAAACCATCGACCTTGCGAACCAAACAATTATATAAATGAGGAAATAATTGGAAAGAGCGATGGGCCTGAAAGTAATTATTCATCTTATATACACAGCCTCAGCAACAATCACAGAAACAATAGGTGAAAAAGTAAATAAAATAAAAAAAGAATAGAAAACGAAACAGAACAATGCCAGTCTGGAAAGAAATAAGAACCGAAAAAAATAAACTACACGGACAATTGTCACTTCTAGACAATGGCAACAAAATGAAAGAAAGTAAGAGAAGACAACTGAAACGAAGCCTTGACATAAAGAATAAGACTGACGTACTAACAGTTAAAGAGAAGATGATACAACAAATTCAAATGAAGGCACAGAACAGCCGTTATGAAAAGAGAAACAGATTCTTTAGGCAAAACATTATCTTGAAAGAAGATGCCAAGAAACTATATCGAGAAGTTGGTAAAATAAAATAGAGATAAATGGCCGACCTAATATCCAGGATGTCGAGGAATCCTGATGTATGATGTGGGGAAACTGCAAAATGCACAATAAAAGAGCTAAATGGATCAAGCAACAACAGGAACAACACGCACATATATAGTGCCAAAAATGGATGGATATCAATATTAATGAACCGATGCCATCATCAAAACCAACAACTGGAAAGCATCAGGAATAGACAGAACAGACAATTTTTAGATAAAAATTATCTAGCACCAACCAAAACCTTGCACGGGCATACAATGGTATATTCATAAACGCAGATAGATTGCTCACATCGGGAGTAACATACCTAGTCCCCAAAACAGAAGAGACGCAAAACGCGATGAACTTTAGGCCCATAAGCTATCTACCAACAATGTATATGATTCTCATTTCTATCATAACTGAGAGGATATACAACTTCCCTGAGAAAAACAATTTACTCCCAGCAGAACAGAAGGGGTGTAAAAGAGAAGGTTACGAGTGCAACGACCAACTAAATATCAATAAAACTGAAAGAGGTGAAAACAAAGATAAAGAAACTTATCGACAGCATTGATCGACTACGGAACGGCGTTTGACACGGTTCTCCACTCATAGATATAGAAGCGCCTAAAACATACAGAATATGCCCCACATGAAAAAGCGGAAGACTACCCAGACTTAAATACTGGAAGACTACCCTTAATCTAAACCATACAAATGGCTCATTAATATCGAGGCTAATAAACATGAAGACCAGAAAAATGCTTACCCAAATGAGGATGCACCAACCGAAATCAGATGTTGATAGGCTGTATGTACCAAGAGCTTCAGGTGGCCGAGGCCCAATCCAACTTGAACTAACTCTAAAAACTACAAAAATAGAATTGGAAGCCTACCTCACAAAAACCAATGACACTCCTAGAAATAGTAAAACACCAAATCCATTTCATCAACAAAGAAGCTGCACTCTTCAAGAAACGGCGTAATATACCCGAAATCTTACCAATAAAAAACGAAGCGAATATCATCTACGCAAAGAAGTAAAACAGAAAGCAAAGTAACTTGGTAAAATGAAGTTACAAAAAGCTTGGACGTCAAGGCGTTGGATAGCAAATAAATAAAAAGAGGGTAAGTAGCAGATGTGGACCAACAGAAATCACATTAGAAACTGCGGAGCACTGGGCTGAAAACTGATACAGTAGTTCTAAATATTGTAACTGAGGACCAAAGCCTTGCAGCAAGATTCTATCACTGTCATATAATCAAGGAGGAAACTAACCCAAAATGCAGGATCTGCGGAAAATATGATGAAACTGTCGACCATATTATCTCAGGATGTCCGGAACTAGTAAAAATGAATATTCCTAGAGACATAAGAATGTAGCGATATATGTACACTAGAAAATATGCAAGAAGCTCAAAATGAAATCGCTGAGAGGTTGTATGAGCACCAGCCAGATACTGTTATCCAAATTAATGATGTAACTATCCTCTGGGACATGCCAATTCAAACTTATTGACAGATAAATGCCAACTGACCAGATATTATCATAAAAGACAATAAATTTAGGAAATATATGCTTATTGACATAGCAGTGCCATCTAAGAGAAACACCTCCAGAAAAATTATCGAGAAATTGTCCAAATACAAGGACCTGGAGATCAAGATTAACAGGATGTGGGGAATGAAGACTGAGACTGTACCAATAGTAATAGGAACTCTGGGCCTCGTGAGAAATGCAATGAAAAATTTTACTAACAATATGCATGAGTTTAAGCAGACGACTAGATTGGCATCTAAGTCCCACCCTTTTACTATCGAAACAGTTACATGTAACCGCCTCTTCTACTCCAACAGCTTCTTCTTTCGCACCTGATAATTATAATCTTCAAATATTTAAATGGAATGTTAATAGGCATCTTCTAATGCCTTGATCTTGATCCCCGTCCATCTCTTTATCCTTTCCTCAAACACCCCTCTTTTCTCTTACTTTCACTCTCTGTAATCCCTTGCATGGTAGTGGCACACCTGCCTTGCTTGGGGCGAAATGCTTATGAAAAATAAATATAGCACTAAGGAGATGGTAGACCTCGCTATAGAAGTGGAAACAATGTGAATACAGTTACATATCATGGAAATAATTAAAAACATTCAACTGACAGCATTATATATATAAGGAAGAATACTGAGAACATTTTGTGGGATCTGAGGTGACTAACATGAATTCAGTCTTAGATAAATATGCAACGAGCCCAATATTTCACTATGTCAGGGAATATGGTCAAATTGCTGTTTTCTTAAAAAGAAGAATATTGAAATTTAAATGGCTATCCCTACGAACCGGATGAATATAAAAATAGCTAAGTATCGAAACCTATTCCGGGAGATGCCACAATTGTTCAGAAGGAAGGTGTCATTTGTGTCCGCGGTCACAGAAATATTGGAAAATATCCAAAGGACATTTTCGAAGACAGTGGAACAACGAGAAACCTAGAAAGGATAATGAGGTGAGTGCTGGAATCTGCTCTAGCGTTCCAGTGAATCCAAGTATAAACGTAAAATAAAAACAAACAAATAAAATGAAATAAAAGCAGAAAATGAGAAAAATGTCGAAGAATAATGGTGCACGAGGATTATTGCGGAAGCCTAGGACAACGTAATTTCGCATCAAAGTAGCAACTGAGAGCAGACGTTTAAGATAGCGAGATATGTTCTGTAGCTTTGAAGAGCGTAGCCAACAGCAATTCTCCCCAGACAAATCGGATGGGAATGAATCGATAAAAGTAATGGCATATTTATTTTCCATTCGTGTGCATGAAAGACGTCTAATAACTTGCTATTTTGGTGTCCTGACTTTATGCCAAGCCAGAAGCTGCATTTAGTCAACTGTCGTGAATATTTGAACAAATCAATACTAAATCGTTCAGAAAGTTTCTCCATATTATTTTCCGATCTCTTTTATTTAGTCTATAATGATAGTTTTAAGAGAATACTGACATAAAAGGATGAGTAAGTAGGCTTATACATTAAATTTATTTGTATTCAATACAGTGTACTGCAGGTGTCTATTGTATTGGTCTTTATCAATATCAATATTTAAATATGTATTAGATTTCCCAGAACATAATAGTATTTAGTTATATCATATTGACGTGTATTCTTAAGAGAAATACTATATTATAAATCGGGTTTTACATTTATTTTTATATAGTAATTATTCATTTACGCTTTTTAGTAATTTTTTAATTCTCTATTTTTTACAAGTTGGTGTCAGCCCATGACCAAAAAACAAACAATGTTTTAACATGCTTTTCAAAATTATATGGAAAACAAACAAACAAAAAAAAGAAAAAACACAACGGCATTCTGTATAAAATATAATGAAACACAATACAAATAATTCTTTCCGAAATTTCTGCAGAAAATGTAGCATATTAATGGTCGAAGAAATCTATGTCTGAAATCTTTTCCACAATTTAATGAATTCAGGAACTGTTCTTGATGGATTGATTCGATTTTTGCGGCTTATCAGCCCTTTGCAGGTTCTGTAAAACCAGCTGGAGCTGACCCGTATTCACTTTACGGCCTTGGTAAATTTGAATGTGTCTATGCAGTCTTTTGGGTGTTGCATTATTTTCAATGTACATACGAAACGATACAAGCCACTCGTTATTTCTATTGTTATCGTAAATATTTTGATGAGCTCCATTCCTTAGTTTCATGAGTCCAGACCTTTCGATACACACAATGAAACGAATCATCACCATTCCCATTGTATTCCATTGCCGAGAACAAATTCAATTCAGATAACTCCTTGCCAAGCACTGTTACTTTGTGGAACATACCTGTGCGGATTCTTCTCCGATCACTACAATGTTAACCTGTTAAAGTCTAGGGTAACCGTCATTTTCACTTTATATACTCATATTCTGCAATGCATACCTTATCTTACGTCCATACAAAAACATCATTCAGTAAACATCTACATTGAGTGGCTCTTGGGCCTTATACTTGGGGAATAATGAAGTAAAAAAATAAATGACATGCTTTTTGTTGGAAGTTGCATGTGGCGAACTATAAAGAAAATCAGTTTATGTCATTGACTAATTTAATGAAAAACTAAGTGTCTAATGTGTAAAATTGGAGCACATAAAGCGGATTCAGAAAAGTTCTCGGCTGGAACTTGAGGTTCTTCCGACCAAACTTATACTTAATATGGACATTTGGCAGGGCTGTGAAAATTGTCGTCTTTCATCCATAATATACGAAGTGTTACTATTTTAAAATTGATATAAACGTCTCCTTATTTGATTGATTGATATTTTTTACGGCTTATCAACCCTTTGCAGGTTATTTAACGCCAGAAAATATTTTTAGATTGTAAGGATTTTTTTAGCGATAATAATGATTTACTGATACAAGTCTCACTAATTAAGCCATAACTGCAGGGAGAAGAGTTGGGTTCATAACTTACACGTATGTGGGCTGGAATTGGATCTTGTCTCTCTGATTTACAATCTCGAGCCGTTATTCAATACACCACTCACACATCCAAGCCAACAGCACCTGGTATTACCAAGCAGTCACTCATCTAAGAACTGAGCAGTTTCGAAGTTGCTCAAATATATGGCTCGTACGATAACGGGAGGTCTCTCTTCTTAGTCACGTACGATTTAGAATATTTTTCTCATCAAAATGATTTTGAGTGATTAAATCTATATGAATATGAAATACGGTACTGCAATTAAACTACATTATAGATTTTGGGATTTTACTAATGAAAATATTGAAATAATTAATATATATTAATAATATGTATTAATAAATCCAATATTTCCGAACGTAAAAAATAAATTTGTAAGCGAACATTAAGAATTATAGACATACATACTGCTATGCTTTCATAAATCTGTCTATCAATTGATGGCAACTGATATTACCTTATTTACTCACTGTTGTGGGTTATAGCAGAATCATTTAAAAAAATTACTTCCTCTATATAATCGTTTTATTCGGTCAGTAACGCTTTTGTTAATTTCTACTCTCTAAGAATCAGTTTTGTTGCATTTTCCATTCACATGTTGCAGACTGAGGCTCGAACATTGATAAAGTAATTTCCATTCAAATTACAAAATTTCAGTGTTTTTGTTTTCGTTCACGTTTTCACAGACATTTTAGTTTGTTAGTGAAGAGAATTAAAGAAGTGCATCAAGTGATTGGAATTATAAAGACATTTAACAACGATTTCATCATTGCCGCCATAATTAGCCATGTCAGCATCTATGCAATCAGAAGAGGGAAGGGAAATTTGAACGTTTAATCAATCCTACCCTTCATCTCACTGACTACATATTTTTCTCGATGTTTAATTATAATAAATTCTCACCATTTGCTAAATCAGCCTAGTGGTTGGAAAAAATGTAAAGTATTGAAATCTTTATTCAATTTTACAGAAATCAATACGTAACAATTGTACTATCCTCACGGAATAATATGTGGCTCTAATTTCTGCTCGGAGCGGTACTATCGTTGTTATTCAATGGGTCCTAACCAAAGGCACATTCTCTATATTTCTCACTGAAAGTCAAAAGTTGTTTTTCACCAGGGGAAAGGCCTTTTCGTAATAATAAATAGTATAACGCATATTGACCACTTTTATTGTGCTCTATAAGTAAATATTTCCGACTACTTCTCAGTGACGGAGAGGGTACTATGATTATAGGGACTTCAACATACCAGCCATTTTCAAGATTATCTGTTCGCTAACATATCTAAAGTTATCAACGAGGAATTCTGGTATTGGGAACTATTTTTTTATCCAGGAAATCTTGACTTCTACCGAGTTTATGATTCGGTCAAATAAAAATTCACCACTGTTTCAGTCCTCTTTTACATTTTATACTGGAATTGTATCCCATACGTGACCGTATAAAATATCTCATATTCTGAAATATACATTTCCAACAACCAGGGGGCCATTTTTAATTTATAACTTGGCGATCTTTTTTTTCCTAATCCTTAACATATAATCCTATCCGCTACACACACAATATTACAGCAAGTAGAAGATATAGATAGTTATAAAAATTGTCTAAACATTACTCTTTGTAAGTAAACACCAATTTTACTTCGCAACGCAAATTGCTTTAAAATTCTTCCAAAAGAAAAAACTGCTACTTCTCAAATCATATAAATAGAAATTATACTTCTGATAATTTAATTTAAAAAATAACTTAAAATTATTCATTAGAAACTTTTATATTTTACTAAAGTATTTAGAATAAAATTATTTCGTGCACCTTTAAGGCGGTTGAAAAAAGAAAGATACACTTGTAAGGGTGTCTTGTTTAAAAAGAAACAAAAACAAACTCCACTTCTTTCGACCGTAGAGATATTTTTCACGATTTCTTTCTCTTAGAGTATAAAACATTTTGGTTCATAAATCTCCGTGTCCCGTTTTCAATTTAAAATATTGTGTAAATTTAGAAAGTCACATGAAAATACTTTTCTCTATTGCTCGCCATTTCGAAATTCTTGAAGCGTTCATATTCTATAAACGTAACTTTAGTTCTAAAAGGCCGAGAGGTTTTAGTGATTATTCATGCTTTTTAAATTACATTATTATGCAGGTTTTATGCATAGAAATTATGCTTCCCCGAGAGCAAAATGATCAGGAAGTCCATGTCGCGTGTAGCATAACCCAACGCATATATAATGCAATTCACATTGGAACAAAAGTATGTTAGCTCAAATATATATTCACCCTTAATCTATTTATAAATATGCATCATATTTTAAGTTGAAAAAATCAAAAGTAATAAAACCATTATTATAACACATAATTCAAACAGCTTTTCAAACGAATAATTTCTACGTCTCTCTTTCTCTTTATATATATATATATATATATATATATATATATATATATATATATATATATATATATAATATAATTAAAAATTGCATATATATATATATATATATATATTCTTGTTCCATTCATATATACGATTTTAATCATATATATATATATATATATATATATATATATATATATATATATATATATATATATATATATGTATATATATATATATATGTATTTATATATGATTAAAAATTGTATATATGAATGGAACGAGAATATTCAGTATGAGAAATGATGCGTGTATAGATATGAACAGTGTGCATATACGAATCAACAGTGCATTTGTTTGCCGCGATATATTTTGTCTTGGGAATCTAATTATTTGTTAATTCCAAGAATGGGTTGTGCAGGAAAAAGGATATATAACACTGAAATATACAAATATATCATGCAAACATGCAACATATGAATGTACATTATCGTCATAATTTGTCCGAAACAGGTAAATTAAAGCATATATTTAAAACGATTTTACTTTTTCGTCCATGAGAGACATGGCACAACTGTCACCGGTGTGGCCGAAGTATTAATTGAATGTCGTGACCAACGGGTTTTCCGATGACTCCCAAATGATCCTTAAAACTCTAGCCATTTAAAAAGGAGATAATCACCTTCTACATTCTGACAAGTGGATGAACCCACCATTGAAATTGACTCTCGGTTTGGCACTGTACTTAGATTAGTTTCGTAAACAATTTGAAAAAGAATTGCGTTAGACAACGGCTAATGGCGTACGTAAGTGACAATAGCGTTGCGAAGCTTGTGATCAGAATGCCAATACGAATCAAGAGCCCTGTTAAGATAGGAGGCTCGTCATCTGAAGCATTAGTACGTGCCAGGGCCCAAACCCTTTCAATTTCTTTTTCATTTGTTCAGTTTTTTCTTTTTTCCTAAACATGTTGCAGTACCAATTGTAAGTTACGCTTCACTTTATTATTTACCAGGTCGTGATTTCAAAGTTTCCAAGTCTCATTGCCACCAAGACTTGAAAGAACAGTCTCCTTTGTTATTTAACCCATAGCTCAAAGTATGCGGATGTGTGCCTTTTTCAAGACTTTTAATGCAAAGGGAATGAACAGACTTCGAACTCTACATCTTAAGAAAAAGAAAATAATACATTTAATGTGATTAATGATTACTGTTCATATCAGAAAGCAAATAATATCTCGATTCTAGTAAAAGAACACCTTTATAATAGTAGTATTGGTCAAATAGTTAAAATCGAACGATTTTAACATAAAACATAGTAAAACATATATATTTTCTGGGGAAATAAATTATAGCCATGAAAACTTAAGGTAGACTATTTTTTAATTAATTAATTAATATTTGCTCTCGTTTTACATTGAGCTCTCTGGATCACATCTTTTTGGGAATTATCCACCCGGATTACCAAAACCTTGATTATCTTACTATATATATATATATATATATATATATATATATATATATATATATATATATATATATATGCGCGGTACTTATTTAAGAGCGTTCAATATCTGTGGTAGCGCTTATGATTATCACCCCATACACCCTCCACAAAATTCGTACTACTTTTTTTTATTATTGACGTCATTTATTTATTGACACCTCCACCACAATCTATTCCCATCACTTAGTTACCACCATTTCTATTTTCTTTTTTATTCATTACTTCTTTCATTTTTACTATCATCTCTTCCATCATGATTTATTTATTATTTGTTATTTACTACTGTAATTTTTAATTGTAAATTTACAATTATTTTTTACCATAATTATATATTTATTCCAACTAGCATCATAATAATTTTTATTATCATTTCATTACCAATACTGTCATCCCTAAAACTTATTCCCATAATTATTTGCTGTTATCATTGTTATTACCATTATCATTTACTTCCATTGTTACTACCACACCATTCCCGACCCTACTGTCAACACACTAATTATAGTTTGCCATCATCCTTGGGTCACAACATCGCAATTATTATTTCATTCTCACTATTTCACCACAACCATAATTATCATCGCCGCATTATCTTACAATTATACTCCCCTCCCCTATCAAAATGAGTGTAAATTTTCCGTAAAAATACCAATAACTAAAATAAATTAGAATTTCCACTATTTATATAAGTGTAATCGTCTGCAACATGCAGATAAGCAATGTTAAAATAACAACAAAAATATCTATCATAATGTTATTGAGAATCCATTTTAAGTAATGAAAAACCCAGACGTAGAGAAATAAATGTACACGGATATGAGCGTGTGAGAAATTATTATTCCGTTAACAAAATAGACGCACGATCTGTAAGATGACAGGAACGCTCCGGTCCACCTCTTGTTGAGGTAAATTCGCTACCCAATTCCAGCACCGAAAACAACGACAATTGCGTATGTATACACACATCAAACATGGAAACACTGTTCATATATGTATATGTTTGTGTGAACTACAATACGTACATATGCATGTATGTATGTCTGCGTACGTATGAGTGACATCAAACACAACTAGACATAACCATTAATATATTCAAACTTTTGAAAATTTGTCTGACGATCGCAACGCCATCAAACCTAGGGTTACAAATTCACATCAATGCAACTATATATATATATATATATATATATATATATATATATATATATATATATATATATAAATATAAAAGTGGACATGGTAGTCAGCACTTAGAGGCGACAGTCTGTTTCATGCTAGTGCAATCGTCAGCAGGTTGCCTCAGGTTGCCTGACGATTGCACTAGCATGAAACAGACTGTCGCCTCTAAGTGCTGACTTCCATGTCCACTTTTATATTTACACACGCTCTATCTCTGATATTGAGCACTTTATCCCATAAATATAGCACACTTTAAGACTATATTTCTTCATATATATATATATATATATATATATATATATATATATATATATATATATATGTAAAGGAAAAAGACAATGGGAAAACTATAGTTTTAGCCGAAGCGTTTCGTCCAATGTGGACTTTTTCAAGGCAGATAACGAATATTAATTTATTGAAATAAAGCATGTATAAACGACAAACGAAATATGTCTTTTTTTCCTTTATACATATCGTCTTTTTCTACAGATTAATTCTTAGAAATGTCACACACAAACACACACGCACACAATAGCTAATCTCAACGGTGGGATATGGCTTTCCTTTGTGATAAAGTCAGTAAAAAGAAATATTATTTCTCTGTGAAATAGCACATGGAAAACAGTGAAATCAGTAAAGATACTAGAAACATCGTAATATATAAATCATAACTGTAACGTATTTATTCCTGGCATGACCCCCCCATATATATATATATATATATATATATATATATATATATATATATATATATGTATATATATATATATATATATATATATATATATATATATATATATATATATGTATATGTATATATATATATATATATATATATATATATATATATATATATATATATATATATATATATATGCTCTGCCACCGATAATGTGCACTAGGCGTATGTAAATATAGCAACTTCTAAACAATACGTAATAATAATAATAATAATAATAATAATAATAATAATAATAATAATAATAATAATAATATGAATATTCACTTAAGAACTGAACTGAATTCTTAGAACGGAATTATTTCCGTTAATAGCCTTGCCATCCAGTGGTTCAATATAGTTTCAACATCTTGAGCTTGACTCTATATGACATCAGACGAATAGATTCTAAGACCAGAAATCTTCTAAGAATAACATGCATCACCCAAAAAGTAAGGCAGAATATCTATACATGCCTCACAAAGGAGGTGGAAGAGGTTTTATTCAACTCGAATTGTCATACAAGACAACAACTATTGCCTTACAAACATACATGGAAAAACAAAGAACTGTTTGATACAATTAGTCAAACAAAACGAAAACAATGAAATAACATTCCATCATGAAAGAAGGTTGTAAATATAAACGAGAATTACATTTAGGAGATTCTGTAGAAAATCAAAACAGGACCCCAAAATCAACTGTTGCAGCAAAAAGTAGTAAAAAGAAACCCAAGGATAAAGCTCTTGAACAGATGGAACAATGCAGGCATTACAAACGTCTGCATGGCCAATATCCACAACGTACTAATAAAGTCGATGTTAATAAAGTTAACGCTCGTCTTTGGTTAGGAGCATTTGGATTAAAGGCTGAAATGGAAGGCTTTATTCTTGCAGTGCAAGACCAGAGTATTTTCACTAGGAACATTCAGAGATATATTATACACAATAATAATGAATCCAAAATCCAGATATCAGGAAACAATAGACCATCTAATCTCAGGATGTACTGTACTTGCACAAAATAGATATCGACACCATAGTCAATATTTAAGCAGGGCAATGTCTGAACCCTTTGTAAAAGATGCTAACAAGCACTGGTTTTAACATCACCCATCACCGGTTTCAGAATAGAAGACATCGCAATTATGTCTATATTTCTGAGATGAGGTATTGTAATTATTTACGTTATTTACATTGTTCAGACTGTTGTCCTCATCTTTGTTACAATGTTCACTATGTTTCGGCCGCTGTACGTTGTGCGTCGTGAATATGGCAACAAAGATTAGGACATAAGTCCGGACAATGTAAATAGTGTAAATAATTACAATATCTCATCTCAGAAATATAGACAGATACTTAATAAATCGTACTGAACTGATATACAGAAAATATGGAGAAAATTAGAAAAGTGCCACGACCATCGAACCATGTAACTTTCTTACACCGATGTGAGACCTGTGACTCATCTCTTCAAGCTTGGAACCAAGACTTCCAGGTCAATTCAAGGGTAGCCCATCTGGTCGCAGAAAAAGCGGGAGATGCCCTTGTTCGACCGAGCGCGAGGCATTCTTTAACAGAATTACAGACGAAGAGCAAAATAGGATTGAGCATGATCTGGATAAATCCTTCAAACATGAATTCCATTCAAGGTCCGTAAAGTACAAAAATTAAACAGAATGTAGGATCAGAAGATGACAAGGTCAATCAGCCACAATGAAGGCAGTAATCAACATCAATCACCTTCAGCTGATTTCCTTTGAGGTGTCACCAGTAAACAAGAAGCTCAACTTCGCCACATGCATCAGGCGGATACCATACTCGGACATCATTGCTCGAATTGAGGAAATAACCTTGAACATCCCTCAGGCTCAGGCGGATGAGCTAAGATGGAGGATGAGACAGATATTGGAGAAAGTCAAAACGCCCAAATCCAACAACACGAATCAGATTTTGGCAAGCAGATCCCGACAGAGGAATGAAAACATTATCATGCTAACTGCTGACGAAGGCAATACTACTGTTGTGATGGACAAATCGGAATATACACAAAAGAAAACTGGAAGACCGCATTAGAAAACAATAGGGCAGAACAAAAATGTCGCAGATGTTTTTACTTCATATAAAACAAATGGAAAAGTAACATTTCCTACCTAAGACATACAGAGAGTTGTTGCAGCCTTACACCAATCTACCTCACATATACGGTCTCCCCCAAATTCACAAAGACAGTATTCCGCTCAGGCCAATTTTTAGCTGCCAGATCTCTTTGTGCCACCATCGGAATAGCTTGATTGTTGGAAAAATTTGCCGACTAATTGATATGGCATTCCCAGCCGGCTGTAACATAGTATACAAGCAATTTGAAAAACTATCGAAGTATAAAGAACTGGAAATCGAAATAGAAAAAATGTGCTCAAATTATGTGTTGTCTGAATTTATTGTATATAAAATACAATTGTGGCACAAGGCCGAAAATGGAATGAATGGGCTGAGGCTGGTCATCACTTACTATCTCATACCTATCTTATATTCATGATCCATTCACTCATTAAAACTTGCACCTCCACCAAAACAACTTATCCATCATCATTCAATCCTTCATATACCACAATAGCACATACTCTCAGGGGACTAAAAACACCCAATGACATAAGACAATTAATGATTATAGATTTCTTATATACAAAAATCGGTGGATGATGCGTAATTAGGGCGGGATGAACCCCAAAACAAAATAGAATATCAAAAGAAATACACAAAATAAAAGGATAACTGATGCTAGTTGGATCCGTCAAATCCACAGAAGAATTCAAAGAGGGCGCTGTATTTTGCCTTTAGACAAAATCAAGAGGCTCTCTTACTAAAGGATAATATAAGTACGGTCATGGGGAAAAGGAAAGCTGACTCAGACGAGATGAAAATGGGGCCAAAAAAAAAAAGCGGGAGGTTGGGAATCTCGATTTGGATCATGAACAAAGTAGAAGCCGAGAACAGGTCAGGAACGACAATTACTCACAAAAAAGCATCTATCCTAATCAGGGGAGGGCTCCACAAGAAACCACCCCAATCTGACTAAGGTGGACCTAAAAAAGAAAATCAAGGCTAGCCCCGTTCGCGTGAACCAGGGTCTCCGCAGTCACCCAACTTTTGCTCAAATATCTCGAAATCAATCGCTTTCTATCCGTTCTAATCTTCATCTCGAGCTGTTTCTAAAAAAGTTGGATGACATCCGGATGAGAATAGTGGTCCGTCGCAAGACTTCCTCCAATCGCGTCGTCTAAATCAACATAGATAGAAACATAATCTGTTTCATCCTAGAATACGGGGTGACATATTGTCAAACGCGTATGCACGATGATTGAGTACGAGTTTTTCGGGGGCGATACGAACCGTCAGCACAAATGGTCGCATAGAAAACGTGCGAAACCGTCTTCTCTAAGCAAAGATCACATCATTCACAGTCTGGCAAATCCGCCAAGCCCCATATGAAAGCGTTGTCAATGAGATAGCTTATTCCGAACCAATCGTCAGGTAAGCGAAAACTCAGAGTTGCTGAGGCAAGCCGCCGCTGGCTCCCAAGACCAAAACGAGCGAAACTCGCCTGCCGAATCGTCGATCCGGCCCCATAGTGGATCCTTTGCGATCGTTTTCACTATTTCACGATGGAAAACTCTCCTAGGCCAAAAAAGGTCATTGAACCGAGGAATGTCACTTAAGGATGATCGCCACTGGAGAAGGAAACTCGATTGATCACGAGGCTTACGAAGGCGCTCAGTCGCGGAGATGGGAGGTGTGATAATAAGGCAAGGGAAGTGAAAAATTAATTTGTAGTTAATTTTTCACTTTTCAATAACGTAATAATTAACATTTCAAGAACATGAGAACAAATGGAAATTTTGACGTATTTGTTTAAGAAATCATTTAATACGTAAGTCTTGAAACGCTTCTTGAAATGTTATATTCCAAACTCAGGTGATTAAGAGAAATCCACAAGCCACTTTTAAAATCTTCACGTTTAAGCATTTATTTACCTTGAATAAAAAATGAAACGTGTCAATTTTATTAACAACAATATCTACAAAAATAAAACATGTGTATCTAAAAACACATGTTCCAAACACCAAAATCGTTTAATTTGGATTTATAATTTTGTTAGTTTTATTTGTAATGAAATTAACTTCAGATTATCGAATTAGAAAGTTTCGTTGTTCTTTACTTTATATAGAAAATGTTTTTTTATTACAATGTATAGAAAATATTTTTGTTTGTTTATATAGCAAAAAAAAAATGTTTTTCCTTCATATAGAAAATGATCAGAATTGATTTAAGGACATGACGTAAAGAAAAGCGCACTTAAAAATGTCGCTTGACTTGAAACCTATATATGTGTGTGTTTGTGTGCGTGTGTTTGTGTGCGTGTGTTTTATTTAATTCTCTTTTATGTCTTTCATCTTCAGTATCAATATTTATGTTTTTTGCCGTCTCCTAGAAAAGGTTATTACGGACGTTTCTGCTAAACCTGAAGATTTATTGTTATGCGTTGTAAGCTGTGATATCAAAAGTATGATTTCGGACAAATGCGTGTAAACTTACATCCATTTAAAATATATTGCCATGGTATATTTTGGAAGCATTGAAAGTTTCAGAAGCTATCAGTTGTGTATAGACGTCGAATGCATTTGAATTCCACAAATATGGCCAAGGTTTAATATACTTTTTTTACGACTACCAGTACCGGTGGATTAATGGTTAGCGGCTCGGATTAAGGAATCGGAGAGACAAGTTCGAATTCCAGTCGAATTCATTACATTCACATACGTGCTAATAACCTTGGAAAAGGTAGGAATCTTCTTCTTCTCCCCAGCTCTGAGTAAATAGCAGGACAGACCATGTTCTATAGCCTTGGATGGCAACTGGTCTACCGCAGAAAGAAATGGCAACCTACTACGGGGAAAAATCTGCCTCGTCCGTCATGTATCGAAAGATATGTGGCTAATCGTGTATCAGGCATAACACATAACTGTAGTTTGTTTACGTATTAAGTGCTTTTCTTAATGTATCCTGACTGTATGGAAAGCTAACCGTCTATTTAAAAAAATATTTATGGTATGATAGTTGCCCTAAACTGTCTATTGTATACAATCCGTTTTGTGATGTCAACGAACACGCATTGCCACTTTTGGAATGTCAAAGAATACAGGTGTCACTTTCGTAATGCTCGTTGTAATAGAGACTTTGCAATCGCAGATACAACTATAGTAACGCCGTTGAACAATGTTGGTATAGACGCCTTCGAATAACACTCGCACTAATAGTACTTTCTCGATATTGGGTCGAAAAGTAACCACCGTATAGAGATTCATATAGAGAAATAGTATAGCGAATAGTATAGAGATAGATGATAGTGTAGAAAGAGTGATGAGTATAGTAATAGAAAAAAGAATAGAAATTGTGATCAATTAGAGGCCAGGCTAATTCCCATATGTACATTTCCCTTTACCATCACGTTATCTAATTATTCCAAATGGGATCGCCCGTGTTTGCTCACTGGCTATCTATGTTCAAACTTTAATGTTGACAGCAACACTTTATTCCTATATAACAGATCAGCGAATGAACACTAGAGGACTTACGAGAGAAGCATTCTTCTTCGACTCGCCTGGTTTGGCGTTACAAAATGCACGTTGCCAAATAACAGAAATGACATCACCTTAGGACTCTTAAGTGTAGTAAGTTCTGAAATACTTAGTATATATAACGCGAAGAAAAGTAATGATATAAGCAAGTGGGTGGGGAAGTGGAAATAAACTATAATACAACTAGTGCACCGGCAAAGAATTTAAAAAAGAAAGCAAAAGCAAATACAATGTACCAAATGCAACTGTTACGTAGTATAGGGTTAAAAACGGAAACCGCAGGTTTTATTCTTGCTGCACGGGACCAATGCTTGTTATCAAGAAATTAGAAAGCCCACTAGGTGTGAAATTGTGTTAAAATGAAATGAAGATTTGGTGATAAATATCAGGAAGCCATTGACCATCATGTATCAGGTTGCAAAGTGTTAGCATCCACTGAATATAAAACTCGAAATGATAGAATGGGCCAATATCTTTCCTAGAAAATATGCAACTTTTACGGTAAGGAAACTACAAGTAACTGTTATGAACATCAGCCAGATCCGTTTACAGGGATAGGATCTGTAACAATTTTATGGAACTTTAAAATACACACAGACAGAACAATCAAACTTAAGCAGCTAGACATCGGCATCAGAGACGACAAAAACGAAATAATTTCTTCTTGACATGATAGTCCCTGCAGATTGTAATTCATCTCTTTGAAGCTATTCAAAAACTATCAAAAGACCAAGATCTTGCGGTAATCTAAAAAGTATGGCACACGAGGAAACCATTATTCTAGTTGTAGTTGGAACCCTTGGATTGATTAAGAAGCAGAATCCGATAGACACAGTGAAGAGATTCCTGGTAGTCCAAGCCTTAAAGAAAAAAAAATTGTGCTCACCAATACATTTCATACATTACGAAGAAATGTATCTGTTATATACCGTATAGATGAACACAAATGAGTATGTCCCTATCCTCATAAATACGTTGGACGCTATTATAAGTGGGGGTAATATGCTGTTTACGTAGTCTAAGTAGTTCACGAATAGCAGTTGCTTACCTACTCCACGCCACTGGCGAGTAGTGTATTTTGTTGATGTTATAAAGATTACCATTTTATTTCCAACCCTCCGTTTTGGTTAATTCTCATTCAGTAACCTTTTCTATGTTACAACACTATATATGTAAAATGTGCTTGATCTCATGCTTTTTACGAACAAAAAAAGAAAGAAAAAAGATCAATGGAGGATGTCATGAAGCCATTTCTGACGTTAGGTTTCTGCTTGACTGGCTGTTTCAGACGTCTGTTCATGTATATTTGTGTTTCCTCAAAATCCATAGGGTCTATCCGTGCTTTATACTACTGCAAGTATACTGAATGGACCACAGGTACTATTTCCGGGAGATAACCCATAATGATCCTTTCATAACTAGTCACTCTAAAAACGTTATAACCAATTATTCATAGTTTAGTTGGTTGTATTTTTCACGATTCCTTAAAGCAAGCTAGAATCGGGAGATGGAAATTTATAAAAGAGCTGATAATTTCCATATTATATCTTGCCAACCGCAACAGTCTCGTATTTCTATGGACGTTAAAAACGTTTTGTTGCAGAAAGACGTGATCTTAGATGAATAAATCTAAAGTGGCAGGGCGTACTTTGTACATATTCACATACTTCAATGTTCATCGTAATCTCAATTATTCACCAAATATATTGAATATGACTAATACTTTTATATGGAGGTCTCATCGTACGTTTCAATACATACTACATTTCGAAAGAAAGTTCACTGCTTTTTACTTACAAATTATTTATATATTTATCATATATTTTCAAATTCAATTCGGAATTTTTAAACGAAGAATTATCCTTATTTTCCGCATTATAACTCACGCCAGCAATTCATTTTATCTTGATATACCACCATATTCTGTTTTTTCATTCGATCTTATCCAGATGTTTAACAGTCCTATTCGATAACCTTTTCACAATGTTTAAACAGTACACTTTATCTAATTTACCAGGTTAGATTGTTCTCATATTTCTTTCTATGCTCAGAGAATATTTCATATCAAGTTAACATACATAAGTCCTATTGGCCTTCAGGGGTTGACGATATGTTAACCAACGATTTCACAAACTTGGCGCATAGTCTCTTGAGTATTATCCAGCAAAAAGAAAATGTGGCCTAAAACATGATACCTATAATCAGGAGGTAGAACAATGGGTCAGCAGCATTAGTATTTTCACTTAATATACGAACCAAAATGATCATTCCGCTCAGAACAATAAGACTAATCTATTTTGTAATAAAATATTTTATCTAACAGAGTTTATGTCAGACTTATACCTCTTTGATTTTAATTTAAATTCCAAGTCTTAGAGAAGACGCGCTAATTCAATCAGTGACATGAGTAACATATTATTCTAATTATCTTTAATCCAAGTCGGTATCGGCATGGTGTGAGAAGTACTGAGAATGGAAGGGAATTAAGAAAAAAACGATACAAGGAATCTTGAATGGAATCCAAAACAGAAATTTGAATAGCAGTTGTTTGTTTGGGAAAAGTTCAATGTGACATAAGACACCAAACCGTTATATCCTTTCATTAAATATTGTGAATAATATTCTCGAGAAAAGATACATCGATATTCCGTCTACATTACGTGTGAAAAATTGTACGTTAGAGATTACATCATTCTTTTCAAGGATGAGAAGACGCTGCAGAATGAGTGCAGATGGTTTTGGGGCGACTAATCAATAAGTCTATAGCATCATAGAGATTAAAAAGCATTCATTTATATACATATATTTTTAACAAAAGTCATTCTTTCTCAAGTAACTTAACTCAGTTACATCACATAGATCGAACAAGCTATAATCTGAAAATCACAGTAAAAATATATATTAACTTATTGATACGACATCGGGTATAATATACACATACACACATATATGTGAACACAAACAAACACACACACACATATATATATATATATATATATATGTGCGTATGTAAATTGAAAAAGGTATCTGCATTCATATATTGATATATATGTTCATACATAATATATATATATATATATATATATATATATATATATATATATATATATATATATATATATATATATACACGACAGCAAATTATATGTATATATATATACGCAAGTAAATTATATATATATATATATATATATATATATATACATGGATGAATCAGTATCTGTTTACTGATTGTTCCATTTGTAAAATCTCGCTTTCTTTAATTAGGCAAACGAAATTCAAGATTCTTCCTTCTTTAGACGATTCCAGAAACCACCGACGTGAAGATAAATTAGTATCATCTCGTGGAAATGTGTTTGTCTGTTATTTCTGCCAAAAGTTACAAAAGTTGTCATTTGGAATATGAAATGTTTCTACAAAAATCATTCCATGATGTAACTGATGAACTACAATGTTAGCCTATAAAATTTTCAGAAAAAATTACCGTAAAAGATGTCCTGTTTAGCTCGCAGAATGGTGGGATAAGGCGAAAGCTGACACTTTAAGAAGAGCATGGTCAAACCTGTAGCGAGGTAGAGCTAGTGTTGCAGAAAATAATGTTAACAAAAGTGAAACAAATTGTTTAGAAAAAGAACCAAAGGTGCAGAAAATTATTGAAACGTGCCAGCTTCCCACTGAATACAAAAATCTTGAATCCCTTGATGCAGATGATGATTTAGGATGGGTCGCTCGAGAAGCAGGAATAGGAGATGATACTCATAACGAAGGCAGTATTCAAGATAGTGTTGCTGGCGATAGTGAGTCTATATTGGACGATCAGAGTGATGATGAAACTGTATCATGGGAAAAAGTAGAGAAGTCTATTAAACATAACTAAAATTCATTCCCTTGTTTCAATGACCACTAGATTATCCAGACACGTGCATTACAAAATGAAATTATTAAAACGAAACCGCACAATGGTAAAGTAATGCCAAAGAAGCAAATGCCGTGAACCCAAATGAAGAAAGCAGAAATATTCATGAAGACATGATAATAGACGAAAGATAAATTTTTAAAAGTTTCTTAATTTTGCACAAATTACAATATTTGTTTAGCACAAGCTTTTTCGTTACTATTGGTTGCCAATTATATTTTGTATATTTATGTATTCAATCTACACTTAAAAAAAACGAATCAACGTCACAAACTACATTTTAGTATCCTAAACTCTGAAACAGCAGCCTTTTCTTCTTCAAATCCGAACAGTATCCTCAATAACGAACATCTCGGTTCAATGGAGTTGTAATATATATATATATATATATATATATATATATATATATATATATATATATATATATATATATATATATATATATATATATATATATATATATATATATATAATGAAGAGGTTATAATGGTTCCAACGAGAGAAAAGTGTGTATATTAAAAATAAGAGAGGTACCGCAAACTTTTTTGGTTGTAATGTGGGTTTTAAAAAAATATTATTCTTTATTTTTCATAGTTTTACAACACGTGTTTCTGGTCTCACGACCGTCTTCAGGTAAATGGTGGAGATTTCCACATTATTAAAAATAAGTAATTTTTTCCTTTATGTTTTTCAATGTTAAATATTCTCGATATGAGACATTCTCTGTTTTTGTGTTATTAATCTCCTATATTGTAGTCAAATGCATACTAATTATAAACAAGATGAAAATATACTAAAAAAAATTAGTAAATACTAATAAATCTACAACAGATCCTAGCAAAAACACACACCACAAACTCGCTTTCACGACGCTTGACTCTACATTCAAATGATAACTAACATTTTTAGACATTTAAAACAATATGCATGGCCGCATACACAATTCCGGAAAATCCTCGTTGAAAACACAACTATACTTAAACATGAAAACAACAAACAAAAAAACTAAAAATTATTGAAGCTATATACGAAAAACAGTTGATAACTAACCTGAACAAAATAAAATAAACTATGAAATCTCCACAAATATTCTTAAATGCCTCTAATTGATAACAGAAACCATTGGTTTATACCAACGACTTCCCATTCTTATTACTTCTCGTTTTCACTCTCGCGTTGTCATGTGTGACGTTACGAGCTGCGCTGCGATTTTCGCTTCCGCGTCACGTATACATGCAACATACTATAATTATTGTTTTGTCCGTGTATTGTTTAATATATTGAAATGTAATTGCCATCTTTGATAATGGCTTATGTAAGCCGAAAGCTTAGATATGATTAAAAATCATGGATCAATATGGTGTTTTGCTTTCACCTTTCAATGATAATGTTATCAGACAATATGAAAGGAATTTACTTAAAATAAATAGACAAAACTTGTCTATATTTTTTTTAATGAAACAGGCATCAATATATAGGTATAGAATTGGTGTATATGAAATAAATTCCAATAACCCAAAAATACTATTCATAGAAGAGTACTCAATACAGAGCATAGCAAATATAAATATTTATTCGAAAATTATAGCATAAATATTTTATAAAATCACTACATAATGTTCAACACCATCACTTAATAAGACAGAAGTGTTGGAACAAAATGGCTATTCTCGTAGAGATTTCATAACATATTTATGTTATAATTTTAGAATATATATATATATATATATATATATATATATATATATATATATATATATATATATCAAGCAAATTTGGTTGAACTGTCAGGACATTATGTCTATTTTTATTTTAATCCTCTTAAATTTTTGGATCAACTTCTTAGTGATGTTCCAAATCTAAGTAAGAAAGACAACGTAGTTTTGTTTATTTCTTTTATTTTCCCAAGTACTTACAGGCTCATTCAAGATCACCTTCTGGGTGAACTGCTAAAACAAAATATTAATATGATAGTTGTGATTTTTCTTATAAATGCACATTAAATGCCCTCTGTTATAATTTTGAACACGTTTGAACGCGCTCCGTTATAATCAATTTAAAAATTAACCGCTAAAGATATTATGTTATATCTAAAAGAGGCAACTTCAACTTATACAGTTGTAATGTACAATTTAAGTGCTTTTAAACATTGCTGTTATAGACATTTTAAAACATTGTTGCTATACTCATAATTAACCTTATTTAGTTTGGGTTGTATTTCCCTTATATAGAGCGCATCAAGAATTTGAAGTTTTATCTTTCATTTCCATGGTCGATTATACTTGCATTGTCAATTAATATTTCACTAAATTGTGAATGCAGACAATAATGATCCTCAAAATGTTAGGCTAATGAACTTGAATCTGATGTGTAGTGCAAGTCTCCTTGATTATGTCGTTGCCATGAAACCAACATATATGTTTACTTTTTTGTCAGGGATAGAATCTCCCAAAGGAGATTTAAATTGATATACAATGTTGGTATTTTGCAAATAATTAGTTGACGCAGAAGAGTATTTGCGGATGATTAAGTTGGTTGTATTAAATTTTGTATAAAATTAGTTTTACTTTTTTTACTGGTATATGTGTGGGGAACATATTACTATTTATGAGTTTTTTTTAGTATTATTTCATTGTGTTTGTAGATAAAGTGTATTTGATTGGTGTATAGTAGGTTGATATATTTAGGGTTATTTCAGGAAATATTACACCTGTTTTAATTTATATTAATATTTCTAATTGCTCGTCTAATTTGTTCATCAACAAACACATTATTAATGAGAGTTTGTTTAATGTTTTTTTAATTCAGTGTAGATAATTTTTTCCTGGTGTCTATCAATATAACAAGAAAAGGTATGTTATTGTTCAGTTCATATGTAAATTTAAGAACGGAGTTTTTTGGAAGTCTTTTTGTATTTCAGTATTTCATCTATATTGTTAACTAAAATTAGAATATAATCTACATATTGTAGGTAAATGGAAGGTCATTGAGTGGTATTAAGTATCTAATTTGCAATGTTAGCCATGTAGAAATTACTAAAAGTTGGTCGCAGCACTGAACCCATGGAACGCCATCACGTTGTATGTAGATATTTTGATGGTCATAGAAAGGAACCTCAGTGCTACAATTCAAATGTAGTTTTCGTAATAGGCTTAATTTTTAGTGGAAGGAGAGATGGATTATTCTAAATATTCTTTATAATTATATCAATCGTTTCTGTAACTGGCATATTGGTAAATAAACTTTCAATATCACTGAGGCTATGGTTTCATCATTAGGTTTTTGTGTTTTTAAGATTTGGATTATTTCGTGAGTTGATTTATTACACTATTTACTATGTATGTATGGTGTAATGTGTTAGTTAATGATTTTGGTTAATTGATAAATCGGTGTGGCGATCTGGGATATGATAGGACGGAGAGGGAAGTTAGGTTTATGTATTTTTATAGTTGCATACATGTATCCTGGTTTGTAGTCACCTCTTATTTTGGAAAGTTTTAATTTGTCTCATTCTGCATTGTTGGCTCTGACCGGTTTGTTGATTTTCAATTTCAGTTGGTTAATAGGAATTTTGTTGACTTTTAAAAAATTTTGTTGTGATCATCGAGTATTTGTTGTAATTTTGAATTGTAACGAAATTTATTTAATACAAAGAAGATTTTGGTTTTACCTGCTTTTTTAAAAGATACACGAGTATGGTTACGTAGTTACATGGAAGCGATTTTAAATTGTTTTATTATGAGCTTGGATGAGTTCTTTGGCCATGTCTATCTTTCATTGCTTCAGGTTCGAATAGATCCCGAATTTCTGTTTTTGTTTTTATTAGTTGTTGTTCTTTAAGTTTTTGCGTTTTTTATATAACATTTCAATTTCAGTTTTTTAACCAATTTATTGTATTATGTGTAAAGATGACAGTTAGGTCCAATGTTGAGTAATTCCTTTTGGTTGTTTTTAGTTGGTAGCTAGAGATGTTGATGAATAAATCATTATTATTTGGAAGGTGAGTAGATCATTTGTATATTGTATAAAGGTTTTTTTAATGTTCAGATGGTGTTGAACTTCAGATTTATTAGCAATTTATGCAAGTCTATGCATGATTTATTGAAACTGTTAAGGAGGTGTTGCCAGTTTTAGTCTTGTGTTTTTTACTTAGAAATTTAAGTTGTCTTTTGCTAATTCAATTTGTCTTTTCAGAGGATTAAGTTTAAATTGTCAAGTGTTTTCATCATAATGAGCTGCTGGATCTTGTAATTTTAAATATGTATAATAAGTTAGCATATGTTTATTCAAGCATGTTTGGTTGAATAATCTGGACATATTATGTCTTCTTATTTTTACTTTAATCCTCTCAAAATCTCGAATCGATTTCTTAATGTCGTTATTAAATTAATTCAGTAGATCTTTTGATATATTTTCCATCCATGTTATTCTGAGGATCATTCTAGAGGACCAGAGCCACTTCATTTGTAAGGAAATTACCAGCATTCACTTTTCACCTATGAGGATTGACAGTATATGTCACCTCATGAAGATATTCTTTTATTTCTAACATTTGCATACTTTTACAATTAATTTGACATATAATGATTAGATGCAGTAGTCAATTAAGTTATACTGACATAGAAGATTGGTATGCGAAGATAAGTGTCGCGAAGTATCAGATATAAATCGTAAATTGATAAAGCGGTTTTATGACGTCGTACCACGCGAAAGAACAAAATATTAATAAGAAAATATATGCCATATATATATATATATATATATATATATATATATAAACACTTATCATCTGCTTGAAGAAGGTGGGGAAACCAGAAACACGTGTAACAGAATTATGGGAAATAGCATAAAATATATATTTTAAAATCCAAATTTCAAACAAAAACTTTAGCAGTTTATTTTCTTTTTAATTTATATATATATATATATATATATATATATATATATATATATATATATATATATATATATATATATATATATATACATTTACTGAGGTTAACACCGAGTAGCAACAATTTTCATTCTTCATGGCTTTGTATTGAACCCTTTTCCCCAATGAATATAGCATGCCTGAAGGTAAATTTCTATCATATATAGATACAAATACATGCACATATAGATATGTATGAATGTATGTATATTTATACACACACACACACACACATATATATATATATATATATATATATATATATATATATATATATATATATATATATATGCTTCAAATTACACATATCCATATGTAAATACAGAATGTAAATTCGTCATTTTTCTGACTCCAGAGTGTATTTATAATTGATTGTTCATTTAAGCATATATTAATTCTCATACGTAATTAAACACGCTTGCTTCCATTATACATAGGAATAATATGTGTATTTTTACTCATATGTACCTTTAAACACACACACACACACACACACACACATATATATATATATATATATATATATATATATATATATATATATATATATATATAAAGGGTGTTTCATTAAGACTCCTCTTTTGCACTAATATGTAACTTCAACGAGAACGTCTCGAAGAAAATATGCCCTCATGTATCTGCTTTTAAATATCTATTAGTCAATTAATTTTCGAAATGCTTTTACCTTCAAGGCATAATTAAATTTTGCCAATCTACTTAAAGTATACCTTCTTAGAGCATGTCTTATTTTCATATGTTCGCCACCCAATGTGTTATAGACAGGAGAAAGTGTATTAAACTTTCATGTAGGCGGTTCTTCCTGATTATATTCTAATCGACTTGTTATTCCGAAATATACCGGACGCCCATTTATATCCGAGGCTGAAATGCATGAATATATAAAAGCATTAAGTTCCGTAGAGTGGATAGGAAAAGAAAAAAACTACTGTCAACAGAAATAATAATCCTTACATGACACTACCAGTTCGACAAATATATTTTAATATTTCACTTTTCTGTCTGGGTGGAGCCGTGGTATTGTTTTTATCTTCATCGTGATTTTCTGTTTCATTGTTAAATGCTGAGAGAAAGCAGAAAGATTATATTAAAACGAGTGCAAGGTTTGCTGCTTGGAAATGTTTACTCGCCAGAATCCAGCTTACACAATTATAAGTCTAACATTAATCCAGGCTTTGAATATTGCTTTCATACTTGTCTGGTACTTCTGCTATGTATTTAGAAATTCATGATAAAATGCTAATAAGAATTTGCAATATTATTAGTTTAAACCTAGAATCTCTGTTTCAATCACTGTCACAACGCGATAATATAAATTTTCTCTGTCTTTTTCTATAAATATTCTCATGAAAATAGTCCTGATGATTTGTCCTCTTTGTTACAGAGACTTTATGAATTTAAGTGTAGTACTATTTTGGCGGTAAAATCTCAATCACCATTTTACAGTTGAAATGTCTAGATGCAAGTTCTATTCTAATAGTTTCTTTTATCGCACGTCTGGCATATGGCACGCTCTTCCAGTTACTTGCTTTCCAGTCAACTTTAATCTTCCAGCATTTTAATGCAATGTCAATCGTTATATTATGCTTTCTTAATTCCTGTTCATTCTTCTTAATAATGTTTTATTTTTCTCATATTTTCTCACACTCAGTAACGCGATAATTCGCGTCTTAGTCGCTTTATCGTCTTGCTTGGGAAGAAATGTTTAACTGAAACACAGAAATCCGAAAGCGCATTGTTGTTGTAAAAATGCCTTCAGCAAACTAAGCATAATAGTTTGAAATAGGAAAGAAACAATGGGAAGTGTATTGACCGGCTATACTATATCTATCATCATATGTAGCAATAAATGGTGCGCATTTTCTTAACAGATAAAAGAAGAGAATCGAAAATACGAAAATGTCATCGTACAAAGGAATTTTCTGAATACCATGGCCCGAAGACATGAAAAAGAAAAGACTGGATGAAAATTTACTTAATATTTATTAAAAGAGATGGTTACTATAAGAATATCTCGGTGGAATTTTCAATAAATAATAATAGTTGGAACCAGTTTATTTAGATCTTAAAGGCACAAATTCTAACCATTTGCGAAATATATTTTCAATAAAAACGGGCCTGAGCAAGATGCTGTACATACGATATTTTAATTGGATTGCGCGCAATACAGGGTGTTTCACAGTTGGTGAAATAAAGCACCGCCCTCTCAGAACTTTCCTGTCGACTTTATTCTTTTTCACTTTTCAGATTATTGCTGGGAAATAGATGATATTTTGATATATTCTAACAAATATAGCGAAATCAAGTCTTGTATGATGGAGTAGAATGTATTTTGTGTGAAGACATATAGCGAAACTAAGTCTTTCAAGATTGTTTTATTAAGATATAGAAGGAAGTTCAATTTCAAAAGATTTCCAAACAGGAGTCAGATCTTCAAATTGGTCAAGAACTTTGAAGATCGTGGCACTTGCAAAGATCGTAGGACAATGAGATCCTCACAAAATGGAAGGTGCACGCGTTATCATCAACTTTGCACACTGCATTCAACTGAACGGCGAATATCTGGAGCATGTACTCTAGCGCTCGTCTTGAAATTGTTTGTTCATGTTTGAGACAAAATAGTGGCAGATCCTAAAATATTATTCTTTTACCTTTCAATAAATGTAATTTCTATTACTCTAATATTGGTTGTATTTGATTTGTACCCGTTAATTTTGTTTATAAAATTGTGAAACACTCTCTATTGCTGATGAAATGAATGTTTCAACTAATAACGGTTGTAGATGCGAATAATATCTCATATCACTGTCATGTCGCATAGTAGCACTTGTTATTATATAAGTGTAGTTATCTATCTCCTTTCCAAGTTTAACCTTTTTTTAAAATATTGTATCTGTTTATTTAAAAATAGACATTTTCTCGTGTGCCAGTTATATTGAATTGCGTACATATAAAAGGTTTTCCATGAAAGCAGTTCTTCTCCATGGTCTTCTTTTCTGTTTTTGTTAGAAATCTACCTAAATGTAAGATTACTATTAAACATCTACCCAGGTGAGACCACCGTTTATGGATGCACTTCCATGAAGCAAAATCATTGGAAGTTTGCAACCGATCTTTGCTCTAGTCAACTTCTAAAAACACCATGGGGGATAAAACGCTTTCTTATTTTCAGAACATAAAAAAGAAACTCGTGTCAATTTGTCAACAGCTTTTCTACACTGGAAGTTTGGGCACGTGTTTTCTTCAGTCAGGATCAACGGGTCAATAAGACTTAATGCTTGGCACCAGTATTGCGTCTCACTTGCACTCTCGACCTCAAGGAAATGCATTGCTGAATAAATATGTAAAGTGATTGGCTCCAGGAATTATCTGACAACTTCTGCCATGTTTATACACCTTCAAGAATCAGATTAGGCCAAGTATGTGATATTGATCCCATATCTAGGCTGGTTATTTTCAATGCTCACTCCCTAGCATTGATAGAGAGTGAATTATTTTTCACGGGGTTGTAAGAAATTACATATTCCCCGTCCTGGGTAAGACGTTAAACTACATCTGCGTCCTGGGAAAGACGATAAACTACATCCAGCAGCAAGGCCACTGATCAGGAGGTTCTGAAGAGCGTGGGACCGACCCTTAATTGACCCGGAGTGGTAGAACCTGTTATGGTCTCAGCTATGGGTAAATAGTTAACTATTACCAGCAATACTTTCTTCAAAGAATTATTACCAGCAATACAATTTTGAAGGAAAAATATTACCAGAAAGATATTTTTGACAAAACAAAATATTACCAGAAATAAAAAAAATGTTGTCAGCATTAAATAACCCATTGAGGTTAATATGCTGTAAAACAAAATAAAGCAAACAAATTTAAACCAAAGAATACATATTCTATTCATACGAATCTATCCTAAAAATGTTGTCGGCATTAATAACTCACTGAGGTTGTTATGACGTAAAACAAAATAAATCAAAACAAACCAAACCAATGACACATTCCACTGTGCAATATCCTTCCAACAGATACCAAACTACATTATCACTGTTACCGTAGTAAATTTTGAGAAGAGCTTACTCTACTCTCCAAATCAGTCTTATATCCACAGTTGTTTCGTTCGCTCATACAGCTATTCTCCAATAACTACAACTCTGCGCTTTTTTTACTACCTTGTTTAATTTAATCTTGAATTTTTCGCGTCAAGAGTTAAATCGTAATTTCTCCTCTTTTCCCTCACATTTGCCATTTTTACTACCTTCTCCTTCATTCATATCAGGCACATTCTACAGTGGGTTGTCCACAAATATCATCAAGATGAACAGTAACATCATTTAAAGCGATCCATGTTCTTAATCCGATTGAGATTTTAATAGAGATATCTCATCAAACTCATTCAGTAATATCTAAACAGTCAGTTATAACCAAAGACATTCTCGGATCAATCATTAAAATTCCCCCTCTAGCGAATGAAGTCTGTATATTTTAGAGATGACCATTCCACTCTGAACATCGTGGACCAGCGCAAGCATTTTAAACAAAGAACTCTACCAAATATATCTCATAAGGACTTACAACAGCAGCAACAACTTAAATGGATATGATTTTACAGAAATAATAATGACATAATCAAGATGCTGACCTTCCACACGACTTCGAACAAAATATTAGGAAGGAACCTCGCATTATTATTGAAAAACAAAACGGTAATAGTAGAATTGAGAAAATCATTTTCTTGAAAAATTGTTTTTCTGGAAGGGTTTTATACATTTCAACAGATGATAACTGTTCGGGGAATGAATTCTGAATGTTTCCGTATGGAAAAAGGCTAATGTAATATATTAGATTTAGAATGTCCAATTTGAAGAAAATATCTTGAAAAGTCTTTTGTGCTTGCATTTAACCTCAGTTGGTCAAAATGATGCCGAAGCTGCTTGATGAAGTACTGGAAGCATTGCCTTCATTCGCATTCTATAAAATAACATTACCAGAAAAAACAGTTCTATCAGACATAATGACTCGCAAGAAATTTTCAGATGCTTGAAAACAATGCTATTCTATTATCTGTGATTTCTCAGTGATACACACCTTCACTGCTATTAGATTATTTGCTTGTTTTGTGTTCAGTGTGATATTGCAAACATGTGTCTCCGTCAATGTAATTGGCGGTTTTGTAGAGGTTGTGTAAACTTGTAGCATCCCCATATAGTCATCTCCTTTCACCTTTGCTCTCCTTTCGAAACTACAGTCATCGTTTAGTACATCCGTTCTAAACAGCCAATTAAATCAAAGTTTGGGAAAACTTGCTGGAGGGCATTTCCATTTCTTGGAGAACACGTCATTCAAGGATTCAACAAAAGTTTCCATATTTGAAGATTGCAGTTGATAAATGAAAAGCTGTTTTCAGCCTTTTGTTCAATGGCTTCAAATACACCCTGTTCATTTCTTGACAAATTCGCACAGCTTTAGCAGGATGAATAAAGTAGCAACTCATTGCAAACATCTTTTAAATTTGTTTCTGCATTACAAATGTTGTTAATTCGTCAAATGTGTTATATAATTATAATCGACGAGTCTCAAACTGATGCAATCTTCCTTAACTTTTGAACACTCCTAAATCAAACCAGTCCTCAAAGTTGTGATTGAAGTAAATCCGAAGCAGCCTTAGGTGGAACTTTTCAGTATTTCTCTGACTGACTGATAATATCTTGGTGATAACCTTGGTGATTCTCATTCTAATGGGGTATTTAATATCATTTCAATTTAAAACTTAATAGTCACGACACTGACACTATAATGAGCACTTGGATTTCGCACCATTTTGATTTAATTTAAAAATGGCAGCCGACTACGTATAGCGCTGCTGAGCTAGTTCATAAACTTGTTGTCTTTGGCTGTTATGACACTAGATTCATTGTTCACCTGCTAAGCGATAAACTGTATGAAACTGTCTAGGCATTTTATATTCATACAGTAAATCGTAGCTTAGTGTGTAAATGGATTGGTACGATAAAAATTGGCTTGTTTTATCTTGTTGAACAGTTTAGCTTTCCTTTCTCTCATTAAGAGATTAAGAGATTTCTAGGCTTATGTTGGCCAGGACTTATAAGAACTATACAGGGTGTGATGGATAAATTGTATAAATTAACAAGAAAACAAAATAACACTGACATCTCATTTTAACAGATATACTTACCAGAATTACACAAACATGTATTGAAATACTAAAGAATAAATATATTCAATAAAATCACCATTGGCTTCAATCCAGGCCTCTAGACGACTTCGGAATATCCTGCATCTCTTCTGGACGGTCTCCTTGTATAAGTTGTTGAATGCTGCCAAAATCCTAGCTTCAGTTCTTCAAAGATACAAGTCACATGGGCTGCATATATAGTTTAAAAAAAAAGTCAGGTTTGGCAAAAAAAATCTACGGATAATTGCTTCAACTTCGATATCCGGATATTAAGGCTTTTAGAGACGCTCAGAATTGCTATCATTTTCATTCTTTGCTAGATTATTAAGAATTCAATGACACAGTTACATGGGTTCGACTATTCTTGATGAAGTTGTGGTGGCATTCCTTTACACATCAGGAATACATAGTTAAAATAAATATAATAGTGAATGTGACGAAGCCTGTAGTTCAATACTAAACGGTACGTAATATTTTCCTTGTTAAGTTTATTTTAAATCTTGGCTTTGTTCTTGAATATGTTAGACGTTCATATGGAACAGATATTTTCCATTGCAAATCACTATTTAATAAAGTATAAAATCTAAATTGCATATGACATTGTTTTGTCATTTTCTACAATGAACAGGAAAATCAGGATTTACTTGAGAAGCATCATACTCACAGATAAATATTTTTGCCAACTCATTGCTTTGGACTTTTTTTGGATTTCTCTTTTTGTGGCTATCGTAATTCTATAGTCCGCTTGTATTTTTCTACACTACAACATACGGATTGTATGCCATCAAAGCCGAAATTGTTTCGAATACCAATTGTAACCAGTTCCAACTCTCAGGTATAAAAGGTACGAAATCACAGTTCATCATACAGCTCGATAATAAATATTCTGACCGTAACTATTTTTTTGCAGTCCGGAATATAGCAGTTGAAATTAGTAGCTTCTGGATTATTGATGGCAGACAGTCATTTGAGTTGAGCATAGTAATTTGTAAATTGCGAAATAATGCTTTGAGGATCTGATTACCAGTAGTAGGGCCATTAATCAGCTATATTATAATGCTGAATCATGTCATTCTCTGAAATGCGAGACTTCACGGTTTCATTCTCTAATTTCTTCTTATTATTTTTAAATTCTTGTCTGTTTTCTATGACACGTAAGCACATGTACTTCAAATTATTTTCATACGGAGCCATATTGTCCCGCCTTTCCAATATATACCTCTCATCTTCATTCATATTGTGTCTCTTTTCTTGTTAGCTGTTTCACATACAGCGAGGATATTCTTCGTTTTCCTCATTCATAATTTGTCTTTATTCATCTGCATTTATCCTTCTTCTAAAGATTTGTCTTCTTTGTTATAGACACCAATTAAATTATTATATCAAATCTCTTCCTCTTTAATTTGGTCATTGCTCATTTTGGCACCATTGTTGTAGTACGACTACCTTCTGTTCTGTGATTTGAGAAGTATGGCTCTATTTGTATTTGCATTAAATTTCGCTGAGATTCTAGCAGGTATTGTATATCGCATTTAAGAATTCCTATAGCTATAGCTTTTTGCAGAGATGTATTTTATTTTACCTAAAATGGATAAGTGTACAATTTGAAATTGAAATAATATCCGGCGATAAATCATGTTTGATTTCTATTTCTATTTAAAACTTTTTGTTAGTGAAAATCGTGTGGTTAAAAAGAATAAAGAAATAATTAAACAAAACTTATAAACAATTAATTAATTCTATTTTCACCTACAGCCACAATTATAATACTATCTTTCTCCACCCTTTCGTATATGCTCCCTAATTTTATTTTAGTCTATTGTCACTTGCCGCTTTTTTCTCCTTCCTCTATCTTCGTTTTCACCACTTCTAACAATTTAAGACGTTGTTCTCTCTCTCCAAACTTAATCTCTGAGATATTTTGAGGCACAGAATTTCACAAAACAATTCCACATTGTATTTATTGTTATTGTTGCATATTATATATCATAATTAGATGAGCATATAGTGTAACAAATATTGGCACAGAAAGTGGAATGGGCGAAACGTGTTCAAATTCAGGGACAGACTACTACGTTTCGGCTATGGCTTTCCAGTTAGATTGTGTTTTCTATGATTGGGTGGAAACCAGTAAAGAGAAAGAAACAAGGGTTTTTAAACAGAATAACAGGCAACAAAAAACCACAGCAAATAGAGTACAAAATCTGTCAGAAGCCATGATCTTTTACATTCGAAAAGGACGTAGAGTTAACAAAATATTTCATATTTCAAAAATGACAGGACCAAAAAAACAAAAAACAACACCAAATTAAAATTGTTTATTTAACCGATTGGGAGGGAAAATCTATATACTGTAATCTATAAATCATAATCTATAAATCACTATATGGTGACGATGTTTGTTTTTTAAATATTAAAATAGAAATAGTCTATGTTTTGTCTGAAATCTTGCTTTTACTTACGTATCATTAATACTGTCTCAACGTATTTATATTTAATATTACAAAATTAACTTAATTCATTAGAACAAGAGTTCATGTCTTTAAATCATTTAAAAATAAGATATTTTCTGTTAATTCACCCTAAAATATTATTTCACTCCAAAATAAAAGTAATTTATATTTACTAAAATGCACACCATATTCTTTCAGAGCGATGCCCTCAGATTACAATTTGGCTGAGTTGACCTTTGCTATCACACAAAAATGTTGGCGACTCTGGTGCGCTATTTCTACATGTGGGGGACTACCTTCGCGATCACCACGATAAACAAGCCAAAAATAGAGTTTTATCTACTTCGTTTTTTCAATTTTTAAATAACTCTCTGATTTTTAGTAATTCTGAAGTTTGGAGTTGTTACAAGGCAAGCTAAAATATTTTCATTTAAATTTTATAATTCCAAAAGCGGGTTAAATATTTAATAAAAACTTTCAAAGTTTGATTTAAGATGTATAATTTTTTTGTGGGGGTTAGGTAATTAATTACTTAATAATTGTGATAAGTAACTTTACATTATTTGGGGTGTATTAACAGAAAAGATCTTAAAATATTTTATTTAGTATAATTAAATTTTTACCTCACATTCTATAATTTTTGGTTCACATTCTACACTTGGCTTCGAACCATGGTCCAGATTACAAGCATGTTTGTAGAAGTTAAATTGTAGAAAACAAATACGAAACACTTCTACAAAGTTACCAATTCTTGAACTGTTGAGAAATAGAGTGATATAATTACCAAACAATGAATGAAAATATGAAATATCGTCAGTAACTTGAAGATAGAAATGTTAAAAATATGTTTTATTTTGCATGTCAATGCTGAAAGAGTTTCCCTGTTTTTGTGTATGAGAGTTTTGATACGTGTCATTAAGTTTAGGTTGAAGGCATATATGTACCTCTTCAGCAATAATAATAGCCGTATTATGTCAAAAGCTTAAATTTGAGTCAATGATAATGCAAGTAATGTAGTTATTTTAAAAAATGATAATAAAATAAAAGGAATTTAAAAAAAGTTACTTGTATAGATATCACACAGAAAACAAGTCAAAAAAGTTGGTGAGTTAGGAACTGGACCAAAATTTTAATTTTTAATGAATATTGTATACAAAATATTAGACAAGAAATTTATAGAAAATAAAACGCAAACACGAGTTAAACATTTAGAATTGCTTCTCTAATTTGCGATTAATTAAAACATTATTAATTTTTTTATTTAATGATTTCAAGAGGGGAAATAATTTTATTTCGATTTCAACTTTAACAAAAATATCGACGGCAAATGATAAAACATGTAGCGATCTTTCAACCGCTTTCATTGGGCAAAACTTAGAAATGTGATAATTCAAAATTCTCTTTCCGTAGTCTCTATTTTGACTCAAAATGTCGATCTCATTCATGTAGGAAAAAACAAATATGAATTATACATATATTTAAAATCTAACAAAAAACTCTTTGTAGTTAGTTCAATAAACCCCCAATTAAAAGATTTACATAGAGCAATCTACTTACTACTAAAAATATGACTAGTTTGGTAAATTAAGTTGGATCTAAATTTTAAATAACGGAATTTTTTCGATTAATTATTGGCGAAAATTCCATTTGAAAATAATATCATTTTATTCTGCGAAAAGATCAACTTTTCTTTGAATTTTTCGTATGAAATATTTTTAGCAGAACGTAGAATTTAATGGAAGATATTAATTGATTTTCAATGTCAGTTATCTATGAGAAAAGATGGGATAATTTGGTAATTATACTTTTAAATTTTATGTAAGAAATATTTAAAATTACACTATGAATTTTTAAAGATGTAGAAATTAACAATAATGTTCTAACCAAAGAGGGAATCTCTTCGAATAACGTGAAGTAAAATGACTTTCAAAAAATTACCTAAAAATATTAACACGCACCGAAATCACTCATTTTTAAAAATATCTCATCCAATAACACATTGATTGTATATTTCATTGATTTATTAGGTTGCTGATTATTTTTTAATATTGAGACCAAAGTTTTTCAAACCAAAATCCAATTGAATGTTCTGAGCATTCCTGGGGTGTTCGTTCTTTCTTTCTTTCTTTCTTTTATTCATTTCACCCCAAGCAAGGGGTTACTGAATGTTAGAGAATACGAGAAGAAAAAAAAAGAAAGTAAAATCATCGTAAGCGAATCACTATCATATCCCGTTTCCAGGGCAAATGCTTAGACGAACGACATTGCTGTCTTCCATCATTTCAGACCTTTCCATCTAATACAATCCATGCATCGTACACAGATTCGAAACGTCTTCATCCCCTTCGTATTACAGTCGTATGAAAGAATATTCACCCATGCAAATTCTTAGCGAGACACACTCTTTTGAGGAACACTCTCTCGGGTGTATGCGCTTCCGATCACTACAGTCTTAAAATTTTCAAGTTTGGAGTCAATTATTTATTATATTGCACATATTCCTAATCTGCACTTTTACGTTCATGCCAGAAACTCGTTACCTAACCCTCAACTATTAAGGAGAGTGGGAAATAAAAGAAGAAGAATTATTAAGAAACCAGAAGATAACGATTGACATTTAATTTAAATTTTTGAAGATAAGTTGCCTGGGGAAACAAAAACCCAGAAGAGACTTCCACTAGAGAGACGTACGATAGAAGAAACCCTTAGCATAGAACCTTCGATTACACCTAGTCGTTCCAACTCTAAATTGATCAGACCATACAAGCAATCTGCAACTTCCCTTAAATTCATATTTTCTAGGTACAATATTAGAAAGTTCCATCGAATAATTACCATGAAAGTATTTCTAGAAAAGCCACAAGGAATCTACGTTACGGCGGTGGGATAGTGATTGAAGCCGAAATGCCAGATTAGGACTAATAACATAATATTCTTCTTTGGATTTTATCAAGATTCTGAAAATATATAGCAAGGGCTCCAGATCAGATGTGGCAGCAGTATTCAAAGCAAAGACAAATGGTAGACTAAAAATATGTAAGATAGTGTTATGGTCCAGGTAAGGACCAAGTAAGAACAACACGAACACAAATGTAGAAATAACGAAGATATATTACACAGAATAATAATACAAGATGTGGGAGGTGTTAGTATGACTGTCAGTCTGGTTTGCAGTGAACTAATATCGGCTCGACTCGATTCGTCTCTCTCTCTTTTGAGAGGCGTAGTATACATAGTGTTAGGAAGAGTTCATTCTGTATTTATAGGTAAGGACCCATAACACCCCCTCCCTAGCTTTTACCTCGCAGGGGTCTTTCATATTTTTCCTCTTCCGATTAATCATCAAAGGCTCTGTAAATTTTCTTTTGCTGCTTGATTTCTGCGGTTCTGAAATTGCTTGAGGCCTTTGCATATTGGATGTGTCAAATATTGTGTCCATTACTTCCTCGTCTTCCTGAGTTAAACCGTTAGAATCCTCTAACAGCCTCTTTCTGATATGATTTAAGTGTCTTTTATGCGAGAACTTCGGACCCTGAATTATATAAATCACGTTCCCGATATCGTTTTGCTCTTGTACCTGGCTCCCAATAGGATGTGTTATTTTTGAAAATTGTAAAAAAAAACTTTCTCCTGTGGGTTAAATTTTCTTTTTGGTATAAACGTCGATGGTGATTGCTTTGTCTGTTTTGGCAGTAATTTGTCGAATACGGATCTAATTTTTCGAGCGAACAGTACTTCCGCCGGCGATAATGCCGATGGTGTAGTACGGTTCAGTATAATTCTATACACTTGCAAGATTTGTTGTAAAGCCTTTTCTGTTGGTACGTCATAAGCTTTCCTTAGTGCTCTTTCTTAATGTATCTGCAAACCTCTCCACTTGCCCGATTGATCTTGGGTGATATGGCGGGGATTTGATGTGTTTTACCTGAAAAATTTCACAAAATTCTTGAAAATCCGCAGATGTAAATTGTGTCCCATTATCGGTGACTAAACAATCAACCAATCCGAAAGGAGCAAACAGCTCGTGAAGACAATCTATTGTCGCCTCAGAAGTAGGTTTTCTACAACGAAATACTTCTGGCCATTTGCTGTAACTGTCTACTACAATCAAGTAGAAACCCTCTAATGGACCTGCGAAATCTCCATGGATTCTCGACCACGGTCGATCTGTCTTAGGCCATGGCTTATGAGTGATCGGAGGTGCCTTGTGAACAGCCCTTTCATTTGTCCACCATATGTATAATATCTTGATCCATGTTTGGCCAGTATACGTAACTTCGCATTAAGGATTTCATCCTGTTCTTTCCTGGGTGGCCCATGTGAAATTCCTTCAGGAAACGCCTTTGTAGCGTTTTCGGGGTTACTACTCTTTCATTATATAGCAGAACATTATTACATAACGAAAAACTGTCTGATATATGCTTATTATTTCCTACAATATTTGTTTTCGTTTCCTTTATAAATTCGTCATTCACTGCTTCGTTTCATATTTCCTGTAATGTGACGGGGAGGACTCGAATTGTACTACATAATGATGTTCTAATATCTTCCTCATATCGTAGAGCTGCATTTACGAAATCTTTTAATGGCCCCGTTTTCTTTGGTATTTGTCTCGAAAGACCATCTGCATGCCCGATTTTGTTTGATGGAAGTTACTTCAATTTAAAGTTTTAGTTTAATAAAGTTGTCCCCCATCTTAGCAATCTATTAGCAGTGTAGACATTTAGAACTTTCTTTGATCCAAATATTGTAAATAACAGCTTGTGGTCCGTTTGTCAGGTGAAAATCTATCGTAAATATATCTGTGGAATCTCGTAATCGCAAAAATAATCCCCAGCCCTTCATTTTCGATTTGCGAGTTATTTTGTTCCGCTGGTAGTAAGGTTCTTGACGCATGCGCGATGGGTTTCCGGCATTTTATGAAGTGTACATGATCCAACACCATAGGCACTCGCGACTATTATTTGCAATTTTGGATCATAATGTGCTAAAAATAAATCTGCTGTTAGAGTCTTAATGATTTTGTCGAAAGGTTTTTGACATTCATATGACCATTCCCAAACTGTTTCCTTCTTCAACAGTTCGTTAGGGGCGCGCGTAATTTGTGCATGTTAGGAATAAATTATTGATAATAATTTACTAAGCCCAAGAAGCTTTGTAACTCGGCTAAATTTTCTGGAGCCGGTATTTTTTTTATTGCCGTGGCTCTTTCTGGGTCTGGTCTTCCTTCTTTGTCAATAATATGGCCCAGATACATTATGTCCTTCATAAAGAAGTCACATTTATTTTCCTTTACCTAAAGACTGTAATTCTGTATCTGCCTGAAAACCTCTTGAACGTGTTCCCAGTGTTATTCAATATTTTTGCTATTTATCAGGATGTAATCAAGGTATGCGATCGTGACATCCAGTCAGCCTAGCATAGTGTCCATTATTTGCTCAAATATCGCATGTGCGACCTTGATCCCAAATGGTAATCTCTGGAACTTATATAACCCTTTATGTGTGTTTATGCACAGCCACCTCGAGCTTTTCTCATCTACTGGTACTTGTAGGTATGCTTCGCTCAAGTCTATCTTTGGGGAAAATTTTCCTCCGTTCAACTTTGTGAAAACTTCTGGACTAGGGAGAGGATAGTGATAATCCTTAATCGCTGCATTCAATCCCGTCGAGAAATCAGCGCATACTCGTATCTTACCCGATATCTTTTTCCCGTAAACGGTAGGTGCGGCCCATTTACTATATTCCACCTTTGTCAATATACTGGTTTTCCAACTCTTCGTCTAATATGCGAAAGGTACATTTCTCTTCTTGAAAATGGGTTGTACATTTTCTTTTAGTTCGATTTTGGCCGCCATTTTTTTACACCTCCCGAGGCCGGCTGAAAATACGTCGGGGAAACTCTCCTTTAATTTCTCTTTCAATTTCTCTGCCTCGGTCGATAAGCTTTCCACTTTTTGGCAGAACGTATATTTCGGTAAATCCCAGAGATCAAATTTTTGCATCCAGTCAGTTCCAAATAAATTTTCCGTATGTTTTTGGAACATACACATGTAATTTGTGATAATCACCCCCTCAAATTTGATTTATCTTCCTGTTACTGACCTGGCTATTTATCTGTTCTCAACATGGTCGGTTTGTTTAATTTCTTCCACGTCTGTAAGCTAATAATGGTTAAATCTGATCCGGAATCTAATTGTAATCAGATTTTTTTGTTTAACTTTTCTACTTGTACGTATTTTCGTATATTTATCTCGTCAGTTTTAGTGACACTTACTCGGCTTTTGTTTTTCTTTCTTTTTTCTACAGTGCGAACTTTTATGTCCCACTTTATTGCACGACAGACAAGTATTATAGCGGTATGGACAATCGTTGTACCAATGCAAAGTCCCACATCGATAACATGGATTGGGTGGTGGTTTCTTCTGAGGGTTCATTTGAATTTTGTAGTAAAATAATTTGTTTGGTTTGTTTTTGAGGAGGGAGAAAAACGTGTTTGTCGTTGTAATTTCGTATGTGAGCAACGCCAGACTCTTCGATATCTTTCGAATGTTTTTTACGCTTATACATCTCTGACAGTCCTCAGCCATTTTTTGTAGCGTCAATTCTGGTTCACTCTCAAGTTTGTTAGAATTCTCCGTCTGATCTCCGCATCTTTAGTAGAATCCAGAGCTTGGACGAATATCAAACATTTAAATTGTCAGGGCTGAGTTCAGATAACTTAAAGTCATCGCAGTGTTTGTTGAATATGGAAGCGAATGTTATATAGTCTTCGCTATCCTTTTTTTAAATTTAAACATTTCCACATTTTGTGGAATAGTGAAGTGTTTGGACTAAATAATTCCGTTAAAAGTTTCACGACTTCCTTGAAAGTCAACTCATTCGTGTGCCTCGGTAGGATGTAGTCGATGAATTTAGTGTAACATAATTTCCTCAATAGTAGATGTACTTTTTCGCGTCTGACCAATTCTCGCAATCAAACTCATATGACTCTACATATCTTCTGAAGTTTGTCTTCGTCCGGTGCATAAGTGAAGTCTTTGATAGAGCTCCATATAGCTTTTTCCATTATTCTGGCCTTTATTTGTTACTGCCCGTAGTAGTAATTCTTGTAGTTCGAGTTGATTCTCTTCGTTTTTCTGTTGAATTTCTAATTGTTTTTCTTCGAGCTTAGTCTGTCTTTACTCATTTTTTTGTTGCTGCTCGAATTGCATTTTCTTTAGTTCCAATATGGTTGCCTTAAAATCTTCCATAATTTACCGTAATTTTGTGTAAAGATTTTTCCTTTTTTCTCATTGTAGACTTCAGTTCTTTGTCGCCTGTTGTTCTGAAATCTTAGTACGAAAGATTTCCTGCGTAGAATTCGATTCTGTTCTGGCTGACAGGTAAAATTCGTGTCTTCGTTACCACTGTTAAGGTTGGTGTTCAAAAATTTTTTTTCTTTTTTTTTTATCTTCGCGTAGAACTTTTTTTTTCTCAATACCTCCGTCGCCTCTGTTATGGACGACCGATAGCAAAAAAGGTTTTTTTTTTTAGAAGATTCTCTGCGTAGAAATCGTTTCTTCATTATCCTCGTCGCCACTGTTATGGTCCAGGTTAGGACTATGGAAAAACAACACGAACACCAGTGTAGAAGTAACGAAGATATATTACACGGTGTGGAAGTTGTTAGTTTGACTGTCAGTCTGGTTTGCAGAACTACTATCGGCTCGACTCGATTCGTCTCTCTCTCTCTTGAGAGGCGTAGTATACATAGGTGTTAGGAAGAGTTCATTCTGTAGTTATAGGTAAGGACCCATAACTGATAGATTCTGGCGAAAAGTTATTGTCTATCACAACAGTGAACTAACATTCCTAGCAGCAGACTTAGCAATTGATTCAATCTAGTATCTGTCTATATTTCTGAGATGAGGTATTATGTACATTATTTATATTATTCGGACTATTACCCTCATATTTGTCGCCATATTAATTACAATGTTTCGGCCGTTATACGCTCCGGTCTTCTTCAGGTGGTTGGTATGTCGAACTGAACCCTTTATTTCGCTCACTAGTGTAGACTGTTCTAGTTCCATGTGCCATGTTTAATGGATGTCAGTTATCTCCTGTTACTTCCCTTCTCCGAGTTCTGCACTGCCTTAGCCGGGTATTGAACTCACATGCTGTGGGTCCTGTCACTGGATCTAACTAACGCCTTTATCCAAAGAAAGGGATCGTCCGCTGCTTACAACTCCGAGCAAAAGTCATAAGCGGCGACCTAGAGACATTAGATAAAGAATTGGTCAGTATAAGCAGTACCCTACAACGTAGCAGCCACAATAAACTGGATAGGCCGGTACAAGAGGAGCACAACAACACTCAGAAAACAGTCTGTCTGACTCATGTGAAGGGGTTATCAGAGAAAATACAAAGGATCTGCGGTCCATATAACATCAGGACAACCTTCAAAAGCTTGACGACACTTCGCAGATATCTCTCTCGAGTAAGACCCCCCATAGAGGAGAACATGACTAAAGACTGCGTGTACGCCATCCCGTGCGACTGCAGAAAGAAATATAAATGGGAGACAGGCCGCCCCCTTAAGGTAAGTCTTCAAGAACACCAGAAAGCTGTAACATGAGGGGAAGTGGAAAAAGCAGGTGTGGCTGACTACATATGGAAAGAGAAGGGAGATCACCTCCCTCTGTGGGATCAGGTTGAGGTCATAGACAAAGAAAATCATTGGGAAATTCGTAAACTTAAGGTATCAGCACATATGTTAGGCCACAAAAATCTCCTGAGCCGACCAAGCATAGAAATGAATACAATATGGAAACCACTATTAAGTAGTGCCAGAGAAAAGCAATAATAACAACAAAAATTGCAATATGAGCTCTGGTAAAAATGCAATGATAAAAGCAAAAATTGAGATATGAGCATTGGTAAAAAATAAATAATAACAAGAAATTCATATACAGGTATACTCAAGGACACATTGTACAGTGGATGCAGGCGTTAGTTAGATCCAGTGACAAGACCCAAAGAGTGTGAGTTCAATACCCGGCTAAGGCAGTGGAGAACTTTCAGAGGGAAATTAACATGAGAAAAAGCTAGTTAATACAGATTTTAGTGTAATCGTACAATGATTATCATTACATAGTAAATAAAATATGTATATGAAATGTATTTTATACATCGATAATTATTGTACAGTTCTTGATATAAAATATCAAATGCGAAATTCGTGAAGGCCATATACGTGTTGAAAAGTCATTTTCCTGTTTTCTTTCCTTTCTCAGTAGCTATACGTCCTTTACAAAGAACAATATTGTTGCCTTATATCTAATATATTTTGCCTTGTATAAAATTAAGGTCTGATAAACAAAAGGTCTGATAAATGAAAGGGTGGAGAAAATACCAACTGAATATCATTACATATTTTTAGAAAAGACATATTTAAAAATACTGATATATTTCCGGTAAATTACAATAACCCACGCATATACACTAATACATCTATCTCTCTCTCTCTCTCTCTCTCTCTCTCTCTCTCTCTCTATATATATATATATATATATATATATATATATATATATATATATATGTATGTATAGAGAGAGAGAGATTACTCTTTTCACATCTATCGACCAAGCTAGATCGCTATCTGTTGGTATCTATCTATCTATGTTCATACATACCTATCTGCTTTTTAGGCGCATTCATAATAGTGTCTTCGTATGTATGGAAAGGGATTAAGTCGTTTGATGTACGTATTCCAATTAAATTGGAATTTTGTAAACGTACCCAATAGAGGATGTAAAGAGTGGCCTTTAAATTCCGTTGAATCATGTAAACAAGCCATTAGAGGATGTCACACAAATCGTTGTCAATGTGAAGTTTTGATAAGAAAAAAATATCATAAACTGATCTGAAGGTAGTTTTTTTTTTAATTAAAAATAAAACTCTTGGATTTGTTTACTCTCCAATATTAAGTAACCTGGTGATCACATGACCGTAATTTTATTTCCAATCGCATTTTCATATAATAAGAGAACTGATTTCGTCAGGTATGCTTTTGAAATATTTTTTGGCTTTTTAATGCAAAAACGTGATGAGATACGACGTGTTTTCAACGAAAGAAGATAAATAGATAGTTGACCAGAAAGAAGGAGAAAACACAAAGAAAAAGATAAACTAAAATAAAACGACGCTTATAAATAGCAAAGAGCATGTTTTCCCTAGATTAATTCAAGACATTTTCATTTGTATTTCCATTTGTATTTCGGATTTTACATGCAAACTTCCATAAATAAAGCAAACTCATTAGTATTTTTTCAAAATACGATGAATTAAATAATATATATATATATATATATATATATATATATATATATATATATATATATATATATGTATATATATATATATATATATATCAGTCTCAATATTTAGTCTTGTACAGAGTCACATATAGAAAATTTAATATTTGACCTGTATCTGACCTTCGAATAACCAAAATTGATCGAATTATTGTATTCAAAGCACCTGATTGAACTTACCTCAAATACTGAACATTGCCATTGGGGGATATATACAGCAACATACTCTCTCTCTCTATCTATATATATAATAATAATAGACTCCCGTCGGTTTCGACGTATGAGGATCTGACAGTTTAACTGTTTCAGCTATGAATTTTCAGACTCTCTCTTTCTATCTATCTATCTATCTATCTATCTATCTATATATATATATATATATATATATATATATATATATATATATATATATATATATATATACATATATATATATATAATAGACTCCCGTCGGTTTCGACGTATGAGGATCTGACAGCTTAACTGTTTCAGCTATTAATTTTTTTGCGATAATTTTAAGTGGCACTTAAGACCCGCTAGTAATTTACATATGGAGCAAGAGTGAGGATTGTGAGATGAGATCACTGTTAGATTGACTGACCTTTTAGATCTTCTACTAAACCAGTCTATAGCGGAACTTGGAACAACAACAATCAAGAGTTGCTTCCACGCTCCTCAAAATCTCCTTCTCCTCATCATATGTCTTGCTGGATGTATTTTATCGTCATACCCAGGACTATTTTAATAAATGTTTAGCGTTAGGCGCTCTACAACTTATTATTAACCGAGCTTCTTTGGTGATGAATATAACCTCACGAGTGACATATATTTAAGAACGAACGATCTCACTACAATGTCAAACCTATCAGGGAGATAACGTTGTTAATTACCGTACTAGGGTAGAATAATAACGTTGCTTTTTAATCATTAGCAATGTGCATACTATGTTTATACGCAACATTTTTCATGTGCATAAACTTTCTTTTATGTAACTGTATTCTGTGATAACCCCAAAACCCAAATTGCGGTCTATTTTTTTAATTTCTGGTCTTAACTGAGATACAAAATATTCACTGATAATATTAATATAAATATTAAATAATTTCCTGAAATAATAGTTGTTAAGAAAATAACTCTCATATACGTTATCTCTTATCGATCTTTCTAGTACTGATCGTGTGTTTCGTTCTAAGCTTTTGTTTACAGCAGTGTAGGAGATCGCCATCTTGATAAAATCAAAATATACACTTCTAGATACATATGCTATTGAATTTAGTTACAAATGTGGTTAAACATATTCAAGTGATGTGAGTTTTATACTTGGTTATGTGGTGATTCTGTAGCGCCAGTCTATGAGACCTGATGAAGTATAGTCTTCTTCATGTTTCGAGGCTTTATTCACTCGAAGCGATTTTTCATGAAAAATCGGAGAAATACATTTAAAACGTATATGTAGGCAGATTTATTCCGCGTTTTTAATGTCCTCTGATCAGCGATTTATCACTTTTTCGCACTGTTAACAATTGCGATTGTTTATGACAATATTCTGAGGCATATATGCCAATATAGTTTATAAAATCAAAAGATAATAATATAATATAAGTTAGAAAATATCGTCCGTCTCTAGTTCTTATGAAAATCATATAAACCTCAATAGAATTGAGAACAATTTCAAATTAAATGTTACCAAAATATAACATTTTTAGGGGAAAAAATAGAATCTATTTGACATCAATAATATTTTTATATAATGTATTTAATAAATAAATACTACGACTCTTAATGAATTCCATAGATTTTCCTTACAATGATGAACGGATCTATGCCTCTGGGAAATTTCAAGTCGAGAGAAGTAATTTGAACATTTATTTACTTAAAGTATGTTTGAAGTTGTGCACATAACAAACCTCAATTGCATTTGGAAAAGAATTGTCAAATAGTAAACGATTAATTTAGACGTCAAAACTTGAGTAAAATTTTCGGTAGTTTCAACATATTGTCAGACTGAAATTATTATGCGGATTAAACTAATATTAGTTTAAGGTCTGTGAAATTTAACCCGTCATGGGTAAGACGATAAACTACATCCGGGAGTAAGGCCTTGCATCAGGAGGTGTTGAGGAGCCTGGAACCGTCTTTTAATTGCTGGTGTTCCAAGATCCACACTGACCCGGGGTGGTAGCACCTATCAGAGTCCCAGATATGGGCATATAGATGACAACCCACAAGTGGTCAAAACTCTACGAAAGTATAAAAATACCACAAAAACAAAAAAAACAAACAAGCAGTACATTTTTTAAAAAGAAAAATATTGCCAGCAATATATTTAAAAAAAATATATATTACTAACAATACATTTTGGGGAAAAAAACTATCATCCTCAATAAAAATCTTGTCGGCATTAAATAAACCATTGAGGTTGATATGCCGTAAAATCAAAACAGAACAAATAAACAAAACTGAAATTTAATTAAAAATATTTTTTTTTCATAATAAAATTTCTCATGAAAAACGATGTCTCGCTAATTTAATTAAGACAAAATTATGTTTATGGTTAAAAAAACCATAAACATAATTTTGTCTTAATTAAATTAATAAAAAAACGACATTTTTGGTCAATTTAAAATAGTGTGGCCTCAAACCTTTGAACTGTGGTGTGTGAGAGTGTGTGTGTATGTATATATATATATATATATATATATATATATATATATATATATATATATATATATATATCAGTTTACCCCAAGCAAGAGAAGAATGCCACTAGTACGCAGTGAAGTAATGCCACTAGTTAAAGGGAAGATTGAAAACTTTCAATACGGTAGAAGATGACGATTGACGTTGCATTTTTTGAGAGAAGACCGAAAAAGTAAACCGAAGTGTTTGACCTGTATACCTATCTAATAGCACGCTTGGATTCATGGAATCTGGGCACCCTGAAAAAAAAGAACGTCAGGGCTGTTGCCATGAATATATTTGTAGAAAGGACAGAGAAACCGTGAAACGTCGGTGAGAAAGTGACTGAAGTCGAGATGCCAGGTGAGGATCGATTACATTGCAGATCTTTATTGATTCGACGTAGTCGCTCCTCTTCCAATTATATTTTCAATACAGAATTTTATGTAATATAAGAAACACTATTGTAACAGATTCATCCTGACTTTGAAGTCACTATTTTGGGCGAAAAAAGAAAGAATATGGACTCTAATCCTAAAGATTTTATTAAACAAACATCAATCTGATGATGTAAAATTAGTATATACATTGCGCGATAGATAAATTGTAGTCTGAATTATGAAAATATTTAAAAAAAAAGACTTGCATCTCATTTTAACAGAAATATTTATCAAAATTGCATAAACATATCTTGAAATACTAAAGAGTAAATTTATTCAATAAAATCGGTATTAGCTTCAACCACACGCCCACAGACGACTTTGGAATCTCCTGCAACTCTTCTGGACTGTTTCCTTGTTTCAGTTAGTGAATGCCGACATAATCCTAGCCTTCAGTTCATCTTTGGTGTTAGAAGGAGTTTTGTTGGTCTCTCGCTCAACTGTGTCCCACATATAATAATCAAAGGGTTTGTAGTATGGTATATTAGGAGGCCATATATAAGGGGTGATGTTATTGCAGAAATGGACTGACAGCCATCAATGGGTTCTCCTCATTGTGTGATCCTGTTTCCAGACATTGTGTTTTTCCAGCAGCCAATTTCTTCCCCCAGAGAAGCACTATCTTCTCAAAGCACTTGATGTAGGTCTCCATGTTGAGTTTAAGAACCTGTGGGAAGATGACTGGAGAGATAACCACGACATCAGTAGTGATCACTGCAATCACCATGATGCTGACTGGATATATAATCCACCTTTTTCCGAATCCTCTGCACTCTTTTCAGATTGACACTCAAACACTCTGAAATGTTCGTATTGGAGCTTCCGGCTCCAATTGCAGCATGCATTTTCCAAATTACTGATGCAGTGAATTTTATCATGGCGCTCTTTTTTCTCACAGGCGTTGCCCAACTGAGCCTACTATACCGTGCTCCCTCCAACTATGGGTAAATAGCAGGACAGACTGGGTTCTATAACCTTGGACGGCAACTGGTCTAGGAGAAGGACAACTCTGAATTCAAAACCTGTGGAGGGTCGTTTGGGGACCTTGTGGCATTCGTTGCACCAGGTCCCTGTATTCGTCCCTCCAAAAAGTGTAGATGGCCCTGCACAAAGCCTTCACCACTATAATCAATTCTTGTGTGGCTGTCTGGCTTTCAGTTTCTGGGAATTGATCTGTCTGGCCCTCATACGTCGAGTTCGACGGGAGAAGTATTACCGTGCTGTCGGCAAAATAAAATAAAATAAAGAACGCGCATCCATGAAATTAAAAATATAAATCTTCGACAATTTACCCATCAGATCTAGTATTCTAAACAGAAAATAGCTCAGAAACTCTATCCTTACTCTGCCTAAGCTGCGGTACTTCGTTTTTTTTATCTGTATACCCTGAGAGCATGTGTCCATCTGCAGAGAATCTACTGAAAAATGAAATACTGATTAAGAGATTACCGAATCTAATTGCATATTGCACTCACGTTTGTTATAGGTTATTTACATATGAAATCAATACTTTTTCGATCCATGTAGTTGGCAATCATGGCTTCCGACAATTTGCTGTTGCTTGTATCTCTTAGTAAATTTCGTCTTCTGGCTATTCCTAGTAAATTCTCTTCTGCCAGTATTTTATACACATAGGTTAGATAGGTTATACATTGTTATCCTCTGTTCTTCTTGCCTTAAATATATCCTGTTAGTGTTGAATTTTCTAAGCCCTCTTTTCTAATTATGTGACGTAGAGATTTCAACTCTCTCTCTCCCGGTTGTTAAGTACAAGTCTCCTTTGATTTTCCACTTTCTCTAAAAGATTTTCGTCCCTCATACGTTCAGTGTATTGTATTCTCAGCAGGCTTCAGTAGAATAAGATATCAGTCGCTTCATGGATCTTCTTCATCTTTGAGGAAATTGTCCAGTATTTGCTGGTAAATAGGGAGGCTGATAATACGCAACAGTTCAGTACTCTTTTCTTTGTTTTTAACGAAATTTCCGTGTTTCTTAATCCTTTGCTTATGTTTTGGAAGACATTTTCCGCTATCCCTTTATTTGCCTGTATAAGATTACTTAACTTTTTATGACATGCGCAGTGTCTTTTCAAGATCAGGCTCTCTCTCTCCACAATTCGCTGTCTGTTATAGTTCTTCTAAGGCCATTTTTGTTATCTCACTTAAAACTTGTTCCGGCATACATTTACACACTGTCATTACGCAGACTATGCGTTGTTATTCTCTATTTCTCTTGTCTTCAATCTGTCATTGTGAGTATCATATTTTTCAAGCACATTCCTCCTTATGTTGTAGAAATTTCAACTCGCTCGTCTTGATATTATTAATGTTCATTGTATTGCCATTTTCTATACAAATTCTTCGTTGCTCATATGTTCAATTCATGATATTGTCGGCATCCTTCTATAGAATAACACTTCTGTTGCTTCGTCATCTGTGTGGAGATTGTCCAGAATCTACTGCCATATAGGAGGGTTGATTATTGCAGTACTCTTTTCTTTGTTTCTAATGAATAACACATTCCAATTAACTTAACTTTGCTTGCCTCTTTAAATATATTTACCCATGCTTTTTTTAGATGGTATATACACATATATCTATATATTATTCGCACTTTGTTGGTCAGGAAATATAAATTTTGATATTAAATTTAGGGGAAAAATTCTGCGTCTTATAGAATGAAATTCAGTATATACTTGAGAAAAGGTTTATACTATACTCAATAGCTTATACTTTACTATTGAATTATAAAGTAAAATATAAATATAATATAAATATAAAAGGAGTGAAGTTAATAATCAATTCAGTCGGGTAAATGACATACGTGTTGCATGTTTAGACAATCATGTATCTTTCGATTCATGACTGACTAGACCGAAGATGGTCCTGCCGACGTTTGCCGTTATTTTCTGCGGTAAACCGGTTTCCAACCAAAACTATAGATGTCTGTCCTGCTATCCAACCAATACTGGGAGGATAACGGATGGATTCATAACTTCAGCAATGGTGAAGCTAAGGAACGCGACTGGAATTCGAGCTCGGTTCTTCGATTTCACATTACGAGCTGATATGCATTACGCCACAACGCATATCCAAAATTCACTTAGGTAACATTAACTTATGTGAAACTCCATTCAAGGAATGTGCGATCATAACTCTCCACAACTTCATGTCCTTTGTAACGTTTATTATTTCCTTTTGTTAGCGCTCTTCCCTCCATTAACATCAGGTATTATACGATCCGGAAAAAGTAATCAAAATCATCAAGAACAAATGATACTTTAGAGTAATATATATATATATATATATATATATATATATATATATATATATATATATATATATATATATATATATATAACGGTTCATTTGCTTAACTTCAGCCTAGTTTGTCAATAAGCTGATTATCATATATTTTCAGATAAGCTCAACCTGTATTTAATTCGGGAGGTTGTATGTTTAACGTATTTTCGCTCATCATCCTTAGTACGTACACAATATGTATCTGGTTTATTGTAAGGTATCAGATATGGCGGATAAACCTGACAATATACAGTAGATCACGTTTTCAAGCAACCTTTGGGTTTTTACTAATTTTCCCTTGGGATTGTACGGAAAAGATAAAAACGAGCGAAAAGATTTCCCTTTTTTCCTTGTAACTGTTATCAGCGTGAAAATTGGGAATTCCCTTCCTATTTCAATTTTTGACCTATCTTGTGTCGTTCACTTTCCGCATAATACCCTTAGAAAAGGCATGAGTCTATTTCCTCATTACCTATCTATATGATAAATAACAGAGTATATATCAGATCTCCCGCCATCAGTTAGAGTGAGTCTAGGAGAGTGAGATATTACTTTTTCCGAAGAATTAAGAGCAATTCATATGTATTAAAGAAACAGAATCTGTGATCGACTTCGACCTGAAGGATCATAAATTAAAGATATGTAAAATTGAATAAATAAAAGTCGATAATCTCAAAATATTTAATTTTCTATCATAAGTTAAATTTCGAAATCAGCAGAGTATAAAATAGTACATAAGACGAGTAGATAGCAATCCTCTAAATTCTATTTTTCCAAATTTAAAATAATTCAGCTGCTGAACGCACAAAACAAAAGTCTTATAATATTTCTACATACGTTTATCTTGTCGGAATGAGATAACAAATTATATAACGTTGAATATTCTTTTCGAAATTTGCATGTTATAACAGCGCTTTAACATCATTGTTCATATACAAGAACACATGTGGATAAATAGACACTGGTCATTTAAGCATTCCATACAACATCCCAAATAAATCTGCTAAAAAGGAAACCCTGTTTTTGCTTCTCCCTCCGAAGCTGATGAAGGAGTTATACCGGTGGTAGAGGTATTCATATTTTGGATATGAATGATCTTGAAAAAAGTCAACATCCAAACAAAATCGAACTCAAATAAAATTTTACAAAATAGAAACTATAATCTGAAACTGGAATGAAAAAAGTGATGCCAGGTTTACTGAATACATTATAAACATTCAGCATGCAAAATTAGTAAATACTAAACGGTTGAAATATCTATATGTTCTGGTCCAATATCCTCGCATCACTGTTATGGTCCAAGGTTAGGACCAAGGAAGAACAACACGAACACAAGAGTAGAAATAAAGATATATTACAACAGAATAATAATAATAATGCAAGAAGATGAAGGTGTCAGTATGACTGTCAGTCTGGTTTAGAGTGAACTACTATTGTCTCGACTCGTTACACTTCCGTTCTATCCGTCTCTCTTGAGAGGCGCAGTCTTTATATTATCAGGAAGAGTTCATTGTGGTTACAGGTAAGATCTCATAATACTATATATGTATGGATCTATTATAACAAATGTGAAATGAAAAAAAATATGCTAAAGGTAATTTCTCCCAACGCCACCAGTTGTTTCAGAACCAAATCATTAGCCTAAAATATCAAGTCTTGTTCTTGCCTAATTCCGTCATATCGAAACTTTCATATGAATTCTAGGCATGGTGCAAAACTCGTCAAGGGATATCTAATCTGTATCAAACCACAGTCTCACACAGACGGTTATGCATGGCTATGAGCGAGTGAAACGCGTATCGGTCTCAGTAGGGGTCCTTGTCTTTTAATATTGTGGGTTGGCGCGAGAAACTCACAAACAAGAAACTGAACCATATAGGGGAAACTATATCATTTGGGAATATTGAGAACCAGAAAAAAATAAAATGGATCGCATATGTAAGAGGAATGAAAAATAATGACATAATCAATATGTTAACGTTGCGCACTATTTAAAAAATCTTAGGGAAAACCCTCATCATTACTTGAAAAAGTGATAACAGCTTCTGGTCATGAGAAACCTAATCTTCCTAAAAATTGTTTTCAGAGAAAAATTTCATAAATTTTATCTAGCTGTTCAGCTAATGAACAGAAAATGTTTCCTTATAAAGAAACGGATAATATTACCATTCTACCATAGAAAAAGACTTAAGCATTCTATATGCAAATTAGTGCGAATTTACAATATATTCGAAAGTTCAATGTTTATTAGAATCGGTAAATATGATATTCCAGCTAATGATTAATATGATAGATGATAATTTTTCAAGAAGATCAACCGTTGTCTTATATAAATATATTGAAACATATAATCATAGATAAATAAATAATATTAAACTAACGTTTACTTATGAAGGTTTTTGAAGTTTGGCGAGTTTTACATGAAATACATTTTTGGCAAATATATATGTTTTTCCTACTTTTTAATTATGCATTTTGTTCTTATCAATATAAACAAAATATCATTTAACTATATGTTTTGTGTTCGAAGTTATCAAAGTGACAGAAACTAAAATAGTTAGCCTTAATAACAAGGCTAATCATCTAATTGTTCTTAGCTAAGTCTTATTCTTGGCTAGGAAACTAACCAGAAATAGTTAAGTCATATATTTGTTAAATAGCTTTTTCTAGATATAGTCCAGAAGGATAGGTATACAAAATTTAAGCAATTTCTTATAAGCAATTAAACCATATATCTCTTAGTGAACTTCACGGAACGCTTGCTAGATTGTGTTGTAATAAGCAGTATAAAAGGAAAGGATATAAACACACTTGCTTTTTTCATTTTTCCTATTTACCCACAGGATGTGTTCACAAGACGTCTAGATTACTCTTGAAATAGAAAGCCGAGTACTTAATTTGAAACCAAACGCGTTGCACACTAAAACAAACAAACAAACACACAAAAACACAGACACAAAAACACAGACACAAAAACACAAACACACATACACAAACACAAAAACACACACACACAAAAACACACACACAAACAAAAACACACACACAATAACACACACACACAATAGGGTAAAGTTATTTTCTCTTTTTGCCTAAATTATATTTTTGCCTATAAATATATATTAAACACCATCTCTGTATTGAAGGAATCCTTTTGAAACCACTCGCCTTCGTCTATTACTATTGGTAGCATCATCCCTTATAAAGTGGTATACCTGGGCGAAATATTCACACAGCAAGAAAAATGGTTCACCCAGAAACACATCTGAGATGATGAAACATTTTCTCCAGTTTTTCTTCTTTGGCCAAATAAACACTGATTTCATTTCAGTTTCTATCATAAGTTTCTACGAATGTTTTGCCAAATGTAAGCAAACACTGTCCGATTTATTTCTTAATTCTAATTTCTTCGGTTATACATTTCCAAATCACTTGAAAAATAAGCCAAGTGCGGGCGACAGAGATACAACACAGATCATTGTAAATACAGAAACGACATTATGAATTATGAAACTGAAATATCCTATTTAATCTTTACTAGAAGAGATTAATCAGATAGAGATTAATATATAAAATTAACTGCTATTTCGGCCTATCCAGAAATTTGCACACCGTATCACATCCCACCAGCAAGAAAAGCCAGATGAAGGACTGATATGAGTTGAAACTCTTGCCCACAAATGCAAAATTCTGTGATCTCACAGCTGCTTGACATAGATATATAAACACCTACAACAGAGAGGAGTTGGGCAGAGTCTTGCAATCATCGAAAACGAAAATGGAAGATATATTCCCTGATCAGAACGATTTATTTACTTTTTATGGCGTATCAAACTTTTGATGGCCATTTAACGGTAGAAACTATTTTAATATTGCAATAATTTTTGGGTGTTAATAAGGATTTAAGTCCTACTTATTAACCCATAGATGGTGGTAAAACAAGTGGATTCATATATTCCCCACGTGTATTTGCGCGTAAGCGAACATAATGAACCCGATTGGAATTCGAACTGTAGTCTCCATTTTCCAGTTCCGAGCACCTATCCGTTACATCACCCGGACATCCAACCTTACAGCATTTGGTATTCCAAAGCGGTCACCCATCTAGTTACTATCCAAAGTTATGAGATCCGGTTATCTCTATTGTTTGTCATATACGATTTCGAAAGTGTTTCCATCAAAATTATTTTGAGTATTTAAACCTATATGAATATGAAATACGGTGATACAATTAAGCTTGATTATAGATTTCGTCATATTATTAACGGAAATACATTTATATATATATTAATAATTCGATTATTTCACTTTTTGAATACTAGAGATACAGTACACAGTAAAAACAAATTTTGAATGAAACAAACATCGGAAATTATAGTACATTCTAAGACTATCCTTTCAGACATATGTGTATTACTTGATGGCCATTAATATTCCTGTATTGAATTAACGTTGATAGATACAGTACAATCATTAAGAATATTTACTTTATACGTATAATCACATTATACTGCCCGTATCGAAATCAGTTCTGTTACATTTTTCAATGCACAAGACACTTATTGTCGAATACTGCTAAAAGAATTTCCATTTAAAATTAAAAATTCGATGTTTTTTTCGTTAACTTTTCACAGAAATTTTGTGTATTAGTTAAGAGAATTAATAAAAGGAATCGAGAGATGGGATTTCTAAAGACATTAAGTAAAGACGAGAAAATAGAAACTATTTTGCCTTATTTAAAGTTCAGTCAGCTTTAAAAATTACTCTTTCATTTGTCAAGAAAAATTGAATTCGGATTATTATTTCATTTCATCATGGCCGCCATAATTAACCATGTCACGATCTATGTTAAGCGGTGTTTCGACGTGATATGACCGTAAGCCGTAAATGAGAACATATTGGAGTTAAATGAAAAGCAATGTTAAATATGAAATATTCATGTCTCGGTTTATCGCCAGTAATCGGCGGACCTATTTCATTATGAACACTTCTAAGTACATTTTCTGAAAAAATATTCGTCGTTGCTCACAAGTTCGGTACATAGAATTCTCACTAAACTTTTATAGAATCCCAATGTGTCTACGGATTTCAATGTCGGATTTTCCATACTATATTATACAGACATTTAAATTTTTAAGCTTGTTTACTGTTGGTATATCCAATTTGTAATTTGTAAAGTTAGGCTTTTGCTTCTGCTAACACCCACGCATTGTATTGTTTTGCAGTTGATGTTTAGTCATATGTTCTCGCTTTTCTTCACTAAATTCTGCAGGAGTTCTTGTAGTTTACTTTCTGTGTAGTCTATCAACACTGTATCATCTTACATTGTTAAGATTGTCGGCGCCAATAATGAATCCCGGAAGGAGTTCCAATTCTCACAGAATCGCCTCACTGTATAGATGGAATAAGTCATGTGGGAAGAGAAGTCCTTGTCTGACACACCTTAGGGGATTTATCTGTTCCTGAATTACGGACGGTGATACATTTAAGTCCATGTGGTACGGCGCTACGATCTAGGAGAATCTGTGAAATCAGCAATCTGAAATAATAAACTCTAGAAATGATTTTGGTTTGGGAAGAATGGGGTATTTGTAAAAATATTAAGGCTTCCTAATGGAATGAAAGGGAAATTCTCACAAGTAACTTCGATAGTAATGGATTCTGTTATTTTTGATAAATATTTCACTTGAGACACATATGTGTTCGTTACATTCGCTTACGCGCAGATACAATTGGGAAATGAATTTCCTCCCTCGGTTATGCGTAAATAGTAAGACATTTATCGGGTAAAATAATTGTTATTCTCAAAATGATTCTTAATATTCACTGGCACAAAAATTTCTTCTTACAAATTAAAATATGTTTAAATCATCAACGAAGCTTGACAAGACATGAAAAACAAATCAATCTGTTGAACTTTTAGGAAATTTTGAAAAAACATTGAGGAAGTTTTGCGAAGAAGGGCATGACTTTAGTCGGAGCTAAAAAAGAAAACTAAAGAGGATGATTTAATTTAACTAAACGAAGATTTAATGATTTCTAAGATATAATGATTTCTAATAACCGATTATGTTCATGTTTCTTGGTTACTGGAATTGATGAAGGATTTAAATATATACATATACGAGGAAATAATGAAAATATCTCGGCCTGTCCACTTCGGAAACCTAAAGAAATTCCTGAACAACATTGATTTTTTTTGGTTTGGGCTCATTATTGGCCAGAGCATATTTCAATTTCAACACCAACTCAGATATATATAATGATTTTTCCTCACTGTTAGCACAATGAAGATTTATATTTCTGGCGATAAAAAATGTATATTAAGAAAAATTATAGCTATATATTATATTTACTATACTTATTGCTAGAAGTTATTTGTTGTTAGATGGGCACGTGGGAGAGTGGTTAGAACGTTCGCATTCTGACCATGGCCACCATGGTTGATTTATCGGGAAGAAGACTTCCTGATTTTATCGGAGTGGATAGGTCGATTGCAGGGTGAGACACCTTCAGAAAGTGCCTGAAAACCATACCACGAGTTCATCGTATCATCCTGCTTGGCATCTTCATATCGTTCATCAAGTTAGATATCAAGCTCTTTCAGCATAGTTGCAGTATAAACCACCGTTGGACTCTGTGGGTGTTGAACAAACACAAATGCGCCTGAGCAAGGGTCTGCAATAGGGATTGGCTAGCCGCCGTAGTAGACAAGTATCCTTGAATACGAGTGGCCAGCTATATATACATACTTGTTAAAATTGTTCACTATCAGGAATAGAGGGTATAAAAATGGACAATGAGGTCAACACCGAGTGGCAACAGTCTGTTTAATGAATGAAAGCAATCTTCAGGTTATGTGTGTTGTGAAGTTGTTTGAATATCTACATATGCTGGTTAATGACTTATCGGTAGAAAAGTCATGCATTTCCGGTTTATAGTAATGTTATGGTTTAACAAGAGTGGTCTCCCCTTGTTTTGTTACTCTCTTCATTGAGAGTGTTATTTCTGTTTACTGGGACTATAAAAGGACACTATAAGCGAACCTTGTATTCTCAGTTGAATAAAGCTTTCTTAAATCCTACACCTGCGTACTTTTGTCATTACAAGTCTTATCCTAGCTGTTATTGGGTAGGAGTAACATCTATGCTTAAATCATTCTGAAGACTTGATTATAAATAATTGTGCATCCGAATGCGGTTATTTGTAATTATTGTAGTTCTATTTGATAACTTTTAACTTATTTGTTATTTATTACTTAGGGTATTTTTTTTATTGTTCATTAATTATTTGTTGCTGATTATTATTATTATTATTATTATTATTATTATTATTATTATTGTTACTCTCTTCCCAAAGTAGAGAGAAACAAAACAAGGGGAGACCACTCTTGTTTGACCATAACTTTACTATAAACCGGAAATGCATGAGTTTACTACAGATAAAAGTCATTAACAAGCATTTGTAGATATTCAAGCAACATTACAACAGACATAACCTGAAGATTGCTTTCAATAATTAATGATTATTTAAACATATTTCATTATTAAATGTACTTATGTTTATGCGTGCATTCATAGTCTTAATTTGTTTTATTTACTTACTTTGTTCATGTATTTATTTCACTTTGGTAGATAGGTGCGCGAATTGCAGATGAATCTGCAACTGAATTTGCTGTATGTCTGCCCGACTTCAGAATGTAATAGTGTTTTATAATTAGCAATATTGGAGATGCAATCTCCCATCGAGCATGAGAATTCATAAAAACTATTGTATTTTCGTAGGGTAAGTTTTGATATCCGTTGTTTTTGGTAATGTTGTAATTACATATTTTAATATTTTAATATTTTTTTATCATTTCATCCCATGCAAGGCGGGGTAGTCAGGCGGTTAATGTGAGTGAAAGTGAAAGAGTAAACTGAGAATAGGGACGTTTGATGAAAGAACAAAAGATGAACAGAATTCACGAAGACAGAAGATGGCCATTTACCTTGCATTTGATCTTCTGAAGGATGTAGTTATCAGAAAAAGTAAACGGAAGGTAGTTCCACTGGTGGGAAGTGCGTGAAAGGAACCTGTTGGAGTAGAAGTAGTGCTTTCATTTAGTTATTTCAACAGGAAAAATGTAACCAGGGAACCAGTGAAAACAGCTCGTCAGAGCAGTTGCCAAGAAACTATGTATACCAAAAACAAAAAGAAGCCACATCAAGTCGGTGAGAAACTGGCTGGCTTCGAGATCCCTGGTCAGGATTGATTACATTACAGTACTTTCTTTGGATTTTGTCAAGAATCTCAAGATGTACACCAGGAGCATCAAATCAGACATCTGACATGATACAAGTACCTTTATTTTTGATTCCGCCCTATACATATGCATTATAACAAATATATTTTCCTATACCACACGTCTGATAATGAATTTAATCATATATATATATATATATATATATATATATATATATATATATATATATATATATATATATATATGTATGTATAAACAAATCTAATGCCTTTAATTTAATTATATAATTAAATTTGAAGTTTTTAGCTTCAGTTTTTGAAACATAGTTATTACTCTGTACCGAAAAAAAAACATATTTGAAATCAGTTAATTTATAATATTTATGCTCTGTAAATTTACATTGAGCACTGTTTTGTAAAAATAAATATAAAAAAATATCAATAGGAACGACGGATTATATATCATACTGTTCTTTCTTTTTATTTGCATATATATATATATATATATATATATATATATATATATATATATATATATATAAATATACAGAGATGGGTAAATTGTCGTCTAACGTACGCAAAAATGAAAATAACACCTACATCTGATTTTAACAGATATATTTATAAAAATTACAGAAACATATCTTGAAATACTAAAGAATAAATTTATTCAATAAAATGACCATGACCTCCAGAAAACATAGAAATCTCATGCACCTCCTCTGGGCAGTCACCTTGTTTAAGTTGGTGAATGCTGCCATAATCCTTACCTTCAGTTCATTTTTGATATTACAAGGAATTCTGTTACTCTCTCCCTCAAATGGGACGTAAACTTAATAATCATGGGAGATGCAAACTGGGGAGTTCGGTCTCCAGCTCTAATGGGTGATGTGGTAGCAGAAATTGTCTGACAGCCATGACTGTGTTCTCCTGCTTGTGTGGCATGGTGCAGAATGCTGTTGCCAGACATAGGATCTTCCAGCAGAGACCGTCTTGATCCAGAGCAGGACTAACTCATAAAGGCACTTGATGTAGGCCTGAATGTTGAGCCTGAGATCATCTCCAACAAATTCAGGAGTTTCTTTCTTATCAGAATGATCAGAGTGTTATTTCGAGCTGACGTACCTTCGTAATTACCATTAGGCTCATCCAACCTTTACTTTGCACTGTCCTCATATTGATACCCAAACACTCTGAAATGTTCGTATTGGAGCTACCGACGTAAATGGCAAGCTGTAGAGGATGCCGTTTCCAAATTTCTGGAGGAGTTAATAGATTTATGGTGCTCTTTTTTTCATCGACAGTGCCCAACTGACCCTACTGTACTACGCCGTTAGCAAAAATCAAAATCAAACAACACGCATGCGCGGAATTAAAAATTAAAATGACGATAATTTAAACATCGCAACCTGTTAATAATCCATAATATAAATAAAAACGAAAATATTCACTGAAGATATGAGAATATTTTACAAAATAGTCGACAAAATAAAATAAAAAAGAAACCGCTTGCGCGAAATTAAAGATATAAAATCTCCATTGCTTTTATTACAATACTCGGGTCGCAAATCGCTGTGAATCTGTACTAAAAATAAAGAGCAAAGAGTAGATATATTCGCGTCCTGAATCTGGGAGTTTTCTATTCGGTGAAAGTTGATTTATCTGTTTGCTTGCAAGAGTAAACTGTTATCATTCATTGAAATCTTGTAGTAAATTAGTCGTTCTTCTTGACAGAGTAATATGAAATAATTTGTAATAGCGAAAGATGCATTATAAGTACTAAGCAAGGTATTATGAACCAGGAAAATTTCGTTCGAATCCAAAGAAATGTTTGCTGAATTTCTATGTTATACCAATTATGACATTAAAGATGGATACCTCCCCACAGAGGAAGATGAGGTTAAGACAACATAGATTTGGCCTTACGAAATAATGCTGGGAAACCATTTAGCGTGTAAGCGAGGAAGATGGACTAAGGACAGAAGGGAAACTGTGTGATATTGTATGTTACAAACAATGCTTGGAGTTAAAATCAATAGAAAGTTTTGTTGTTGCCTGTATATCAAACTTTTGAAAAAAAATTATATATCGATTCTAATAACCGTAATTGCCTATGTATAATACGTATTTTTCTAAAAATAAGCAAAATTAGAGCTGCGTATTATGCACTGCTACAAAAACTTTAATAACTAAACTTTTCACCACAAGTATATGACAATTTGACACTAACATTCGCCAATTGCGACCCCATAACGATGTCAAATACAATCATATGTACTTAAGAATACTTTAAATATAAAATAAAATGAGGATTATCATAAAACTAAATTAGAATAATATTATTCTATGTTTAAAACCATTTTTTAAATAAGAATAAGAAACGCTGGCCGTAATGAAATTGGAGCGGTACAATTTTTAGGGTTTAATACCAAACAAGGAGTGCGTATTATGCGTGAGTAGAAGCATTATCACACACTTTCAGCACAATTTTAAAAGTGCGTATTATGGATGAATGTGTATTATACACGGGGAATTACGGTAATGTATGAGGTTGATTTTTGTAGTCCATGGAGGCAAGTTTCAAATGAGTGGGGATATATATATATATATATTTTCGATCCATTCTGCCAGTGATGATCTGAGGGTTCTAATAAAAACTGATAAATATACTACTCACAATTTAATATTAATTGGCAATATTCCATATAGAAAATTCCAGTATGAACTTCTTATAAGCTTATATTATATATGCTAAAAGAAATCACATGCTGATGTAAAACCAGGAAATATTCTACAGTGCCTTCTAATCCCGTTCCTATATTTCATTATTATTTGACACTTTTGTGGTTTGTTTCCCTTTTTGCATGGCTATATTGACACAAGCTAATATTTTGCGGTCTAATACTCAATAAACTTCGCCAATGTTAGCCTGCATTTTTTTTGCTTGAATCAGAAGGAATACAAGCATAAAGAAAAGTCAACGTCCAATTTACCTTGTAATAAAATCTCAGTTCATAGAGGCCCAACAGTGATCTACACATTTGCTTTTATGAAGCGTGTGTACACAGATATTTACGATTATGTCCTTTGCTTGGGAATATCGATCCTTGGGTCCTTCAGAGATCAAAGAAGTTTTATATTCGCCATTATGACGCCGAAGTAAAAGATGAATGTATATTCATACATTTTAGCCAATAATATCAAATACTGCGAATAAAATATTAGCATAGATGCAAATGTCAATGTCGGTAATATTTTCAGGTTCGCGATGAAGATACCGCAGTATTTGTTAGTTGAATAATTCGAATTGAGAATATTAGAATAATCTAAAATTTATACTGGGAACAATCTGCCTGCATAATGGATGGTAAATGAACTTATTCAGCCTTTACGTTGAAGCAATCCCATGAGAACTTCAACCTGTACCAAGATTCATTGTTAGCTTAACAACAAAAGGTATGCATATGAATTAGCGTTGATAGAAGAGACAGAAAGCAAACTATATGAACTTCTACAGAAGCTTAGTAAAAGAAAGCGGGAAAAAAGGACCAAACATCAATTGTAAGAAGACAGAATGTATGGTTGCCAGAAAAGACGACAGGCCAGTATGCGAATTCCAAATTCAAGATATCGAAATTTGAAAGCTATGCCTGCGTTCTCCTGCTTATGTGGAATACTTTAGATTCCTGTTGTCAGACATAGGATCTTCCATATGCCACTCTTTTGACCCAGTGCTGCACTACCTCCTTAAGTCACGTGATGTAGGTTACAGTGTTGATTCTGAGGCCCTGTGGGAAGATGAATGGAGACATAACGTTGCTATCAATAGAGATTACTCAAAACACCGTAGTAAACAGCATTACACACAACCAATTATTTTCAAGTTCTCTGTAAACTATCTAGAATGACACCGAAAAAATCTGAAATGTTCGTACTGGAATTTCCGTCGCGAATGTCAAGCGGTACAGTTTGCCGTTTCCTGCATTGAGCCATTGTGTACATTTCTCACAGAATGCCTAACTGACCCTACTATACTGCGCAGTCATAAAATCAAAAATAAACAACACGCATGCGCGGAATTAAAAATATGAAATAGCACTAATTTACCAATCGTACCCTGTAGAACAAGCTATAATATAGATAAAAAATGAAGATATTTAACACAAAATCTAGGAAATATTTTACAAAATCAACTATGTTCAATATAAAAAACAAACAAAAAGAGATTATGTAATAAAAACACTAAGATTTGAGGAATGTTTCAATGCGGATTTAGAAGGAATTATATGCTTGGATCAGCTGCTTCTCATTCACGTTGTCCACATCCATGGTGGTGGTCTTCAAAGAGACGTTTCTCTTATTGGTTCGCTGGTTGATGTTCGAAAATATATGAGGCCAATATATATGGTTGACATGTTCGTGAAAATTCTCGAACAGACTCTCCTAATCGTGATAATTTTCGATCAGTCACGTAGTCGATGTGGTAGAGAGTACATTTCTGCTGAAACCCGCCCAGCAACACTCTCAACACAGATGTTGACTAGCGGGTCTAACAGCTCGGTACAGTGTGGTGGCATGGCGTAACTGTCTTTGCTCATAACTACTTGGATCCTAACAGAAAACGTGTATTTAGTGTGTACTATCGTAGGTACTGCTATGTGGTCGGCGCAGAGTTCCCTGCCGTCTGTTCTGTTCAACTGGCCACGCCCAAAGAAGCTGGGTTTTATTTATCTATATCATTTTGGAAAAAAAAATTCTGAGAAGAAGCTTACAGTATATTACTTCCTTAGTTAAATTATATTCAACTTTTAAATTAAGTAGAGCTTATAACATTATTCCAAAGATCCACAGGATTTGCGAGAGATGTGTGTTATGGACGTCGAGACCAGAATAAAGCATGTTTTGTTAGTGATGACAGAAAAAGGTGATCCAGGATTCGAAATTACATATCAATAGGGAAAAATGCCTTTCTGAATCTAAGTATACATAATAATATAGTGAAAAAAAGATAAACAGTCAAAAAATACGCAGTTGCTATTGAATCATATAAGAAGTAATTTCCAGAGAACTCCTTCACAGATAATGTACGCTGAAGCGACAAAAATGTATCTCGTGTAATGCTGAGCAAAAAGCATTATTCGCACATATGATCAACGAGAAAGTTTTAAGTTAATGTTGTAGCATACCTACTGACGATAATGGGTATGTCCCCATTCGCATAAATGCAGTAGGAAATACTGTATGTTGGTCTGCAGTTAGAGATTCGACTCCAGCTTTGATGGTAAACAGAGGAGGCGATGTCGCAGGGCAGATTATCGTCTCGGGAAACAGCTACCCGATCACTTTTTATATGGGGTCTACGGGGAATTTTTGGCCGAGCCTACGGGCGCGGATACCTCACATTAAATTCGGCCTTGTGCCATATCTGACGCGTGGGGAGTTTGGTAGATATCCTTCAGTTGGAGATTCGTCTCCAGCTGTGCTGGTCACACTATCTGCATCCGAGCAGACTGGATCCCCAGAACGAGGCTGTGTCGAAGGGCAGAGTTTCGTCTCGGGAAACAGCTAACCGACCGAGTTTAAGACGGGAGTATATGGGGAATTTTTGCCCGAGCCTACGAGCTCGGATACCCCACATTAAATTCGGTCTTGTGCCACATCTGAAGGCGTGGGGTGGTTGCTAGATATCCTGCAGTTGGAGATTCATTGTGGAATTCATTTGACTCGCTTCTAGCCGTTGACTACTTTTTCTATGCACCGCTAACGAATCTTATATGTTTTGTTCTTGTCATAAGTATTATCGTTCATTACCAACCTTCCTGTGATTATTCTATTCAGTAACCCTCCCTAAGTTACAACAGTAAAATAGGAACGGCAATGAAATTCATTCTTACAAACTGGAAGAAGCAAAAATGCTGGGGTAAACAATGAAAAGTAAAATGATTTTGAGTATTTAACACTAACTGGGCATATCGAAGGTAAAGAAAAAGAGAGAAATATGGAGTATCCTACTTGAGTTTCAGGAAATCAATGGTAACTGGTCAAATGATAATTATAGCAAAAAACCCAAATCACCTGGCGGATGTGGAGTGCTATGATTTCGCATTTCTTTTTTAAAAGTATCGTGCATAGAAAGAGGAATGAAGTATTGAAAAAGAAAATGTATCATTTCAGATTTCAAATAAAAATATCAATATCTCGCGATCATGTGGAATAATTTTCTTCTGTGTAGCGTGTTCTCTCATTATGTTGGCAAGTATGGCTCTCCACAACCACCTATCCTTTGTCTCTCTTACTAAGGTTTGTCTTTTCAAAATAACTTTCACACTCTATTCTACCATCCATTTACACGTTCGTCGGATAGGTTACGTAATATTTGACTCTCTATATCGTGACTTCAATATGAACTGTCACATTCTACAAACATCCGTTCTTCACCATACTTTCCACCCCCGCTTCGGCAGGCGTACTTTCAAAATAATATTAAGCTCAAGCCCCAGGTGGAGGACAGTAATTCTCCTTTGGGAGGGGCCTGGTGTCATTACCCGGCGTCCCTAAAAAGAGAAATGCCGAGGGGCCTGAGTATTTCTTCTACGGTATGGTCGTTAAACTCACTTTAAGCCTCGACATTTTGTCACATTTGTAGATAACAATAGAATGATAACACTTACCGGCGTAAGGGTCCCAGCTAGCGTCCAGATAAAAATAAAGCAGGTTGTAACATAATACAAACCCTGCAAACTGACTGGAATCAAGCTGGTATTTATACAGAAATACCTCCACTCATGTACCAGCAGCCAATCACAGCCCAAGCAATGGGCTATCCCACCTGAGCGCAATCAGATGCTCCATGGCACCATAAATTGCTCTCTTTCTCAAGGTCGATTACTCAGCTCGTTCCACAACTGAGTGTTTATCTTTACAACTTGATTATTCTACAACATTCAGTAGCGACGTCGGTGCCCTGCAAAACCCACTCATTATGTGTTTCATAAATATCAACTGAATTTTCTTAATATAAGTACAATTATTTTTTTCTGTTTCAATATTCCTTAAAACTGCATTGTTGATCACATAATCCGTCCATGTTATTATTAATACCATTTCGTAGTACAACATCTCTGTTGCCTCATATCTACTCTTCATTCGCGAGAAAATTGTCTCTAATTTACAGCCGTATATGAGGACTCATTACATTGCAGTTCAATGCTCTTTTCGATCTGAATAACCGACGGGGATTTCTGAACTGAACTCATAATTTAATCTAAAGGTGTAGACTGTATTCGTTCCACTGCTCATGTCACGGGATATGTCGCCTAGATCGTATGTTTTACTACGGCTCAATTATAGCTCGCATTTTTTCCGATGGCAGTTCGCGGTCCAGGGATTGAACTAACAATTGCTAATTTGAACTGGCGCTTTAATCTACTAGATTATTGTGTCAATACTTATTAGCGAAATATCTCTGTTTCACACTCTACTTTGTTTAGCTTTTAGAATTCATCTTTCGCCATAAACTTTGTTTTTCTGTCATATGTTAAAATAACATTTAAGTGTGTATTCTTAAATTCGCAGTTGAAATTTCGGAATGTCTGTCTTGCAAACGATCATTCAATTCTGTCAGCTTACAATTGATGTTTAGTCATTTTTTCTCGCTTTTCTCTACCTTGTTTTGGAGTTTCTGCAGGTTCTATTGTGTTTGGCAGCAACAGAGTATAATCTGCTGATCTCATGTTGTCATGATTGTGCACACCAATGAAAAATTCTGGCAGTACTTGGAATTCTTATAGAATCGGCTCGCGGAAAAAGATAAATAAATCCACTGAGAAGAGTCATCATTGACTTCTTATTCCTTTACTTCTTCATATATGTGTCGTGTGCCTAAAGGACCGTGGTGATAATGACATTCCACAATGTTTTGTTTTTAATAAATTTATTCTTTTTTATTATATCTTGTAAACTGTGTTCTGTCACTCATGTACATAATCTCATTATATAAGTGAGGCGCAGTTTTCCTTCTTGCTGTCAATATAGCATGTGTCAAATTTTCTCAATTTGTGCCGTAGACAAAAAAAAATCTATTTAATTCAAGAGGAAATTATACTAAACAATTTAACTATATTATGTTGTAATATGTCACACTGTGCAGTAGTTTTATTTTGGTTTTCAAAAAAACATTGCAAATTTAAAACTGTTATTTTCTGATGTTAAATACAAGTGTATTTTCTGATTTCATTGTCTCTATTATTTCGTCGTTGTTACATTATAATCTCACCATCCTTCTGTAGAACCAGATTTCTTCATCGCCGAGTATCTTCTTTATCTCTGTGAAAATTATCCAGCATCTACTGCTATATATAAAGACTGATATTAAATAACAGTTCAGTAAGCTTTCTTTCTGAAATTTTACTAGTTATTAATACTTACCTTTTGGAAGACTTCTTTCGCTATTCCAAAATCGCTTTCGTATTTTGGTGTCGAACTTTTTGTTCTCTCTTATAATTTTTCCCAGATATTTAATATTGTTGTACTTGTTTGATTTTGGCATCTCCATCTTTGTAATTTCTATTTTTGTTAACAACCATGTATATTATCACCTCGAAATCCGTCACTACCTTCTGTAAGAGATTTTGTAGTTTCTTTTGTGTTTCTGTATCAACAATCCGACGTCTGAAAAACTTATGTAAATTAAGATTTTGGCAGCCAATAATGTATCCTGGTGGGACTAATTCCCCCAAAATTGCCGCAGCGTATAGGTAAGAAGCCACGTCCTTGTTTTACACCCCTTTGTTTATTTGTAGATTTACTGAATTCATTTTCTGTCTATGTAGACGAATCTTTATCCTTCTTTATTTCATTATTGTTTTCGTCATCTTCTTGGTTATATCGGCTTTACGCTAACATATCCATATGAAATTTAGCGCGATGGAATTGTTATTTAGATTTCAACTTCCTGGTTTACAAAGCCTGAAATGATAAAATGATAACTTCGAAGTCAAAGCATTCAATAAAATTTGTAAATTGCTTGATTGAAGCAATTAAATACAAACATATTTTGAACAAATTTCCAGGAAGTATTTTCTGAAATTCATTTTTGCTCATGAAATTTCTAATGATCGTATGAAAGGCGACGACATTTATTCATTTCTATTTCTGTTCGAAGTTTTTATTTAAGTTGAGACATAATTCGGACTCTACTTATCCAACTGTTGTTTTTGCAAGTGGGACAATTAGTCACTCACCTTTAAAAACTTACATCGATAGGAGCACTTGTGAAAGGAATCTAAATTTGGAAATATGGCCTTTCCTTGACATTTCCTATCCTTGTGTCCTTACATTTTCCACTTTTCTTGACCTTTCTTATATTAACCAAATTCCGAGAGATATCCTGCTTCGCTTTTAGCGTTAAACAGAGCAATATAACTTTATTTATTGATAGTAAAATGTCCACAGATTTTGTGAATCATAAGTGGATTACTTCGAATCATTCAAGAAGATATCAACTCAGAGTTAAGACAAATAGCTACAGTAATCTTCGGTTTGAAGTGAAGACATTCGTTATATTTTTTTTTAATTAGGATTTCCGGGAGAAAAAATATCCGTCAAATAAATCAAGGAGAAACAACGCCAAAAGAGTTTGATTTTGCTTTCAGGGATTAAAAATATTTTAATTCTGATACAATTGAATTATTAAAAAAAAGCTGAAAGAAGTTCGGAAATCATTTTCAACGAATGATTGAAAAGAAAGAAAGAAAGAAAGAAAGTGAAATGATTATGGAACAGAGAAATAATCTGAAACAAGTAGCAATTACTGTTTCAAGATTGGAGTTCTTCAAGGACTAATTTATAAAAAAATGAGTCCTAAAAAAATAAATATTGAACATGGAGATAATTGTTTAGAAGATAAATACTCTGCGGATAAAAGCGTCCAAAATTATGATAATGAGACGAATAGGAATGATTAAATATGAAGAATAATTTCGACTGGATCAGTACATTAGGGGAAGCGTTTCAAAAGCTTTTAAAAATAAAAGACAAAAATATCTAACCAAAACCATAACCCTGCTGCATGTGAAAAAAATAATTGTGTCAGACGGTAAATATTTTTTGCTAGTTAGTAAATTGAATGACAGTTCATCAGTAGATATGGCACATGTCGAAATTATGAATAACCAAGCGAGTAAGCATAGCCTAAATGTGAAACAAGGCCGAAAGTATTGGGAACCTAAACGGGATTGAAATATCTACTCTTTTGGAAGAGCCGAATATAGAGAACAGGTGCACGGTATGCCACTAGATATCGAAACGACCCTCCGTAGGTTTTGAATTCAGAGTTGGTCTTCTGCTTGACCGTCCGACACCTAAGGGTATAAGACCCAGCTTGAAGGCGAATATATGGATATTTACCTTTCCAAAGGGTATTAGTATGTAAGTAAATGTAATGACCTCGGCTGTAATTCGAAACCGGCTCTCCGATTCTTCACACATACATATATGTATATGAAATAATTCTGTAAGTTTATCATAGTAATTTGTCAAATTATTTTTCCCATTTCTCATAGAATTTATACAGGGATAACTTTCAATTCAATATACTGACAGGCAGGCTCTTCATTTTGTTTAAGCTTTTCACCCCAGGCAAGGAGGAAGCCACTAGCACGCAAGGGGTTACAGAGGATTTGGAGCGAGAGCAAATAGGAGTGTTAGAGGAAAGGATGTGGAGGAGGGTAGAGGATGGATCAAGGTAACTGGAGATGTCGATTGACGTTACACTTGAATAGTTGGAGATCATAGTCATCAGGGAAACAGGAACGAGGAAGGGAGTTCCATAGACGTGAGGTGCGAGATATGAAGCTATTGGAGTAGAAGAGACGTCTACATTTAACAGTTTCAACAGTGAAAGGGTGGGAACGGGATGCCAGCCTCGTATGACTTCTTGAATTTATAGAGCCTGGGAACCAGCGATAGCAGCTCATCGGAGCAATTACCACGGAAGTATTTGTAAAAGAGTCCAAGAGAGGCGATGGTCCGTCTGTGAGAGAGAGAGAGAGAGAGACTGCAGACGAGAAGCCAGATCAGGGCCAATTACATTGCATACTCGTCTCTGGATATTATCAAGAACGTTGAGGCAAACAGAAGGGGCTCCAGACCATATATGGCAGCAATACTTTACGCAAGGGTGGATGGTTGATTTGTAAATTTGGAGGATCGATTCAGGGGAGAAGAATTTCCTGGCTCGGCAGAGGGAGTCAACTTTCCTTGCGGTGGATGAAGCAATCGACTCACTGTAGTTGTTCCATCTCAGGTCAGCGGGCAGCGTGAGACCGAGCAGCCGCAGAGATGAGCTATTGCTATTAGATTTGATAGAAGCTTATGTGGAATTCATAAAATAAAACATTATGTATCTAATTTTATTTCATATTCCGTACTTATTTTAAACATATTGAGTTATGATTAAGTTATACTTTATTTATCTTTTCAAGGATCAGCTGAACGAATTGAGAATTAATTTTGTAAACAGCACTAAAACCTCGAATATGAATTCGATAGAGAAACACCTTTCAAAGTCCATATTATTCTACCGATAAAAAAATAATAATTCCAGTCTGTTTAATATTAAATGGTTACTTATATCGAGGGTCATTGCACTTTCGACAATATAAAGCTTAAGAACAGTCAATAGTTTGTCAGGATCGAAAGGCACATGTATTTGTGCGGTTGCATAGATATGGGGCGTCTAGAATAGTAGTAGAATATTTCCGTCTAGATTTCTGTAACATTATTAACTATTGAGCAGGTCTATGTACCTCAAATCCTGCGGAAAATAAGTATAGCACTATCAACACTTGAGTATTTTGATGGGATATCAACTGTAGACGGCACATAATATAAACAATCACGCTGCTGATTTTGCTCTCAACCCGGTTCACATATCTTCCAGGTCTTTTGAAAAGTACTAGATGTTTATCATCCGTTCCCTGTTCAGGATTCGGTTCCCCGTTCCTTGTAAAGTTTATTTGAACTCTATAATTATAACGTCTCCACCTAAACTATTTATTCATTCATTGTTTTTCCCCTTATCGTCTGCTTCAGAATCTCGCCGGTCTTTTGAGTAAGATTAGATGATTATCATTTGTTTCCTGTTTAGAATTTGGTTTTCCTGTTCCTTCTTAAGTGTTTTGTTACTTTTTCTTTTTCACTTCTAGTGACCTCTTGTGTTTTAGTAGCATTATCGCCTTGATTGAAGAGAATTGATTGAAAAACAGAATGATACCACCCAAACAATGTCAATATTTCCATCGTTAGAGAAACAGCGATAGAATTTCAGCAAAGCAGCTATGTCTGGGGAATTCGTGTCAATGTCCAATAACTCTGGTGAGGTGGAACAATTTGCAAAAATAATTCAGTATCTCAATAATAATAAAAAAACGGAACATACACCGTTTTGCAAAATATTCTTCCAGATTCTTGCATTTGGTGGGAAAATTAATGAAAAAGTAAGGTATAAACAAAGGTGATCAATAATAAGAGATTTGGTTCTTGAGACAAATGCAGTACATGAGGTAATGCTTCAGAAGATAGTTATATCGTTGGTAAATCCAAAGAATGATTATTCTCTGTCGTTAGTTCGTATCTAGTTTCCATAGTAGAAATGTCGATTGAAAGATTTTGCAAACCTTTGGCACATTAGAAAATATCTATGATAATCTGTAATGGCGTTCGATCTTGAGACTGACAGAAAGCCAAACCTACTTTTGAACAGTCGTTTGTAGCACAATATATATATTTTTTCCATGCACTAAATATCTAAGATCACAATAGGAACTTGCGATTGGACAAAAAATTTAACTCTCTCGTTTTGCACGAGTCAGATGAATGAGAACTGACCCAAGCATAACTGAAGATGCCGGTGTTTCTGTCTCTTTGTCTGTTATTACTCAATCTCTGACGATGCTTTAATAACAGTGAAACGTGTTTCATTGACTTTCGTTTGCTATTTGTTCTTTAATTTATTATCCTGGCGGATTTGGACCATATTTGATTTGTATTTGATCATGAATTCATTGTTGGCTTTGTAAAGTTCATTGCACGAAAGCCAACACATACTAACCTGCATTTATAGACCATCTAGTAGCAGACACAGAATGAAAGCTACAAGCACCCTTAAAGAAGGTGGTGAAAGGAACAAGAAGAAAGGATTAAATATCAACAGCAAGAAAGCAGAACGCATTGTTGTTAGCAAAAAGATGTGAGCAAATATCGAATTGCAAATCGTATATACCAAAATCTAACACGTCCAGATATTTAAATATACGGGGAATGTTTTAACAGGGGAAGGGAATTGTGACAATGAAATCCGAAGGCGTATTGGAATAACCAAAGGAACATTCCAAAAGCTAAGCAGAGTACTAAGAAAGAGAACAAATACGCGAGAAACAACGAAAAGTGCATTGCACTGCGACGTTATATATTTCTGCCTGTATGGCAGTAACTACTGAAAGATGTACTCAAAGATGAAGAGGACAATTCAAGCAACAAAATATGTGATTCTACGGAACATGTGCGCAACGACGAATTATGTGCCCTATAAATTTCAAATTAATAGAAACAGAAAAGGAAATTAATAGTTAATATCAGAAATAGGCAGCTGAGGTTTCTGGAGCACATAATGAGAAAGGAGAGTCTGATATTCACGGGGCAGATAGACCGCAAGTGGGGCAGAGAAAAACAACGTAAAAATACTTAGCGATCTTGACTAAATGGATGGCGGAATAGGACTTGGGAGAAATAACGGAATGACAAAGTTTATTAAGAGCTAAAAGAGACAGGATGTTGTGAAGGGCTATGATCACCTTCGTCCCAAGATTAAACGGTGCATAATGATGAAGTAGAGATTAGTGATGCGTATATTTATTCACTGTCCGCATATTAACGCGTTATGTAATAACTACGCATGTTTTAAAATCAGTAATTATTATTATTATATGTGCTGTGCGTCTTCTCAACGATGGCTATCATGGCTCTCCACAATCTCCTTCCATTTGTTAATAAAGTGTTCTTTTATCCATGTACATACGCCAATTAGGCAGGCTATGAGCCGTTTTCTTGTGTCACAATTGCATTCAATATGTCCAGTGAATGTCAAGTGTTCGAAGCCCCCTTTCTTCATTAGTTGCCCTATAAATTTCAATTCTCTCGTTCTGCTGTATGTCCTTTTCTTTCCATTTTCGATAAAGATATATTTTCATATTCTCTCACATATTCAGTACGTGATATTATCAGCATCCTTCTGTAGAACCACATTTTCTTCTTCAGATATTTCCGTCATCTGTGGAAAGATTGTCCAGCTTTCTCTCCTATAATGTGAATAAATTACGAGAAAAGATTTTGGATTTTCGTGGGTCGAATCAGTGTAGGGGCCAGGATCTTGATTTTTCCCCAAACACGTGCATGTGTTTTGAAAAACAGCATTACAACAAGACGTCTCCATGGAAACAATTCCGCGACACAATATTCATTCTCAACTTAAGATTTGTACTGAGTTGAATTTAGTAAATAAAATCGTACTGTAATTTATCAAGGAAGTATGATAAATTTACAGATATGATAAAGTATATCTCATATCTTATCCGATTCTTTGAGCACAAGCTCAAGATAAAGTTTAGAAGTGATAGGAAATGGTTAGTCTCGATCGTCTTCAGTGGGAGGTGGGTGACTGAAGCGAGCTTGGTTCGTGTAAACGGAGCTAGCCTCAATTTTCTGTTTTAGGTTCACCTACGTTACATCGGGACGGTTTCCTGTGCAGCCCATTTCTCGTTAGGTGAGACCACTTTTTATGTACCTAGTTAATGTGAGTAAGTGCTGTGCCCGGTTGCATCTTTTGTTTATAATCCATGTCGAGCCTTCCTAGTTTGTGTTTTGGTCCCTCCTCTTTTCAACACGACCGGATCAGTCTTTTTTCCCTTCTCGTCATGGCCATATATTTTATCCTTTCTTCACTCTCCCTTTTCGAGAGAGCCTCTTGATTTTGTCTAAAACGCAAAATAGAGAGGCCTCTTTTTTTTGAAGGGTGGACGGGTCAAACTGAAATCAGTTTTGTTTCTTTTGTTTGCTTCATATTTTCGTTTGATCTTTTTGATCATTCCCCCCACCTCATAATTCACAAATTATTGTGAAAAAAAATCATGGAATTTGAAAATTTTCATTTCATGGGGTGCGTTTTTGTAGGCCCCTTGAGTGTATGTGGTATTATGGTGAATGGAGCATTGATTGATTGATGATGGACAGGTTCTTTTGGTGAATGTTGTAAATTGTAAAGAGTGAATGGGTCACTAATCGGATTAGCTAGGTTTAGGTTAACAGTGATGATCAGCTCAACCCTCCTTTTTCGGTCTCGTGCCTTAATTTTGTATTTTTGCAAAATATATATCGTCAGTAGAATGTAGTTGATAATCTAATTTATATAGTTAGAATGCATGTTTGGTGGCAAAAAAACACACCTAAAATACACATTACAGATTGGAATAATGGAATTCAAAGAGGTACAATATTTTAAATACTTTGGTAGTGTTTTAACAATGGGCGAGAAGTACATTATTTGGATAGTGAAAGATTCCTTCCAAAAGCGATGCAAAGTAGTATGAAACAGGAAATATACTCAGAAACAAAAATAATAGTACTGAACTTTTATGTAATATCAGTTCTCCGATATAGCAGTGAATGTTAGACAACCTTCTCACCCATGACAAGGGTACTTGTCGTAAGAGAAATGTGGTTCTACAAGTTTTTTCTAAACCATCGAATGATCATATGAGCAACAACGAAGTTTTAGAGAAAATGGAAACAAAAAGGACACTTATACTTAACATCGGGAAGTGACAGTTGAAATTTCTAAGGAACGTAATGAGAAAAGATGGGGTTGGAAAATCTGAAACTTACGGGAGAGATTGAAGGCAAGAAGGATATAGGGTGACAGTACATAACATACTTAGTTACAGAACATAGATTAGGAGAGAAAACAAAAAGCCAAAATATATTAATGGCTACAACGGATAGGTAGTTGAGGAGAGCTATGGTAGTAAACTTCCTGAATGGACAAAGCAGATAGAAAAATAATCTAGATTTCCTATGTGAGGAATAATAAAGTATGATGTTGCAGACATCGTGTCACACCTCACAATATTTCTCTGCTAAAATTTGTTGTGAAAATTATTTCGTTGTATACAAGCCTTCACCATTATCATCAAACGTTCTGCCAAAAAATCAATTTGCTTTTACAATAAGAAGTTACTAATATTCAACAATGGTTCTAAGGAGTAGGGTCTGTGATAATCCTGAAATTCACAGACCAGAAAGCATCGGGATACTGAAAATAATATATGCAAAATTATGATCCACTAGAGAATAACATTAAATTGTTTAAATATCAGCAAAATCTGTGTAAGCAGAATAAGGTTATTCTAGCTTTCTAAACTTAAGAATACATATCAAAGTTTCTTTTAGACGGAGCAGATATCAATTTTCGTAAGTATATTGCCATTTAAGAAGTTTTAAAAACATTATTGTTATATATATTGGATATGCAGATAGATTAAAGTATATCGGTGGGGAAAATATTATCGTCGAACCGAATTCAAATTTCGGGCTGTTGAATTCATTTTCGCTTAAACAATTTGGGAAAGGCACTATTACACCAGTTCCCATAGCAAGGTGTTAATAGCAACGTTAATGAGATTTCTAGCATTGGCTTGCACCCAGTCAAAGAGAAAGAAAACTCATAAAACAACGGTACATGGCATCACGAATTCAGTCAATTTCTCACCGACCTGAGGTGGCCTACCTCTGTATTTTCTACAAATATTTTCATGGCAACTGCTCTGATGAGAATTTCCCCCTTGTGCCTTGTACATGAATCTAAACGTCTTAATCGAATGGCATCTATGTCCCACCAGTTTACTGTTGAAAGAGCTAAATGCAACCTCACTTCTAATCCAACAGTTTCTTTTCTCGCACTTCCCACTTGTTGAACATCATACCGTTTACTTGCTCCCCCGATAACTACAATCGTCAAAGAATTAAATGCAATGTCAATCGCAATCTTCTGTCTTCTTGAATATCGTTCATCTTTTGTCCTTTTCTCAACCCCCCTATATTTATTCTGCTATGCATGGCAATTTACAGATTATAAAAAAGAACCTGCGTAATGTCAACATCGCCTACGTGCTGAAAGGACACGGTATTATTAAAAATGTTTTTACGTTACTAATGTAATCACATAAAGCAAGTGAAACAGAAAGCACTTTTTCGAAAAGCGAGTCAACCGCTATCAGTCTCAATGAATCTCAAATAGAATATGGCTTATAGCCACAGACAACAAAGTCCATGTGGATAATTCAATCAGTTGTCGATCGAGAAATAAAGTGGATATGTTTTTATTTTGCAAAATTCTTCTATCTATAAATCTAAAAACGGACCGAAGGATGCAAAGAATTCTTTATAAAAACATGAATTTATTTCCTAAAAGACTTCTTGTTTTTTATTATCAAATTATGATTTTTTCCACATATACTGAAGAAGGATTGTTTGGCAAAAGACGTTATTAAATTAGGAAAACATCTGAAAATACATAGCAGTGTGCGACTTTTAGACAATTGCTATCTGATTGATATTCAGATCAAGGATCGACATTTGAAAGTACCAGAGCAAAACTTTGAGGACTAAACATTAATTATAAAACCCTGAGGCATGATTGGAGACATCTTGGTACAATTTGTACCTTTTTCTCGGGTATCAGTTCTTCCAGAAACTGTCGATGGTTATTCATAAGCCATCATGAATTTAATCTTGAATTCGGTGAAGCTATATATATCTATATGTAGCTTATATAAATAAGAAGTTAAATGATTTAACTTCCGACACAAAGATTTTCGGAAACATATCTGCACTAATATAAATCAATTGAATTTATTAAAAGATAATGTATGATATGATATGATATGTATGTATGTATATAGCCTGTTTCAGCTTTGAGATGATTCAAAATGGGTGACTATTAGTTTCTGAGAAATGCTGTTATCTTCACATTTTTGAAAATGCAGTTATCTATTATGATAAATGCTTAACCTTAAAGAGGCAGTAATTAGCTAAATGATTAAAAAAGTTATTTAATGTGTATTATGATAAATATGTAAATTAGATCACAACACACCCACACACTCACACATAGAGACAAAGGTGGAGAGAAAAAGAAAAAGAATACAGATGAATTTGGTTAGATTGAAAGAATATTCTCCCAAAATAATCTTTCAAGAATTTTGGAACTAACAGAATCTCTCGTTTCGTTCGCATGTGTAGACGTGGCAACATCAACAAAATTCAGTCCGAAGAAATACTAATGGATGAAATGCATCACAAAAACTTTTTTTCCAATATCTCATACTATTTTTTCTAAACATTATTTCTTGACATATTCCTAAAATACTCGACGTTATGCCTCCATTCATCTTCCCACAGGGCTTCACACTCAGCACGAAGGCCTACATCAATTAACATGAGGAAGTAGTGCTGCCCTGAGTTAAGAGGGTGGCTTCTGATAACATGATTCTGCACCATGTCACACAAGCAAATTTTGCGACCACAAAACACTTTATATCCGGCAACCGAAGAAACCAGACTGTAACCTCCTTGATTAATATGAGTGGGTCACAGTTGAGCAAGAGACCAACAAAATTCCTTGTAAAGCCAAAGATGAACAAACGGCAAGGATTATGGTAACGTTCACCAACTTAAACTACGAGACTGTCTAGAAGAGTTGCAGAAGATTCGCTAGTCCTTTGAAGGCTGTAATTGAAGCCTATGGCGCTTTTATTGAATAAATGAACTCTTTAATAAATCCAAATATGTTCGTGTAATTTCGGTAAATGTATCTGTTAAAATGAGATGTCTGTTTTATTTACATTTTTGCTTGATTTAAATGACAATATATGCATCGCAGGCTGCACACACACACACACACACACACACACACACACACACACACATATATGTATGTATTTCTATGTTTTTTTAGGAATGGGTTTTTCATTTATTAAACCGAAATATTTTATTACTTAACCGTTATTTTTAGTGGATAGCCATATTTCAGTAAATGGTCTGTTTTTCCATTACACAGTATATTTATTAATATCTTCTTGCCTGAATTATTTGAGAAATAAGCGCTATCCGGAGAACGCATATTGATACATTTGACAATATATATATATATATATATATATATATATATATATATATATTCGGTAGAATTCTAAGTGATAAATTATTATCTGCTTGTGGTGAATTTGAACATTTTGACTCGATTCAAAACTAAATGTCATCAACTTACTCCTACTTGTCTATTTATGAATAAATATGAAATATATATACAAATGTTTCCAAAATGATCCGGACCCATTCAATATACGCTTCTCTCCCATAAATAGGTCTAATATCTGGGAATTTGGTCAGAAATTCGGAAGTGGGTGTCGCTGAGTACCCTTCAGCGTCCCCTCTATTTTCAATGTTGATAATTATATCGATTCTGTCATCATATGAACATCTTTTTGTTACTTTTTACGGTTCTGTCAGCAGAAATTCACTGACAACAGAGAAACTGACTCACATGATTATTGTTTTTTTTATACAGTATCCACCATGGGCCAAATCATAACGCTACGTTAGCATTTTCAGTCTGAAGATTTGTCTTTCTTTCTTCATCAAAGCTCATTTGTTTATACGCGTGCATCTGTAAAATAGAAGCACGTATTCTGTCACAATCGCGTTAAGCAGTCGAGTATAAATTGGCTTAACGTGTCTATGAATATAAATTGCATTGTCCATCTGTTTCTGCCGCTATAAAGGTTGAATTTCTTATGGGCCATCGATCATACTCGAACAGAATTAGGACTTATTTCCTAATCAGCTTAAATAACTAAAGCAAAAAAGGCAAAGCGGAAGAAAGTGAAAGCTTTTCCTGTTTTGCTATATGAAAAACGTTAATCATTTCCGGATCAGTAAAGCAAGACACGAATACATTGACCCAAAACCAGTTTTTGTCTTTGATATTTTTCAAAAATTATATTCGAAGTTTCCGTTATATTCATAACGTAAAAGTATCAAATTAAGTAATACTGTCTGTCGCGTATTTCTTCTGATTCGTTTCAAAAGATATATTTGCATTTCATAAAAAAATCAAATTTACAAATGAGATAATCTATCCTAAATAAATAAATTGTATCAAAAAATGAATGTTGTTTATGAATAAAATAATTACCAAAATACATTTTAGTATTTTTAAATTTTATATTCAGAAGGAGGAAATGGATAGCGGCTCGAATTGAAGAATCGGAGAGCCGAGTTCGAATTCCAGTCAAATCCATTACATCACTTACGTACTAATACCTTTGAGAATGGTATGAATCCTCTTCTTCTCCCTCCAGCTATGGGAAAATAGCAGGACAAACCGGGTTCTATAGCCTTGGATGGCAACTGGTCTACCACAGAAAGAAATCGCAACCTACTGCGGGAAAGAATCTGCGTTGTCAGTCATGTATTGAAAGATACATGATCGTCTAAGCGTGTATCATGCACGACATATAACTGGCTGATATTCAGAATTGATTGTGTTCAGGTACGACAGGTGTAAATTTAGTGGTTCCCTTATCTGGAAAAAATTGGCATTCATTGACCGAGCCGCCAGTGCTACTGAAATTTAAAAAAAAACAACTTTATCTTTAAACAATTTTTCCTTCCGAACGGTTTGTTTGAAGTGTTTTGAAGTATCAACGCCTTCGTTTGTCATTACTTTGTCGCTGAGTAATTGATAATTACAGTAATATGATAAGCTTGACAAACAGGCACAAAATAATAGCAAGCTGATCTTGAACAATCATGCTAATTAGGCATGCCGATATCGCGCGATATTATCGTACTCGTCTTACGGGATTTTTTTTAATCATTCAATCCAAGCAAGGAATAATGCCAATAAGACGCAAGAGGTCAGTGGAATCAAAGAAAATGAGAACATATTCGTAATGAGAAAGGACAATAAAAGATCGAGTTCACTGAGTCTCTTCTTTAAGGATTACTTGCTATTGAGGCAAACTCAATTCGGCTGAATATATATTTTATATAATAAATTTCAAAGAATTCAAGGCTCGAGAATCAAAGTAAGTGGTTGTGTGAAAAATGGTAATATTGAATGAGGTGCGTGATATGCGGAAGTAGGAAAGGAAAGAATATGTATAAAAAATGGTGGACCTTTATCTTGCATCTGGAACACGACTCTGTGGAAATAGTACATCCTAGTTGTAATTGTCTGAACTGATGGAACTAAAGAATAGAGGCTCATTAACCATGGAAAAATAGCAATCTTCGTGCAACTATAAGTTGTCAGATTGAAGAGTGGAACATGTCATAATGTACATGACCACGAAAACGATTTTGAGAAATCGCTGCGAAGTGAATATTGAGAAGCGCCATCTCAGATATGACTTGGGATACACCATTTTAATTGGAATCTGATTCTTCTATTCACGAGGCCTGCTAGACGGAGTGAAAGTCATTATAGAGCGATAGAATGAGCCGACAAATTTTCAGTATTTTTGCAAGTTTGAGTAAAGGAGTTAAACTCCAGTTCTGGGGTGAAATACATGTCCTAGGCACGTTCAAAACATGCAGGTTTGCTCAAAGTTAAACCGTTCCGTGTCACTGGAGAATTCGATATTTTATTGGTAATGAAATTACACTAATTTCATCAGTAAGTTATTTAAAATTTCAACATGAATTAAAACCTACGCACCGAAATTTAAATTAAAACAAAACATTTTGGAAACTTGCAATTTTAACGAAGAATGAAAAGTTTGTTTTTAATGTTTAACTTTTCAAAGGAAACTGAATTCTGGATTTCAAAGCGTAGTTTAGATGTAGCGCAAGGCCAAACATATGGAGCACCATAGTAAGACTCAAACGCATTATTTGGTCGTAATTGATCTAGCGAAACAAGTTTGTTAACCATTACACCACGTCTAGGTCTCCAGAAAGAATCTGAATGGTGGTATTCTAAATGTAGCTTAGATGCGACACAGAGCCGAAAGAGTGGGGCACCCAGTGAGGATCGAACGCACTATTCCGTTCTTAACTGATCTAACGATACAAGATTGCTAACCATTATACCATATCTGTGTTCCCGAAACGAAAATGAATATAATGCAAGAAAAATTATTTCGTTTTTTTAAACTTTTACACATCGGTCATTAACATTGGTTCCATAAAAAGGAGATTGAATAAAACTATACAAAACGACGCCTAAACAGTAACCATGACGCCTAAACAGTAAAGCCCACCAAATATAATGTAAACGTAAGACTACCAAGCGATGTAACTTTTCGAAAGACTTTAAAAGAAAATGTCAATTTAGTAACCTCACAAAAATGTGTTGTTTTGTCGTCTGACGATGTATTCTCAAACCATAAATTATCTAAATATTACAGAGGGTTCCATACGAATGTATTACAGATGGTTGATAATTCAAGATGAATTGAACCTTTAGAGGAGGTGACACATGTTGCAGTGAGCAGCAACCCAATTAGTTGATATTGAAATAACACGATTTCTTCCATCAGAATATCCGGCAATAAAAACAGTTTTAGGAAATTTCCACCTATTGACATTAAGTTTAAATGGGATTTTTCATTTAATTGCGAAATTTAATTTCAGATCAATTCATAAAATATGTACTGCATTTTAATGTTTTTAATTTCAATAAATCAGGTTTTGATGGTCCCGCTGGCTGTTTGCAAAGAGAATAATTGTAGAAAATAAAACCCATTTTTCGGTTCTGTCTTGAATTTTCGCTTCATTGAACTGTTGTTAGGACAGAGAAAATAGGGTCGAGCGAGGTACGAATTTTCATTATTTCAAATTGTCTCATCAAAAGACGGAAAATATTTCATCATCACTAACCGTGCGAAAACTGACCAATTTATGTCTAAGTGGAGCAATTGAAGCGAAAGAAGATGGTTATTGAAAACCTTATGTGTAATTCTTTCATGTATTATTTTGATGTCTCTTAAAGTATTATGCACGCCTATATTATAGAAATGAATTAGAGAAAAATTGCAGATGCATTAAACGTGACTATGCTAATATCACAGGATTATATGTATATATATATATATATATATATATATATATATATATATATATATATATATATATATATATATGTATGTATATATATTATATGAATCGGACTTTCACTTTACTCTATACACACACACCACACACACACACACACATATATATATATATATATATATATGTGTGTGTGTGTGGTGCGTGTGTGTATATGCATTATAAGAATCGAAACCCCAATTTAGAGCCAATTCATATATTTACACTTAAGTGAAGTCTCATAAAAATATAATGTTGTATGCATATATGGTAAGACGAATAGGTGATCCATATATATATATATATATATATAAAAGGTTAATTGTCAGAGTTGAATCAGACCAGGAAAGAGTAGTATTCAAAAATACTAAATACACGTGTGAAAGAAATAGAAGAAAATTACAAATTTTAACTGGCCTCCTGATTTTTAAATACACACACACGCTGGGCTGTTTTTGCAAGAGGGAAGTTGAAATACATCCAAATATGTCTCCCCAAACATGTTAAAACTTTTTGACTTCGTTGTTAGTTTGAATATTTACAAACGTGCATTTAATGTCATTTAATATTTTAACATTTTTTTAATCAATAAACATTAATATTTCGAAATTTTAAGCATTAATCATGTATGCAAATGAATAAACAATGCATTTATTGCCATTTAAAGAGTACACTTTGGGGGAAACACTGGATATATGAGTGTATCGTCAGTGAAGAAGAAGCGAAGACAGACATTTACACTTTAAGAATTATTATATTAACGTTCAAACGCCAGATTATTTGCGACATATAGTTGACCACTTATCAATTTCCTAAGACTAGCTGGCCCACAATGAAGCATACTGATGATCTTTCTCAAAAGCAACTAGAATCGAACCCGTAATGACTGCAAAACAACTTGACATTTAACGCGGGTGGGAACCATTCGACTCTCGTTCCCCGCCTACTCTGCCTCTTACAGAATCCGGCGGAATATATAAAGAATTTATAAAAGGTTCCCTTAACAAGGATTGTCATCGACTCGGAAACACATGTATGAATAAGCAAATGAGATCCTAACATCAACCACTCTCCAGTGCCCTTATACCATCTTTGCGAAATCCCCAAATAAAGGAATATATATCTTTCGGCCCCGTTTTTGGTTGTGTTTTACAAAACATTGGCCTTGTATATATAATTGTCTAATATAATCTCATCTAATAAGGGCACCTCGAGGTGGTGTAATGGTTACCAAGCTTGTCCTTGCTAGAAAAATTACGACTGAGTATTGAGTTCGATGCTCACTGGGTGCCTATTAATTTCAGCCTTGTGCCGCTACACTTTGAAAATCACTATAATCTCATGTAATTAATCGAGAATAAAGCAATGTCTTCTTTTTATACCGCCATGGAATATTTTCATGTAACTAAAAATACCTTATTGACTAAAACATGTTATTAACGAAAAGGGAATATGTTTGGGTCAGTAAACTATAAAATTATCCCTAAGTTTTCCACATTTTGGGGATACAGCGTTTCGCCCAAATATTTTAAGACTTTTTATGTATATGGTTTAATTACTGCTATTAAATTTTCCACTACACATGTAAAAACGCGATCTTTTTGTATTCCCTTTTTTACCCAGTTAATTATCCCAGTTTTGACAATATATCACTCACAAAAATATTCTTTCAAACTTACTGAAACGAGTTTCTCATTCATCTTTACTTATTCAGTCAATTCTATGCCATACTTGATACCCGCTTGGATCATGATATCTCTTTCGGTTCATAACTAGCTGGGCAGAAGATTTTCCCCGAAAGAGGTTGCCGTTTCAATTTGCGGTCGACTCGTTCTAAGTTCAGCGCTCGAGGACACCCCTTTCCCAAAGCATGTGTGCGTAAGTGAATGTAACGAGCGCGAATGAAATTCGACTCTCCGAATTCTCCCTCCGAGTCATTATCCATTACACCACAACAAAATTTTTAATATGCACATCTTTCATTAATATTTTTATAATACGATTTATATTTGTAAAAACACTTATAGTTACCCTGATTAAGCCTCTCACGGAATATACGTGGGTATGTATCATCTAGAATATCCACAGAAGGCATTTGGGTGTGGTGACATGGTTAGCAGGCTTGTCTTTCAAGACTTGAATGCGATACACAACGCGTTCTTCATACTTTCAGCCTTGTAACACATCTAAGCTACGCATCTATAATATCTAGGGATTATTAGAGCGATTAACCTACTTCATGCATGCTGTCGTCTAATCTAAACTATACCAAGCATTATGATCGATTTTACTTTAAATTCCAGCAACTGTTTATAAATAGAATATAATGGGATGGCTCCAGTCTATTAATATTCAACAATAATCACTTATTGAGTTACCAGAATTAGTACATCTACTAATGTGTAAACAAGGGAATTGGAATAAAATGGGTACTCTAGACAGAGGAAATGTATGTGGAAATATAAGCATGAACTATAATATCCCCGATTATCATCTGTGGATACAGTATTTACATATATTAAGCAATAGAGAAATGTCGTTAACACCAAAGAAAATAGAATTGAACTGTTATGGAGTATCAGTCCTCCTCTATCGCAGTGAATACGGGAAAAAAACCCTCACAGATGAAGAGACTTGAATCAACATATATCGGATTCTACAGGGAGTTACTTACAATAGCATGGGCCAAAATGTGAGCAACGATGAAGTTTTTAAAAGAATTACAGCAAAATGAAGACATAGTTAACATCAGGAAAAGAGAGTTGAAATATTTGGAGTTCATTACGGGGCAAGAGTGGATCAAAAGTTTGATACTTACAGGACATTAAAAGTAAAGGGTCAGATGAAAATATTACAAATTCAACCTGGTGAGTTGGAGTGAATGAATGGCGGAGTTGGGGTTGGGAAAAATGGCAAAAAGACAAAAGTTATTTAAAGCTACAAAGGACAGGAAATTGTAGAGAGCCCTGATTGCCAACATCCTAAAGGGACACAGTATATAGAAGAAGAAGAAGAAGAAGAAGAAGAAGAAGAAGAAGAAGAAGAAGAAGAAGAAGAAGAAGAAGAAGAAGAAGAAGAAGAAGAAGAATATGATTACGCGAGAAAAGAATTTTGACATTTCTCGGCTAACACGTTTTATGCACCGTGTTATAAATTGTCTTTGCCTAAATTATACCTCGTCTATAAAAGTGCCTAACACTGAATAATTCCGACTATATATTAGGATGAAAGCAAACACTGGGCTGTTACATAGTATTGAGATTAAATCGCCTTGAATGAAAGGGAATTGATTATAATCGACCATTTGATATGAAGAGACTTTTAAAATTCCCTATGCAATGAATGCCACTGAAAATGCGAAATCGGAGAGCAAAGTTCGAATTACACACGAGCTCATGATTTACATACGCATAAATAACTTTCTCAAATGTACGAATCCATCTCGTCTCCTCCTCTCATCTATGTGTTTAAATAGGATAAGTTGTACCCAGAAAAAAATCATTGTTATCACCAAAATATTTTAATGCAATATTCACATCCGAAGAAAAATAGTTTTTCTTAAAATGCGACATTTTCCTGCTTAAAAAACACACACAAAAACTTTGGCTTCCTGGGTAAGACGATAAACTACGTCCAGCAGCAAGGCCTCTGATCAGGAGGTTTTCAGGAGCATGGAACCACCTCTTAATTGCTGGTGTTCTCTGGTCCACCCTGACTCCGGGGGTTGGAAGCGCCTGTTAGGGTCCTAGCTAGGGCAAATAGTTAACAGCCAAACTGGGGTAAAAACACTAGGAAAGTGTAGAAATAGGTTTTATACTCGAAATACTTTGTAAAAAATTATTGCCAGCAATACATTTCTGATGAAAATATTACGAGTAATATATATTTGAAAGAAAACTGTTACCAGAAATAGATTTTTTAAGAAAAAATGTTACCAGATATAGATTTTGGAAACAAATATACCACTAATAAACGTTTTGTCACAATTAAATAAAAGATATAGGTTGTTATGCCGTAAACCAAACCAAACCAAACCAAACCAAACCAAACCAAACCAAACCAAACCAAACCAAACCAAAACTTCTGAACAAAACATCAACCAATCAATAATTAAATTGGTATCATAATTAGGGAGACTGCTTTTATTTTAAAAAACAATTATTCATTTTTCATCTGTTATATTCCGTGCTAAAGGAATAAACATATAAAACCAGGTGGATACTAGAATAAAAGGTTTATTGTATACAACAAGTACAATATGGATTACGGTACAGTTATACACACAGGTCAATCTAGTAGTGAGTGCCACTAATTGGAAGGTCGGGCGTGCTTGCGTCGTCACGCTCTCACGCTTACAGGAGTCTCTCGTAGACAGTTGACTTTAGAGGTATTTACTACCTATAGTGTAATCATTCATGGGGGTGACTGGTTATTCCATTACATCATCATCATATATTCTTTTTGCCAATGAACTAAATATAGTGATGAATATTAATCAGGGATATTTTACATTGTACATTGTAAATATTCGATAAAAATGAGGAAATACTTATGGAAGCCTAGAACACCAAGTAGAAACTGGACGCTTTGAATGCTGTTAGAGGCGAACCAAACTACATTAGTTTCACTTGATATCAATCCGAAATAATCAATAACACACATTAAATAGCTACAGATTCTTCAGTAATGATCAAAGTCCATGAGAACAGCTTTAATGTCTTGAGATCCCCAGGAGATGCGCAGCAGGTACTGAACCTCTACAAATATTCTTAACTGCTGCGTGCATCGGGGAGCGGCTGGTTTTCCCAAGACATGGCCGCCAAACCTGTCATTTAACTCTTATACCGCTCACAGAATTAATTAGATCTGCTCCAAAGCGACTCGTTAAGCCTAGTGGCTATCAGATTAGACTGATCCTCACGTCGAAAACGCAAAAGGCATGTCTGCTCGCTTTTGTCGTTAGCGAGACAGATGCAATCAGAGACTTCGATAGTCTCTTAATTGTTGTTGCGGAAAATTTAGCACAAGATTAAATTTACTATTTCTATCTTTCTGCAGAGACGGATCCAAAATATTTCACTCACTGCAAAATGCTAGAATGCCGAGTGCAACGTATGTAAAACTCAATATTCAAGATCTCTTGCGTGTTTGGATACATTTTTATGTCCTGTGGACAGGCCATTTCTATATGCTATTAAGCTTATTTAAAATATATTTTACCCATTCAGAAAATAATTATTATAAGTTTATTCAAGCTTGCACCAAATGATGACTATTGGCAAAGTTATTTCTTTATCTTTTCAAGGCACAATACTGCACGATTCGCGACAATGCAGTAAAATTCCTTATGATAATATCTTCGCTCAAACATTCCTTGCAAACGAAATTAAATTCATTAATATTTCTGAGATATCCCTGAGGAATACAATATAACAAATTTCTCCATGAATTTTCAATTGCATTCAAATCATGCGACTGATTAGGCCGGTGAAGAAACAGTAAATTCTTCTGAGTTAAGAAATTAATTTAACTGTATTTGAAAGGTCGTGATATTGTTAACGATTCAATCTTCAGAAATGTCTAGCGCATTGTATAAAAAGTAATATTTACTGTGTACAAATAAATAAATAAATAACGAAACGCCAAAAACCAAGGACTCTATTGGCATTTCAGTTTTCGTTTTGTGTTTTTTTTATTTAACTTCAATTTAAGTTCATACGAATTAGACGAGATCATGTTGAAAACTTCTCAACCCGACTAAAAATAGTTTTCGTAAAACCTGAAAATTTGTAATTTAATCAGTTTATGGATAGTCATTAGGCCGAAAGATTTTCAGCACTTTCTCGCTTTATATGTTTCATCTTATAATTGTACTGTACTTAATTGCACATTCTGTTTATATACTTTGTCAAAAACATTTAAAATGACATTATTTTACTTATATTTCGAATTACGTTCTGTACCTCTGCAAAATGTCACGTTAATCCAGATATCTTGCCGGTTTAATTCTGGCCTTAATTGATGAATATTTTGTCAATATATTTTGATAAGATACGTCATCCGACATTTAGAAGTTAAGAAATATATTGTTATTGGATTTGTCATGATTAAATCAACAAGATAAAGAGAGAAAAGCAACAAGCAGAACATGCATGTTACAATAGCTATCTAAAAGTATGTATACGTTTTGCTTCTAAGATGAATAGATTCAAGCAATTATGTTGAGGATATGTTCGTCCTTCGTTTGTATAATTTGTAAACTGATCACTGATTATAGTATTTTATGAAGAGTATCTTATATGTGCCACAAGACCTAAAGTATGGAGAACACAAGATGATCGTATTATCTATTAAGAAGTAACTAATTTAGTGAGACACGTTTGAGACACGTTTGCTAAACACGTTGAAGTGCCCGATCGTCTATGTTTATAGAAATATATATTTTTATATGTTGAATGAAAAGTTTCATATGGTGTAAACATATACAGTCAACGACGAAAGTATTCGTACACACAGAGACTTTGAATATTTTAATCAATTTCTCAGAAAGTAATAAGCGTATGATGCCATGTTTTTTTACATCTTAATAAACACAAAAAAGGAATATAAAACGCAACTTTCTGAACAATAGGTTAAATACAACAAATTTGACATACGAATTATGCAAACTAGGAAATGACAAAATTATTCATACAGTATAAAAAATAGAAAGCATTCAACAATTGTCACAATATTAATAATAGCATGGTCACTCATCTTTATAACTTGTTGAAATATTTTACTAAATTTTTTGAAGAGATTTTAATAAGTCTTTTCTGGGATTTTATTCCATTCTTCAAGGGTTACAAGTTTTTTGATACCGACGATTTATTCTAACTTTAAATTATTGCCATAGATTTTCAATAGGATTCAAATCAGGATTCACTGAATGCCATGGCAAATCTGTAATCTTTTTCTGAAGTCACTGATTTAGACATATGTTTGGCATCATTATCTTGCTGGAAAGGAAATCGCCAACTTAGATGAAGATTTTGCGCCGATAGCTGTAGATTTTCATTCCAGAATTTTGGTATAGTCTGCAGATTTCATTATTCCTCTTACTGAAATTAATTTTTCGGTCCCCCTTGCTCTAAAACAACGCCAAACATCATCGAGTCGGCTCCAGGTTTCAACGTTTCCACTGTTCTCATTGGGAGGAAAACCTCACGTTTCTAGCGCCAAATCTTCTGTACATCATTATGTTCAAAAAGCTCATTCTTTCTTTCATCACTCCATAGTACTTGTTCGCAAAAGTATTGGCAACAATGTGACATGGTTTGTGAAGCGGGGTTAATTGTGGTCGGTTTTCATACAGCCCATTTCTGTTTAAACAACGTTGTATTCTGCGAGTACGCTGATACCCATCATATCTAAACTTTTGGCGATGTCTTTCAAAACAACTCTTGGGCATTTCTTAACCTCGCACGCAATTTTCCTGCAAGTCTCGGTGACGATTTTGTTTTTCCCTCCAAGCCCAGGCAAAGTCGTACCAAACTGTTTAAATTTGTTTATAACTGAATATACCGTAGATCTAGGGATAGCTAACCGGTTTGAAATAAATAAATAAATATGTATTTCTCGACTTGTGAAAGTTAATAATTCTCTGTCTCAAGTCAATTCTAAGCTCCATTGTCTTTTCATCGTGTTGTTAACGTAACAATAACAATGGCGGCACTCTATGCACCAGACGATGTTCTTTGCTGGAATTATCACACACAAATATCATAGAAGGCTTCATCGATAAAATAATTATGAAAATTACTTATACTTACATGAATCAGTCAATTTCAAGCGATATTTTCTACTTTACGAATAATTTTGTCTTTGCATATTTTGCATAATTCCTCTCTCAAATTTGTTGTATTTAACATATTGTTCTGAAAATCGAATTTTAAATACGTTTTGTTGTGCTTATTAACATATAAAAAAACTAGCAGCATACGGGCATTAGATTCTGAGAAATAGATAAGAATATTCAAAACTGATGGGTGCATGAATAATTCCGTCGTTAACTGTATTTTTCTATATGATTGAATGTATCTGTCTCTTCGTAATGAATTATTGTTGGATCTGTCCACGCTGGCAAAGAGATTTAAAGGTGGCAACTAACCACAAAGGTATCTTAAAAGCATGATGCAAATATTAAGCAGAGGTTCTCTCATGAGGGAAACAATAGAAACCATCATATTTATGACCACTACCAGCTGGGTCCACTCCAATTAAAAGATTATGTAAATAAGCAAGTTTGTTTATATGAGGCCAATAACAATAATACCACATTCATGTGACCTCGCAAACATTAAAAGTAAAAATATTACGTCTACATGATAGCGAAAATATCTAGAATTAAAAATAAGCAATGCATCATATATCACATTGAGGTGCGAAATCATAATAATACTTAAATATTTGATAATCAGTGCATTCAGACAAGGGTTCGAAATATCTAATAAACAGAAATGAACCGAGAACAATTCCTTCATAATTTAATCCGTCAATTAAGCTAAAACATTTGTGAAAATTAATAAGCAAAATTTATTTAAATAATTATTGTGTCAAATATTTTTATCCAAATAGATGACGTGGCAGAAATAATCCCTTATTTTTTACCAGGGGGTATTTCTGGAAGGTATATATGAGGTATGTCTGTCGCACCCTGTAGAATCAATCTATCTATCTATCTATCTATCTGATTATGTTCCATAAACAAGACATCATATTGAAATTAATAATGGATTCCCATTTTAGCAAATGGATGTAATATATATATATATATATATATATATATATATATATATATATATATATATATGGAGAGAGAGAGAGAGAAAGAGAGAGAGAGAATTAATGTTTGTAACTTAGCTGATTAGTGTTACCTTCACTATCCTGACGCTCCCTCGGAAATTCTCATCCAACTCAACACACGACTCATCCGGGGTACCCACACCTGATTTTCCCCCTAGAACTAAGTCTATACTGAGTGAGATGAGCATAACCCCGTCGATTGTATTAGACATCATCCCTAAATTAGACTCTCATAAAGCAATTGTTGATGACGGGATACCAGTCGTAGTCCTAAAGAAATGTGGCCCTGAGCTGACTCCAATTCTCTCCAAATCCTACAAGTATTGCTTCGCCGATTCTTGCTTTCCAGCCTGTTGGATGTCCTCCCATATCGTCCCGGTCTTTAAGAACTCTGGAGACCATTCTGATGCTTTTAACTACAGTTCCATCTCTCTCCTACCAATCGTCGTCAATGTTTTGCAGACTTTAATCAATGTCGAAGTAGCTAAGCATCTCACCTCCCACGATCTGACCGGCCTATCGCTGATGTGCTTACAGCCATAACTAAAGATGTATACCAAGCTCTTGATAATAACGGCGACGATCGAGTTGTTGCTCTAGATATATCGAAGGCGTTTGACAGCTTCAGGGATACGGTATTACAGGACGATTATTTGATTTATTCCAATCATCACTGTCTAACTGTGAAATAAATGTTATCCTAAACGGGTTCTCTTTCAGTTCCTTCCATACGAACACTGGTGTTTCTCAAGGTTCTATCCTTGGTCATACACGGTTTCTGATCTTAATCAATGATCTTCCTGACGACGTCAGTTCTCAAGGCGGCATCTACTCAGACGACACTACCATTTAATCTTGTCTCAATAGGAAATCCGGCATTGCTGACAAAATTAACGTAGCCATTGGTCTCGAAAAGCACCTCCAATGTGTGGTTGAGTGTTCCAGGAAATGGTTTGTGAATGTTATTGCATCCAAAATGAAACTCATGTAATTTACTCACAATAACGAAACGTCTCTGCCTCCTATCAGTATGGTTGATGCTCAACTCTACGAGAGCGCCTGACTGCGCTATATTGATCTCACGTTCTGCATTGACCTGAGGTTAAACAACTACATTGAATCACCAAAAGGAGATTTGTTTCTCTCTTTCGCGTCAGAAGCTTTTTCTCGCCTGAGTTCATCCTTCAAATCTACAAATTTACCATTCGTCTATGCATTGAATACTGTTGTCATATATTGTCTGGTGCTCCCGCTGTTCATCTCGAGGTTATTGAGAAAATCCGAAGACGGATATGCAATGTGATCGGTGCTGACTTGGGGTCTCGATTCCAGTCACTTTCTCACCGACGTATTGTAGCATCCCTCTGTTTTATGTGGGTATCACGTATACTTGGATTACTTATACTTGCTCGGAAAACGAGGGTAGCTAGAAATTCTCTATTCAACACATTTTCCAGTATCTAATAAAATATACATATTGGGCTGAATAAAACCTTTCATGCATGCACTCATATATACAGCGTATCACACTCAATTGTAAACATAATAAAATTATGATTTTCAATGGGAAAAATATCAGTATATTTTAAAACATTATTCATGTTCAACTTAGAAAAAGAGATAATGATTATCTAGTAAAGCCACAGTCAGCATCGTAGACAAATGTCTGAATTAAGTGTTTATTATTCATATTGACAATCTGCTCTGCAGTGGTTATGTCTTTGTCCACGTCAATCTATTGATTGCTTCCCCCTCTCGACGACTCCGCAGAGGATTCAAATAAGGACAGCAACGATGCCACATGTTCTGAGGGTCATGATCGCGAAATTCCCGTCTCATGTTCCATCTGCGATGGCACAAAGTCTACTTTATTGCGTACAGACATTCCAGCCAACCTACTGTTTTGCAGCTCGATATAACCGATGACATTGATCTTCACATCGAGGGGTTAGAGTTGCAGAGACATGACACGGTTTTCATTGCTCACAACTCCAACTGTTGAATTGCGCAAAGCCACCTGTCTTTCGTTCTAGTATTCTGTCCGCTTTCATGTTAATGCTGTCAAGAAATCTGAAGAAAGAGAATATAGTATATTGATAGGCTACGCATGCACATAACATTGCAACAGGTGGATCTCCATTTACGGTACACAAAATATGTATTCTCAAAATACCGCGCACGCCCTGCATATATATATATATATATATATATATATATATATATATATATATATATATATATATATATATGTCATTCACAGACAGTACTGTTTCGGTGTATCACAGCTCCTCAGTGCCACTAGACATCCGAATGCCTCAAGCCAGGATTGAAACACAACTGATTATGTGTCAGCCAGAGCTATCTTCACTCGGTAGAGTTACACAACTAAATCTAGCATATTGTTTTTACAAATGTAAACAAATGCTATATATATATATATATATATATATATATATATATATATATATATATATATATATATATATATATATATATATATATATATATATATATATATATATATATATATATATATATATATATATATATATATAATTAAGTAATTCATTGAGTCTGAAAGAAAACTCAACAGAATGCACAAAGGACTGTACGGACGTTTCTATATTTGAGACTCATCAGTATGGTGTTTGCTTGACAACCCAACTGTCAGGGTTTCAATTCTCGGTAGTGGATGTGCACTGCTGATGAGTCCCAAATGTAGGACGAAATGGCCGTCCAGTGCTTTCTGCATTCTGTTGAAGTTTGTTTCAGACTCAATGAATTGCTTAATTATAATTATCAAATCCTCCTTACAATTTCTATCATATATATATATATATATATATATACAAACATATATATATGCATATATATATATATGTGTCGTGTGCATTTTTATCTGTTGTTTTGTATATGTGTGTGTGTGTGCTATTTTCTTTTGAGCAACTCACTCAGTGGAATGTTTTTTTTTAGATTAAGAACCACTGAACTACTCTTTTGAACTTTGTGACTAACTCATGCGTAATTAATTCAAGTCTGATTTTTCAACCGCTGTCGACGTTAACACACCAGTGATTTGATTTTTTAATTTAACTCTTAGAAGACAAAATGTGGAGCATTTCCCGCCTGGCATCCTCAGTGTTTATGACTTAATAAAGATCGCTGAGAAAGCACTAACACCATTTTCATTGACTGAAGTTTCTTGACTGAGTCACTACCCAAGCGCAGAAAACAAAATTCTTCTATACAAGAAATTTGATGGCTTAGTTCACCTTTCAGCTTATAAAAAATACATTGAAAGACCAGAACACGAACGAAGAGCTGGAGTCGACTAAGCCATTTGATAACTTATAATACCGCCTATCTGTTTCAGTTTTGCTCCTTTAGAGGAATTTTATGGATCCTGAATAAGGATTATGCGTTGATAAAAATATATGGAAATTCGAGCGATCGAAATTCTATTTCTGAAATGAGAAAAAACGATGAACTGATATATTTAAAGTACTTAGTGAAACATTCAAAACGATCAGGCGACGTTTGTCGTTAGATAGCATTAGGAGGCTTTATTTTATACTAATCTTCATGTGTCATCGACAAAAGTTATTTTTACATGAAAATAACAAAAGTTGATTATAATCACAATATTAACCGTCCGTTATAAGGAAAAATCTGGCATTTATTGCCGGGAAGCAAATAAAACTGTCGGTTGAAATTTATAAAATATTTCTCTTAAAGGAATCCATTTCATAAAAGAAAACATTAATGTTTACGAATTAAGTAATTTATTCTAGATAAATAAATTCTATGTTAAAAATATCGTTTTTAAAGTAAAATCATATCCAGCATACATATGTTTAACGTTTATTTTCAAAATTATCGTTTTGATAATCGTTAGGGTAACATTCGCGTTTTACTTATAAGAAACATGCAACATTCATTGGCCGAGAAGAAAATTTCGGTTGAAATTTACAAAATATTTCCTTTTAAACAATTTTTTCCGGACAATAAGTTTCACTAGTTCAGTAGCTTTTATCACTCTTACCTAATTTTTTATTTGAAGTAGCAGGAAGGTCAAATTATTGATTATGTTATGTAATTCTTGGTGTTACATGTGTTATCCACTTTTGTTATTGCTGTTCTTGAAAGTCTTTATGAAGTTTCTGTAAATTGCTACAGTTTTTGGCTTGTAATTCTGTAGCGCTAGTCCCCAATGTTCAAAGATGTATGGCCTTCACAAAGATCCATAGGATTCAATCGCTCAGAGCCAAATCTAACCATTGATCTGAGAAAGGGGTTACAATATACAACTCGCTGTAAATCTTAAATTTCGAATCTGACTTCGCCTGAGCTAAGTCACACACACACACACACACACACACACACACACAATGTCTGGCATGTTACGTTTTTTTTAGCAGGTTATGCAAGGTCACGTTACGGGTAGAGTGGCCATTTTAGGTCAGTCAGTTAGAAATATAATTATTTACTATCTGTAAAGTTTGTTTGCGTGCGTAGTTTCTTTGTACTTAGAATCGAAACCTGACAACGAACAAGAATAACCGAGAATAAATATTAAAAAAAATGAAATAATTATAAGAAAATTAGTGAAATAAATTGATCGAAACATATAAATCTCTATCTATAAAAGGCAGGATGTGTGTGTGTGTATGTACTGAATGCACGGCCGCAATTTTCGACGGATTTGAACAGAAATTTACATGCACATGCTCCAAGTTAGTTATCAGGACAAGACCGACTTTGCATTTCCCAACTCCCATCGATAGTGGAAATAATCGATTTTTTCATGCTTCTACGGTAGTCTTCAAGTAGTTTGCGGCTATTTTCTACTGGCCAGAGTGAGAGCCTATAGCTGGCTGCCATGAATAAGCAGGAATATTCTATTGGCCAGCGTGAGAGCCAACAGCTGAATGACACGAATATTAACTAACATGCTAGCATGCAAAAAAAATCGATAGCTGCATTCGTCACAAGTGGGAAAAATTTAAATCTGCATGGCACTTTATTCCAATTGGCTCATTCGCTTGCTTACACTCAACGTTGATTCTGATTCCGCAGAACTGGTTTATGTGTGAAAAAGTATTTGTTGTTAACATTCTTTTTTCATTCGGTTTTTCCCGTTACGAGTCCTTTTTTAAAGCTGATCGTTTTGTGTTCAATTTGTTTAGTTCTTTTTTCGTAACAGATTTAATGTTTAGTATAGAGTTTAGAAAAAATTCGCAGTTTGAAATAGGCAAGAAGTAAGGTAAAGTATGTAGCAAGATAAGCACAGAAAAGGGCACTCCTTTAAAGGCAAGCAAGGGCAAAAATATTTTAAGTGAAGTGATAGCGATTGCTGTATGAGACGTACGATTTTTGAATCAAGCACGGGCAACGCCGGGCCAATATGCCAGTAAGTAAAGAAACTTAGTAAATAATAAACAAATTAACAAAAAACGAATGCAAAGATAAACACAAAAGAACGTTGTAATAACAACCAACAATAAAATAACCAATAGTAAATTTTAAAAAGTTAACAACCCTATAAATAGCCCCCCAAAACTGCATTCGCGTCCGAAATTATTTCCACTCAATAGTCCTCATAATAATTCAAAACAACCGTTACACACACACACGCACACACACACACACACACACACACACACACACATTTATATATATATATATATAATCACTAACAAAACCTTGAATATTCATTTGGTTAAATTTTATTTCGCGAATATCGAAGATATTCACTCTTCTGATTAAAATCAGATGGAGAAGTAAATGGAGACAATATACCGGACGGATATATTAGATTGACAGGTGTAAGGAAAAGCAAGAGAGAAGATATGAGAAAATGAGAGAAGGAGGGGAAGAAGAAAAGTGAGGGGTGGACGGGCACTTTTTAACAGATGAGATAGAGTAACGGACGGATGTTTAGTTGTAAGCCTAAGCAGCACGCTCAATTCCTCGGCCACGATGACTTGTGTCTTTGTTCTAGCATACATATAGATGGCCCTCAAGTGTTCCGTCTAGCCATCTTTATTCACAAGGCGTCCGTTAACCCATGGTATGGTTTTCAGACATTTTCCAAAGGTGCCACACACTGGAATCGACATCTATCCAATCCGATAACATCAGGAAATCTCATCTACCATGGGAAAATTCGAACCCGGGTCTTATTGCCAGAAAGCGACATATATATATATATATATATATATATATATATATATATATATATATATATATATATATATAAGAAATGTTTGCAGTTTAAGGTTAAAGATATTATCTCATAGAACGGAAATGCATTTTCAACATGTTGTGGTAGGATCCACCTAATTTGCATAGCGGAGTACCGACGATATAAATATGGTTGGTACCGGTAGACAGGGAGGCAAATCAAGAGATCCAACTAGAGACTCTGCCCGACTGCGACTTAGTCAACACATTCTACAGGAACGGTCTTCCCAGGAATATACAAAAGACTATATGTAAATATTGTGTACACTTTCTTGTTTCAATACATTTTGTTCTAAGTACATTTTGTGTTGCATTATTATTCCATGCATTAGTCAAGTTTCAACACAACATCATCTGATTTTTTACAAATAATTATAATTTCTATCAGGCACACTTACTGAACATTATACAATGAAAAATCAACTAAAAATTCAACTACGTTCATTGAAATACCTGCATATGTCGTGAATTTGACGATACACGTATATTTCTATTTGAAATGAGCCCGAAAATGTCAAGATGTACCTACAAGCTCCATCGCGCACGTTACTGACAGGATTTGGTTCTTAAAAATACTCACATGTTTGAAGTTGCTCGCAGGTAATCAGAACAAAACATAAAATATGGAGCATTTCATATCATATCAGTATAAACATTTTGTTTATTTCCTACCGGTTCGAAAGTCTTATTACAGAAAATGTACAATACGACAGCAATTACCGTAATTCCCCATGCATAATACGCATCCATCCATAATACGCACACCTACAATTATGTTGAAAGTGTGGGAAAATGCTTCTACTCACGCATAATACGCACCTCTTATTTGGTAATCAAACCCTACAAATTGTATCTCTCCAATTTCATTTCAGCCAGCGTTTCCTACTCTTATTAAAAAATGGTTTTAAACATCGAATATTATTCTAATTTAATTTTATGATAATTCTTATTTTATTTTACGGCAATTTTTTTAAACATTTGTTGTAGCTGTGCAAAATACGCACTCCTGATTTCAAGTCATTCTGCTTTACTATTCAACAACTTTATGCAATTACACTTCTATTAATATGAAAAAATGTCGAATTAAAATATTGATTAATATACAATAAAAAATCTTTATTAATCGAATAATATATATATATATATATATATATATATATATATATATATATATATATATATATATATATATATATATATATATATACAGAAAAGAAAAACTGCAAACGTTTTTGATGGTAATGTGGATTTTAAAAAATATATATATTATGCTGTATTTTCGATAATTTTGCAACACACGTTTCGCGTACGCGACCTTCTTCGGGTAAAAAGTGGATATTTCCACATATTATTAAAATGAATTAATTTTCATGTTTTTCGATGGTAAATATTCTCGATGTTAAACATCCTCTTTTTTCGTGTGGTAGTGACTCAAATGTCTTTTCTTGATCTGTGTCATCTGGATTTTAGGGGAACTGACAAGCCATGGTTCATGAAAAAACCAAACCCTTATAATGAAAATACGTTGATTTTTGTATGTCAACGCTTCATTAAATCTGGTCAGGAAAACTAATGAATATTTGAATATTTGAATTGTGGACAGTAATTTACTTGCAAATATCAATTAGTAATGCTCTCCTTGGCGATCCTTTGCCATTTTCATCTGAAAATAACAAAGCAGCAACTCGCAAGATCAGTGGATGAAAGTTTTCTAAAATCCGTTTCAAAATATTGAGCATGTATTTCACATTAATGTTGCCTTCATAGCTTTGTCATCGATTTTTAAAAGAATTGATATAATTTTTATTCAATTTTTGAAAAAAATGCGCACAATTATGTAATTATGAAATTCACTTTCAATATTATACTTTGTTTTTATTTTAGTTACAGTGATATACATAATGGGTGTCAACCCAAACAAGGTAGTAAAGCCTCTAAAACACAAGGGGTTACAGGGTGCGGAATAATTAGGAACAGAAACATTAACAATGAGGGAAAGAAGAAAGTGGAGGACAATACATAGCGATCGACAATCCATTTAAATTTCAGCAGAATAAAGTTGGCTGGAAAACATGTAGCCGAAAGTTAGCATAGAATTTACGGTTACATCTTGCCAACTCAACTATAAATCGATGAGATATCGACGCCAGTCTAGTAATGCGCTTAAATTAAAACAGTCTATATACCGAAGCGATCAAAAACAATTACGATGAAATTATATATAGAAAAGGCACAGAGAGGCAACCTTACGGCGGTGGAAAAGTGACTTAAACCAAGCATTCAGATCAGAAGTAATAATATTTCAGATTCTACTTTGGAATAATATAGGAGCCCTAGGTAAATAGCAGTGGCATCGGGTCATATGTGGCAGCAATATTTTAAGCATAGACGAATGGTAGACTTATGTATATATGAGTTAGTTTCTGGAGGGAAAACTTGTCTAGAACGAAACATTGAACCAGCTTTCTTCGCACCTGACATTGCAATGGATTCAATATAGTCATTCCACTTCATGTCATCCAAGAACGTTAGCCCCTCCAAAATGCAACGAGTCACTTACTTGGAGGTTAGCATAAGCCATGCAGATGGAAGACAGATAGAGGCGTCTCATATGATTAATGGGGAGAAGTTAAGTTTTGAATTAACAAGCCATCTTTTTTACCCGGTTAATTAGCAAAAAATTGAGACTTGAAAATCTGAATAGAATTCATGAAAATTTATACATTATTTACATTATTCGAACTATTGTCCTTATCTTTGTTGCCATATTTATCACAACGTTTCGGCCGTTTATACTGTTAATTCACCTGTCACTGGATCTAACCAACGCCTTTATCCAGTTAAGGACACATGACACAGTGGATAGGACCCAAAGAGTTGTGAGTTCAGTACCTGGTTAAGCTAGTGGAGATCATAGAGAAGTGAATTACCAGGAGATAACTTATAAGTGACATCCATTAGACATGGCACTTGTAATTAGAACAGTCTTCCCCAGCGGGCGAAATAAAGGGTTCAGTTCAACAAAGATGAGGGCAGTTGCCCGAATAATGTAAATAGCGTACATAATATATCATCTCAGAAATATAGAAAATCTATACATATTATACAAGGAGAGGCAGAAATACTTCCCACATATACCTCCAAGAAATACTAACCTTATAATGTTAAGGGGTTACCTAGATGAAGATATCATTGCCACTGTCTTACCGACATCGAATTTTCGTGTTGAGGTTTAAAATCATGCATCTTTTAAAAGTTGATATGATAGTAATGAATATAGGCATGTGCTTGAATTACTCGTAGGCGGATTATCACTTTTGCAAATATCTATTAGGGGTAAAGTTATCGTCCTATGTGTGCGCTATTTCTTGAAGGTAAATGTGGGATCTATTTCTGCCTCCCTCTGTGTAAAATGACACACAGATTAATCGTCGGCATATTTGTTTCAGTCGCTTTCATTAATTTTCATCAAATCAGGAAAAATTAAAACGGCTAATTATAGGAGATGAAATAAACTCATGTACTTTCACTATCTCTCCCCAAATCATATAAAATTCTTGTGATCACTTAAAATTGCATGACTAATTTCATAAATAGATACTACTTTATAAATAGTATAACCATCGTAAATCTTGAGAGGTTGCCTGCACTTGGCAGATGGCGAGAACGAAGTTGAAGAGTAGAAAAAAATTTAAGAGAATCTTCTCATCTCCAGGCTGAACGTCATCGTAATCCAACTTCAGGAAATTACATTTCGCTAATTTCTTTCTCCGATGCCAAAATTTGCATCAAGTTTGGTAAATTATTTCCCTACTTAGTATTACAGTAAATATTTATGAATATTTAAATTCATGTGTCTGCTAGCCGACATTGAATTTTCCCGCTGACGTTTAAAATCTTTTAAAAGGTTATACGATAGCATTAAACGTAGGCATGTGTTTGAGTTACAAGTAGTCGGATTGTCACGTCTGCAAATATATCTTAGGGGTGAAGTTATCGCGCTATGTCAAGTCTTAATAACATTAATATTGCTACGAGTTTAATCCTTACGGCAATCCCCACACCACGTCAGACATGTAAATACCTGAAGTAAATTTCTTGGACGTTTTAATACGATACGTTTGGATATTAGTGAAGTAGTTGCTATAATGTTATTCAGTTTTTTCTTCTAATGAAATCAAATATTCTATTATGTTTTCTGTTTAGCGTCAAAATATGACGCTGGGAATTTTTGCACAAACATGATAAATTGTTGCAAACCCCAAAAATAAGGAAGCTTAAAGTATTTCTCTCAAGGATACATGGCACAGTGGATAAAGGCGTTGGTTAGATCCAGTGACAGGACCAAAAGAATGTGAGTTCAATACCCGATTAACGCAGTGGAAAACTTTCAGAGGGAAATTAACAGGAGATAACTGATAACTGACATCCATTAAACATGGCACATGGAACTAGAACAGTATTACCCCAGTGAGCGAAATAAAGGGTTCAGTTCGACATTCCAACCACCTGAAGAAGGCCGGAGCGTACAACGGCCAAAACATTGTGATAAAGATGAGGACAATAACCGAATAATGTAAATAATGTACATAATACCTCATCTCAGAAATATAGACAGATATTTCTCTCTCTATGTAACCCATTGATATATTGTTGCATAAATGATGCATTAGCGATTAAACCGTTTCCTCAATCTGAATCTTATATGAGAAGGATGGTTATATACTCAGCAAGATTAAAATTAAGAGACGTCAATGGCATATAAAGCTGCTGGTAGGCTCCAAGCACAACAGCACAGATTGGGTTCCATGCCTAAGTACAGAGTGGTCCGAAAGTCTTGTCACTCGTAGATAATAAAAATTTCTATGGCTAACACGAGCTCCTACAGTTTGGAAGAAAGAGATAAGCGGTGGTAAGACTTTCGGACCACACTCTATGTAGCCAGTATGAGGGCTTTCTAGACTTAAATCAACGGGCAGGTTGGATGCACCCCAGCCACGATGGAATCAACGACCGCGTGTTTGTGACCACATCGAGACATCAAGTTAGATGATATTGACAGTGGTGTTGATCTGTAGAGGAATGGTAAGCGCCAGATCGACTTGTCCGAGATACTCTTCGCAGGGATGCTTGCAAACTAGATATACGGAAGGTCGTTTTTGCACAGTGACCTTTCGACTAAATATGATGATGATGATGATGATGATGATGTTGATGATTATGGTGAATTTGACATGTTTATTTGGTCATGCATTAGGTTTAACATATAAAGTAGATTTATCTTTTCTTTTTCGTGATTCTGTCATCTTCAGTGTACCTATTGAATATTACATTCTCCAAGACTACTTTCATCCTTATATAACCCGCCTCCAAATATGCAACTGCCTTTTTGTTACTGTTCACACAATTTTTTTTTTGCCGTTCCTCTTCTAAGAACTTCCTCTTTTCTCATATACTTTATCTATGTTATTTGCAACATTCATTTTCATCTTTGAGGAAATTGTGCAGCCTTCGTTACCATATAGCATAATAGGCATCATATAACCTTCCAGAACCAATCTAAATTTTTCTAAGGTTATTTCTCGATTTCTTAAAACTTTACGGATTTAAAAGAAGGAGAAAATATTCGTTATTCTGACGCGCCTTTGGATTTCACTGACACATATTGAATCTTCTGCTACGATTCTTAGAAATTGATATTTATGCACTTTGTTAATTTCTGGTGATTCAATTTTGCAGAGAAATTCATCTAATTTTTAATACAAGCTTCACATTTCAAAATCACACACGAATTAAGATTAAAATTCGAGTTCAATTTGATTAATCTATCATAAAGAAATCCACATGTTTTGTTTATTTTCATTCAAAATAGGATTATTTCTTTTAAATAAAACTTCTCTCAGAATCAAAATAATTAGTATTAGCAAATGAAAAGAATATTTTAAATATCTTTGACGTACCAGATAATACAAATGTGCAAATTCTGTAATCATATTAGGCTGAATTGTTTGTTGAGTATCAGTCATTTAAAGATATTGTTGAAGAAAATCCAAAATTTAAGTAACATATGCATAAATTTTATGTTTTAATTATCTTTTTAGTGTAATAGGAGTGATCTTTTGCGGAATATTTATAATGTAGTGAGTTTGTAACTCACTAGGTTTTCACCGCGCATCATTGTGTCTATTCAGCTAAATGTCAGTATTGAAGTATCATTTTATTGATACATTTATTTTGTTCAAATATGTCAGTAGTTACTTTATAATCAGTTTTGGTTAGCGAAGGAAAGCTTCTGCGATTAGAGATAGGCATTAATCTGTACGAGAGACAAGTGTAATATATAACCGTTTATGTTTCACATAAAAAATAATCTTTTATTTTAACACTTTCAATGGAACTCTCAGATTTAATAATTTACTTCATTTTTTATATAATTTAAAGAAACATTTTTCTCAAAATGCACGAGGTTAATGTTATGAATAATAAATAATCTCCAGCTTCTTTTTCGATTTTTCAGTAATTTTGTTCGGTGGTAAGAACATTCTTGACGCAGGCCCGATGGGTTTTAGTGTCCCATCCGGCATTTTATGAAGTATACATGCCCCAACACCATAGGCAATCGCGTCACTCGCGACTATTATTTCCAATTTTGGATTATAATGCGCTAAAAATAAATCTGCTGTTCAAGTCTTAATGATTTTGTCGAAAGTTTTCTGACATTCATATGACCATTCCGAATCTTTTTCCTTCTTCAACAGTTCCTTCAGGGGTGCTCGTAATATGTGCATGTTAGGAATAAATTCTTGATAATAATTTACTAAGCCCAAGAAGCTTTGTAACTCGGCCAAACTTTTTGGAGCCGGCATTTTTTTTATTGCCGTGGTACTTTCTGGGTCTGGTCTTCTTCCTTGTCCGTCAATAATATGGCCCAGATATTTTAACTTCATCTAAAAGAAGTCAGATTTATTTCCTTTACCTTAAAACCGTAATTTTGTATTTGCCTGGAAACCTCATGAACGTGTTCCCAGTGTTGTTTAATACTTTTGCTATTTATCATCATGTCATAAAGGTATGCGATCGTGAAATGCAGTCCGCCAATTACAGTGTCCATTATTTGCTGAAATATAGCCGGCGTGACCTTGATCTAGAATGGTAATCTCTAGAAGTTATATAACCCTTTATGTGTGCTTATGCACAACAACCTCGAGCTTTCCTCATCTACCGGTACTTGTAGGTATGCTTCGCTCAAGTCTATCTTTGAGAAAAAAATTTCCTCCGTTCAAGTTTGTGAAAACTTCCTCTGGACTAGGGAGAGGATAGTGATAATCCTTAATCGCTGCATTCAATCCCGTCGAGAAATCAGCGCATATTCGTATCTCACCCGATTTCTTTTTCACGTAAAGCGTAGGTGCGGCCCATTGACTATATTCCACCTTTGGCAATATACCGGTTTTCACGAGTCTATCCAACTCTTCGTCTATTTTTTCTAATAATGCGAAAGGTACATTTCTTTTCTTCTTGAAAATGGTTTGTACATTTTCTTTTAGTTCCATTTTGGCCGCCATTTTTTACACCTCCCGAGGCCGGCTAAAAATACGTCGGGGAAACTCTCCTTTAAATTCTCCTTCAATTTCTCTGCCTCGGTCGATAACCTTTCCACTTTTTGGCAGAACGTACTCATCGGTAAATCCCAGAGGTCAAATTTCTGCATCCTGTCAGTTCCAAATAAATTTTCTGTATTTTTTAGAACATACATCTTTAATTTCTTGGTCATCCCGTTGAACGTCACATTTGTGATAATCTCCCTCTCAAATTTGATTTTTCTTCCTGTTACCGACCTGGCTAATTTTATCTGTTCTCTAAAACGGTTTGTTTAATTTTTTCCACGTCTGTAAGCTAATAATGCTTAAATCTGATCCGGAATCTAATTGTAATATGATTTTTTTGTTTAACATTGCTACTTATACGTATTTTAGTATATTTCTCCCGTCCGCTTGGTCAGTTCTAGTGACTCCTACTCGGCTTTTGTTTTTCATTCTTTGTTCTACAATGCGAACGTTTATGTCCCACTGTATTGCACGACAGACAAGTTTTATAGCGGTATGAACAATCTTTGTACCAATGCAAAGTCCCACAGCGATAGCATAGATTGGGTGGTGGTTTCTTCTGAGGTTTCATTTAACTTTTTGTAGTAAAATAATTTGTTTGGTTTGTTTTTGAGGAGGGAGAAAAACATGTTTGTCGTTGTACTTTTCGTATGTGAGCGACACCAGACTCTTCGATGTCTTTCGAGTCCTTTTTTACGCTTATACATCTCTGACAGTCCTCAGACAATTTTTGTAGCGTCAATTCTGGTTCACTCTCAAGTTGTGTTATAATTCTCCGTCTGATCTCCGCATCTTTAGTCGAAACCAGGCCTTGGACGAATATCAAACATTTAAAATTGTCAGGGCTGAGTTCAGATAACTTAAAGTCATCGCAGTGTTCGTTTACTACGGAAGCGAATGTTATATAGTCTTCGCTATCCTTTTAAATTTAAACATTTCCACATTTTGTGGAATAGTGAAGTGTTCGGACTAAATAATTCCGTTAAAAGTTTCACGGCTTCCTTGAAAGTCAATTCATTCGTGTGCCTCGGTAGGATGTAGTCGATGAATTTAGTGTATTCGCTTGACCCTAGTTCCCTCAGTAGTAGACGTACTTTTTTCGTGCCTGACCAATTCCTGCAATCAAACTCATATGAATCTTCATATCTTCTGAAATAAGCCGTGAAGGTTTTGTTTCGTCCCGTCCATAAGTGAAGTCTTTGATAGAGCTCGATATAGCATTTTGCGAGAATGAAACTTCATTTCCAGAATTTTGTCCTTTATTTGTTACTGCCCGTAGTAGTAATTCTTGTAGTTCGAGATGCTTCTCTTCGTTTTTCTGTTGACTTTCTAATTGTTTTTCTTCGAGCCTAGTCTGTCTTTACTCATTTCTTTTGTTGCTGCTCGAATTCCATGTTCATTAGTTCCAACATGGTTGCCTTAAAGTCTTCCATGTTTACACCGTTATTTTGTGTAACTATTTTTCGTTTTTCTCAGTGTAGACTTCAGGTCTTTGTCGCCTGTTGTTCTGGAACCTTAGTACGAAAATACTTTCCTGTGTAGAATTCAATTCTGTTCTGGCTGACAGGTAAAATGCGTGTCTTCGTTACCACTGTTAAGGTTAGTGTACAAAAATGTTCTTCTTTTTTTTATCTTCGCGTAGAACTTGTTTTTTTTTCTTTCTCATTATCTCCGTCGCCTCTGTTATGGAAGACCGATAGCAAAAAAAAATTTTTTTTTAGAATCTCCGCGTAGAATTCGTTTCTTCAATATTCTCGTCGCCACTGTTTGCTCCAGGTTAGGACCAAAGAAGAACAACACGAACAAAAGAGTAGAAATAACGAAGATATATTAGACGGAATAATAATACAAGAGCTGTCAGTTTGGTTTGGAGTGAACTACTATCGGCTCGTCTCGATTGGGGTCTCTCTCTTGAGAGGCGTATTATACATAGTTCATTCTGTAGTTATAGGTAAAGGCCCATAACAGTTAACAACTTCAGCATCATGAGACTTTGAGGAAAATTGAAGACAAAACGCGAATTAAAAAAGGGTCATTAGATCATAGAGCTTAACAGTATGATAATTATTAAGAGACCTTTGGCGATGGTGATGTTAAAATAACTTTTACAGTATTTCCAGGTTTTCGAATTATAAATGTACACCGCAATTTATGCTATTGCCTAAAGACAAAGTCTATATTAATTAGAATTATGGATCCAGTATATTCGATTACATTTCAGTATTTTTAATCACTTCCCCCCAAGCATGACACTAGAACCGTTAATACGCAAGAGGATACTGAATGTGAAAAAATCTCAGTAAAAGAAAAGCAGTATTAAATAGAGAGAACAACAAAATAATTAGTGTTAAGACGATTGACATTGACTTTGTAACTTTTTAACCTCAACTTTGACTAGGAAGCAAGAAGCCAGAAGAGAGTTTCACAAGCGAGAATCGCGAGAGAAGGAACTGTTAACATAGAACTTACGGTTGTCTTTCAAAATTAAACAAACGAGGACTAGCTTTCAATCCAGTACTTTGCTTACGTTTTAAATTAAATTTCAATTTGGACGTCATCTTTAAACCGTCAGATATATCTTTACCTAGAAAGAAACAATACTGTTATTAATAAGAAGAGAGGGAATTGACACATGTAGGATTTCACAGCTTTAGCGTCATTCCTTCATAGTCAGCCTATGAATTTCTGTACCCACATCATAAAAAAAACGTGGAAAGATGGTCTCGAGTATTTAAATCTAGTAACACATAATGAACGGAAGACGTTCAGATGGAAACAACGAATGACCATCCTCTTGGATGACATAGAAGGGACTGGGAAGCGTGATGAGGGGACAGATGATGATTTGAGTGACAGTGGGTTGGAGGCTGTGGCATGCAATAATCGCCCACGCCCCGAAAACACATAAAAGTAACAAATACAAAATATCTTTATTTGAAGTGAAATAAAATGTGTAGATACGATAATACTGCAGAAAAAAGTTTTAATTGATCATTACATTGATTGAATATTGATTGCTGTATCGAACTAAGTTCAATATTAAATTATCCCAAATTGAACATCATTTATACAACCTGTATTTATAACTTAGAAAAAAAGTATATGATTTTACTAAAATGCAGAATTACATAGCGAGTTCTTCAATTTAAAATTATGAGAAAATATATTTGCATAAACGGAGCATGAAACATATTCAATGTTGATTTATCGATTCAAAAACCTGAGGACTCTCACATTTTCTATATTCCAGGTTTAAAATCAAATCAACCCTGTGACTTGTAATTCATCTCTAGTTACAGATTATTTAAATTATTAGTTTGATTTTAAATTTGCATTTTTGAACAAAATCATTTATTCCCATAGACCACGATATTCAATCAATTTCTAAGTTCGTTGCTACGAAATTGATTTACTCTGTCAAGCTAGACAAGTTTTCTTGCTATAATCTATTTTTACATTCATGAGCATACCATTCGTTCATGCATAGAACGATGATGCAGCATGAAGTCTGGTTCTTTTAATATATATTTAGAGATTTTTAATAATATTCAAAGAAGAATCTGCAACATTATTAATCCTGACCTGGCAACTCGGCTACAGTCTCTTTCCCTTGTCGCAAAATAGTTTCCCAGTGATAATTGTACTGATGAGAATTCATCTTTGGTAAATCGATTTCACTAATGTAAGCGTATTACTAGAAGGCCAGATAGATATCATAATTTCACTGTCGAAATTGATAGATGTAACTGTAACATCTAAGCTAACAGTTTTGTTTCTCACAATTTTCGCCAGTGGAACCCTCTTTCGGCTTTTCTGTTCTAATATGCTGCCTCCTCTCTCTGGTTCTTCCACTTACTCCCCTAGCCTTAGTGGCTTCTATCGCTTTGCTTGGGGGAAAATGTTTAAAAATATTTTAAAAGAATTCAATGATCCCAATATGTTTCCACTAATATGTTCAAAATAAGAAAAAAACCCTTCATGGTTTTAGTTTAGAGAATTCTTACAGAAACATTCTGACATCATGAATATGTTGGAACTGCAATTTTTTAATGTTGTATGTAGTACCAGAATTGGTAGATTTCAAGTAACAACTATGTGTCGCGCCTGAAGGTTTTTCTCGCCTGAGTCTTCCATATCTACAAATCTACTATTCCTCCTTGAATTGAATACTGTTGCCATCTCGAGATCCTCGACAAAATCCAGAGACGGATATGCAATGTCATAGGTCCTGAACTGGCCTCCCATCTACAGTAACTTTCTCACAGACGTAATGTGGGTTCCATCACTCTTTTCTACAAATATTTTCATGTCAACTCCTCTGACGAGCTACAGTCACAGGTAACCCGACTTCATGAATTTAAAGCGTGCTACTAGGTTGGCATCTCGATCCCACCCTTCATATGACCGCCTCTTCTACTCCAACAGCTCCTTCGCTCGCACTTCACGAGAGTGGAACTCCCTTCGACTTACTTAGTACCCTGATAACTATAATCTTCAAATATTCAAGTGTAATGTCAATCGACATCTTATGATGCTGTTATCCAGATCCTCGTCCTTCTCTGTATCCTTTCATTAAAAATCACTCTTTACTCTTGTTATCACTCTCTGTAACCCATTGCGTGTATGAAAAACGCCGCTTGTGATGAAAATTTCTATTTTGCATCGTGGATCAGCATCAGCATCCAATTAATAATATGTTGGGAATCACATTGAAGTAAAATATCTTGTAAGCCAGATCTTCCTGCTCCAATATCATTTAAAAGAGTCACTGGAGAGTTGTAAAGTAACAATTTTCTCAGTTCACAGAAATTCATAGTACTTCCTTTTGAATGTTGTCAAAACATGCGTGTAATATTTCCCCAATCGGTTTTTTATTAGAGAAATTTTGAATGTTAATCGAGCCACAATTC
>OZ038475.1:37792995-37890495 GCA_964036315.1 Acanthosepion esculentum | reverse complement strand
AAAGCTGTAGTAGAGTCAAATCAACTTGCTACCATAAAACAATTGGCAGATTCCATGACTAATAGGGTTCTTGAAATTATCCATCGAAATCGCGCTTACGTGGTTAAATAATTCAGTACATCAATATATCTTATAATATTAATATAAATTTCAGTTAAATATCTAATGAAAGTATGCTTCATATGTAGCAGTATCATTTATTTTCTCCAAAAATGTCTGGATAGGCATTTCCTTTCAACATTTATTAGCGTGTTTTACCCAAAAACTGTCGAATCTGAAATAAAAAATAAAGGACGTTACAGAGAGTAATGAAAACCTAACAATCGTGTTGCCATATTGTGAAAAAACAGCTGGGAAAAGTTTTATCAAAATTAACTGACAGGAAACTAAGAAATCCTAAAATTCACTACCAAGCTATTATCGTGGTTCGGCTGTATATAGTTAATATATATGTGTGTGTGTATATATATATATATATATATATATATATATATATATATATATATGTGTGTGTGTGTGTGTGTGTGTGTGTGTGCGTGTGTGTGTTAATCCTTTCAACTTATGCAAGGCAGTAAAACCTCAATGACATACGTGGTTACTGTGTGTGGAAGAATTAGGAACAGTACCATTAATAATGAACGGGAAGTGAAAAGCTTAATTGGGAGTACAGTAGATAGCGATTGATAATGCATTTAAAATTTTGCACATTAATGCTGGCTGGAAAGTGTGGAGCCAGAAGAGAGATCAACATATATGTATGCATGTGTGTGTGTGGGTGTGTGTATTTGTGTGTGTGTGCATTTGTGTGTGCGTGTGATTACATTTAATCAATTAATTTTTCAACGAATGGTTTTATTTGCATAAATATTGTTGACATCAATCTCTCTTGAACCAGATTCTATCCACTTGTAAAACAAGTGAATTGGCACCGAGTGTTCCATATCTGTGGTATCAGTTCCAGGGACAATTAGACACCACCCTCCGGCATTTGGCTGGGAGTGAAAGTTTGAAAGGAATTACTTAATCGATTACTTTCACCATGCGTTTCAAAATTGACTCTCATTATATTGGTTGTGTTAGACGACTTTATCGACAGCCTCGGAGCACTCGATGCATTTTCCGGTCCGATTGATGCAGATGGAATGGCTTCCTAGTTAGTGTCTTTCATCCGAAAGCTTCAACTAAGCTGGAACAGAAAGTTTTCATTGTGACTGGCAATATAGAAAATCATAAAAGCCATCGATTCTAAGCTGGAAATTGTTCCGTTCAAGTTTTATTTTTCGTATTTTACATCTTGAATGGTTTTATGGCCCATTCATGTTTCGCTCTTCTCACTGTTCGCACACACCATCTAACCTCATAATGCGCACACTCTCTCACACACAGAAGCACATAAAGATACATACCCACACATGCACACAAATACCCGTGGTAATTCATGGGTTTTTCTCGTATATGTTAACAATCTGAGAAGTAGTTGCATGAATAGAGCGATTTTCATATTCTGCAACTTATGAAATTCATTATAAACGCAATAGGTAACTTGCGTTGTCTTCGACTTATTTATAGTTACAGCATTTCGACTGTTCTGTTGCCCGGGCTTCTTCATGTGTCGCCTTCACATGGTTTTTTCAAACTGAAACCATTGTTCAACCTATAGAAATAATGTTTCTCATTCTACTGTCCACGCTAGAGAAAATCGCATAGGATCTGATATTTGTTAGAAACGTTGCTCCCGATGAAATGCTTCATAATGTATTAGGTTTTTTTTGGTGGCATAGCTGTAGTGGTTGTAGCAACCTGCCAGTAATCAACCATTTACTTTATTTACTGCCAGTATTCCCATCGTATTTGTGCGACATTTTGGAAAAATAGCGATTGACATGAGTGTTTATACGATGCAGTTTGTTGTTGTTGAAATCATCCATATAGAAATAGATATTTGAAGCTTGTACAGTGAGTACCAATATTGGATATGAGTACTGTTAGGAAGTGTCGAATTTCATATGTGTTTAAAATAGGTTGACTCTGCTTGTGCCATCGCTGGCAAAAGTGCGAAATCAATAGAGGTGGCCTTGTAGAAATACAGTGTTTTGCAGTTGAAAACTGACTTCCTCAAACCTTGTTGTTCATCTTTGTGTATCTATTTTAAATTCTATGGGAATACAATGCATTTTCTAGTTTCTGACGTGGTTAATTCCTTTTTTCTGATGCTGTTACTGATCTTAAATTACTTAAGACTGGATTTGCATTTATCAAGTCTATATTGTTTCCTAACAGACAATCCAGAATTGTCGTAGTTCAATTGAAGAACTTTGAATCTAATGTTTGTATCCTAATCATACTACAAACAGAAGACGATGATGCCACTAGGACGAAAGGGGCTACTGGGAGAGGAAGAGAATAAAATCCGTTTACTGAGGAGAAAGGACAATAAAAGAACAGGATTCAGGCAGGCAGATGATGGCAATTGACATTAGCTTTATAATTTTGAATATTGTATGTAGGAGGAAAGCAAGATAGTAGAATGGATTTCCACGGACGTGAAGTACGCGAAAAACTTAGAATAGAACATACGGTTGCATCTAGCTAGTTCAACAATAAAACGGTGAGACCTAGTTACTAAGATGGTAGCACGCTTAAATTCACGCAGTCGTGACACCAAGAAGGAAAGTCCATTCGAACAATCACTATGGCAATATTTGTAGAAAATACAGGATAGCCACGTCAAATCGATGAGAAAGTGACTGAAGTCGGAATATCATGTCAGGATCGATTACATTATGAACTCTACTTTGAATTTAGTCAAGAGTCTCGAGATATATAGTAGAAGCACCGGACCAAATATGGCAGCAATATTCTATGCACGGAAGAAGGGTAGGTTTATAAATGCTAAAATGGATGTAAATAAAATAAACCGTGCAATTCTTATGTTCTCGATAATCTAATATATTTCATAAAATCCCAAACTCCATCGTATACGAATTCTCGTGTATTAAGATTGATCCTGCATATATCTCCACATAACTTATATTATGTAGCTGTTGTATTTACTCATTCAAAAACGAAATATCTATTGAAAAGGACGTATGAATTTAATATCTAAATAATATATATTTAATTGATCATTTAAGCAGAATTTACGAATTTGCAGTAATCATTAAGCGAAAGAAAGAAAAGGACGGAACAAAAATAATATTAAGCAAACAATATATGCAAGACAACAGGCAGAGCAAAAATCTTCCCCTAACTAAGAATGGTGTTGACCCACCAAGTGGATACGTACTACTGATTTTATAATTCTGATTTCAAAACAAGAAAAAAGAATATGGTGGATGAGAACGAGAAGTGGACTATGTTATTTGCTAGGAAGAAATCCCACCATGCAACCATAATGTTTTGCCTATACATTTGGAGATGGGGATGTTTTTGCCATCATTCCTACAGATTGAAATCAACAGCTTCAATTATCACTTGTATGTAATAAATTATTTTTGTTATCGTCCATGTCTTTGCGATGGAGAAGCGAAGTACTTGGAATCCTTGTATCTTCCATTCGGCACATTCTGATTAAGGAACTTTATATTTATCCCTACCGGATCCAGATCAAGCACCGACTGACCCAAGCCGACAAGAGAGTAGGCATGTGTCAGTGGTTTTAGCAAACGATAGACGATGACGGGGAATTTTGAATGATGTTAGTTTTCAGAGGAAGCCCACTTTATCTTAAATGGCCATGTTAATTGCAAGAACTGGGTGTTTGGGGGAAGCGAGAATCCTCACAGAGTCATTGAATCCCCCTGCATTCAAGAAAGTGCACGTCATGGAATGCCATCTCGAAGCATGGCAGCATTGGATCATGTCTCTTGTAAGATCATTAGGATAACGCAGTGACAGTAACAAAAGAGTGTTAGATTCTAGTGCTTGACCAGTTCTCGGGAGAGGTTGAGAAGGGTGAGGTCATTGATGAGGACTGGTTCCTGTAGGATGGTGCTCCTCCTCATACTGCTAATGTTACCATGCCATAGCTCTGTGAAAAGTATGGGGAGCATCACATCGGCCGCAAAGCGGAAATGGAAAAGGCATCTCACTCCCAAGATTTTTTCCTCAAGAGCAACCTTTTGATTATTGCTAAATTGAAGGTAGCAATCACTGAGAAGATTCAACCCATTCAACACGCGTTATCAATAATTTTGAACGCTCCATCAATAGTGCCTTCAACTAATCGCAAGACATCTGGACCATGAACCGTAGTGCTTCTCTTGACATTTTTGATTAATGTTTGAGACAAAATGGTTGCAGATACTAAAATGTTATCATTTTACCTTTCAGTAAATATAGTTTCCATTACTCTATCATTTGTTCTTGATTTGTGCACGATCATTTTCTTTAAAAAAAAACTGTGAAACACTCTTTATATACTTTATTGCTTTAATCACTTATATATATTGGTTGTATGTTATTTATATAAGGACACGTGGACCTGTCGTTATAATTTTCGCTTTCTGACCAGGGATCTAATCTCACCATGGTTGATTTCTCAGAAAGGTGAATTCATGATATTTTTGGCACGGAGAAGACGATCTCTGCGTGCGTCTCAGTTGGAAAGCAACTGAAAACTATAATACGGATGGATACAAGCCTTGCGAGTGAAACTGGTTAGACGGAACCTTTTGAGATCCGTCGTTGTTTCTGCTAGCATGAATCACGTGTCGTCGTGACAGTGTGCTGGCTTTGTTGAGAGTTTTGATCAATTGGCTACGCACTCTCTCACAGAAACTGTAACTAAGGCTAACTCTACATAGTTGCAATAGAAAACACAGGTTAACTCAGTGGGTTTTGAACAAACACAATGTGCCTGAGCTGGCGTCTGTAACAAGGATTGTCTAGCACCACTAGTATACGAGAATCTTCGGATACGAGTGGCCATCAATACATTTATATATAATTACTGTATATTAGCATTTATATATTATTGCTATATTTTATCATTTTATGCGATTGCGCTATTAAATTATAGATGTATATTAAATATTATTAAATTATATATGTATATTAAATATTATTATTAAATTATATATGTATATTAAATATTATTATTAAATTATATATGTATATAACTATTTATGTTTTATTGTTGTATATTGTTTATATACACGGTAGCTGTATAATATCATTTCTATATAACTCTGGTGAATTTTATCATTTCGTTGTAATTGTATTTTCTCGTTTCAAATCCTTTATGTATTTAATACGTAAATATTGAATTCACCAAATATGAAAGTTAAATTGGAAGTGTTATCTTAGTATTTCGATTGATTTTTACTTACGATAATTGAATAGGAACATCAGCATTTTGCATTATAATGATTATTTTCTCTATATCAATAAATCATAACCGCTTAATACGTTAAACTGATTAATAATGATGTAACTAGAAAAGATTTTGAAATCTATTAATATCGCCTTGAAAAACAGGCTGCAAAACAAAAAAGTCATAAGATTGCTTCGCATCCGGCATTTCTTTAAATGCCGACTGATTGTCACATTATGACCGCAATACAGGAAACTAAGCAAATTCACTTGCTGAGTCAAACAGAAATTGGAAAGTCCCCCACCAAGCTATTGCTGTCATTATTAAATAATACCTCTGGCCACTGTTGTTGCAATGGCTAATTGCTGTCCTTGGGATATATGCTTGCTCACCAGGAATCCACTGTATTTTGGCTATTTGGTATAAGAGATAGAGGTAAACAAACATAATTTCCTGTGGTAAACAAATTAGCTTGGATAATTCCAGACATGAAATGGAACAAGATTGTAAGTAATTGCTATCCCCAAATGTTTACGATAATCCCGTGGAAACCAGTGGATACGTAGACATATGTAATACTTGTCGGAGTACAAGATTTACAACTATGTACACACACACACACACACACACACACACACACACACACACACACATACACACATATATATATATATATATATATATATATATATATATAGATATATATATATATATATATATACACTGTAGGAACGCTGATGCATTCCTTTAGGAAAACGTAAGAAAAAATAATAACGGAAGATCTCGAGAGTATTCATGATAAAGAAACATCTATTTTGTAAAACTGATGGAAGAAACTGATTGTAAATCGGTAACTAAATAATAATGTATTAAGGAACTCTTTTCAAATATTTAAAATTGTATAGTAAGGAAAGGTATATGCAAATATTAGATAGATAGATACATAGAGAGCGAGAGAAATAGAGAGAGAGAGAGAGAGTAAAAGAGATGGGGAGATTCTACACGATGCAGCAGAAAGATAATATACACAGGTCATCTTAAAAAGTATTTAAAAAAAACGACAGTCTCCTATACCCGGCGTCTTAACAAGTGAATTGAATCTTCACGATGTTCCTATTAAAAAGAAAAATAACCCTTTAAGGCTATACTGAAGGAGGATTGATGCAATTGCATGCAGTAGTAGGGGTTTTACTACTAAAACCCCTACTAAATGAAGGAAAAAACTGACGCTTAATCGGAGCTGCATGTGAAAGGGAAATTCATGCCCAAAATAGAACGTTATACAGTGCTAAAATTAAAGATATACAATAGATATGCAAAAGAATCATATTATATTTTACTATAGAAATGAATAATGCGATGTTAGATTCCTCTCCAACTGATAGTGAAGGCAACGAGGACTCTATGTTTGTAAAACAGTAAACCTTTTTTCCCATTTATTTGAGCTGTTTTCATATTTAGATGTTTTGAACTGTTTCGTATTTAGAACAATACATACTATTTTTTTATAGTATCAGAATGATTATTTGTGCAACAAAAATTTTAAATTCGTATTTTTTTCTCAAAAGAATTACCTTTAAAATGATGACGCTTCTTATACACAAGTGCGATTGTATTCCAAAACCAAGTTAAGCCCGATGAGCTTATTTAAGAAACGAAAAATTAGAAGTGGAAGAAACATATTTTATTAAACACTAAAAACCGGAAACATTGGCGCTGTGAGGAAGTGAGCCATCATCAATTTGCTTTTTCCTCTATATCCACTGTCCCTTCAAAACTTTCTATCCCTTGTAGATCTTAGTAAGGTTTATCTTTTTGTCATATCTTCTATCCGCTATCAGTTCACACAAGCTGGTTAGGCAGGTGGTCTGCTTCCTCGACTGACCCATTTGTCTTCAATATATCCTGGGAGTGACAAATCCTTAAAGCTCTTATCCATCATTATGTATCCAATAAATTTCAGCAGTTTCTTATTGATTCTGAGTTTTCGTTTACCTTAAGACTTCTTCGTGGCTTACACGCTCTACCCATCGGATTCCGGTAAGATGTTAATACTTACTGATAAGTTTCTACGCTTTCGATTACAAAAGTGTCATATTTGAAAATAGGATATTTCATTTATATTATTAATAATATACGATTTTAATATTAATATTATTATTGTAATATTTTATAGTTTATGTATATATTATTATACTCATATATTTATTATATTATATATATACAATTTATACATAATCATATAATATATAATATTAATATTAATAAAAATAATAATATTAATAATAGTATATTATTTAATATACTCGAATTCAGATACCTTCATGGTAGAAAGAATAGCATAAGAATTTGATAAAGGCACTATTAAATAATTTATTCCGAATAACATTTCATTTAACTTAGCTCCGTGTAGAATATAGTTTGTATAAAGAAAAACGATCGAAAAGTACACAAAAAAGCAATGCCAAAAAAAGCAAAATTATACGTTAATTTTTTTTCCAAAGTGACTGTTTACAGTTTGGTTTGCTTTGGTTTGATTTACGGCATATAAAACTCAATGGGCTATGTAATGCAAACAAAATTTTCTATCGCTTGTAATATTTTTTTCTTGAAAAATCTATTGCTGGTGAAAAACATCTTTTGTTACTAATATGTTTTTCAAAAAATGTATTGCTGGTAATAATTTTTTTGGAAAAATGTATTGCTGGTAATAAGTTTTTACAAAAATAATATTTCTGGTATTAAAACCTATTTTTACACTTTCATAGAGTTTTGATCCCAGTTTAGGGGTTAACTATTTGCCCATTTCTGGACCCTAACAAGGAATTATATCTTCAAAAAGTTAATTGTTTTCACGTTTGTAAAGAATCATATTTAGATTTAAACGGTGCGGTTATTTAAATTAAAGAGTATGTATGTCGTTTTAGACAAGTAAAAAATTTAAAATAACCGAATACAGCTATGACTGATATAAGTGAGTTTAAATATTTGGTTATGGTCTGTAAGGTTTAAACGGTCAGGATATCAAACATTCAAATTATATTTCTTTTCTTGTTTTTGTTGTTATTTTTTTTTTTAGCTATAACAAGATTATTACATTTTCTTCCTTTTTATGGAGTGGACGAAAGTTGTTTTCATACGAATACATTTTCTAAATCCTTCCTCTTTTCATTTCGTATAATACATAAATATTTAACTACATTTAACTCAAATTCAAATTTGGTTACATGTGTACTTCTCACTGGGTCTGTAAGAAGACCTATAACATATTTTTATACGGTAAGATTGACATTGTAGAAGGCTTAAGGTAGAAGGTTACAATAAAGGGTATATTATATGGATAGGAAGGAAAGATAACGTTTTCACAGGTTCAGAATTGTATTGATCGAATAAACACACACGCACACACACACGTGCGCGCGCACACACACAAACACACACATATATATATATATATTGGTGTCTGAAGGTGATGAGTATTAAAAATACATATTCTAAATATAATGCTTGAAATGTAGTAAAAGTTATGATTTGAATCATGGTTTTAAAATGAGCATGCGTATTCTTTTGATTTAGAGGTTTGGTCTTCCTATAAAAAAATGATGCTTGTGTGAGACTATAATTAATCATAAGTTTTTAAATATCCATCCTCTCAAAATATATTTCATCAAAAATATAAAGGTACCTTTGAATTTCAACATTCATAGAATACGATATTATTTATAGTGCTCTATTCTATGATTTCATTCATACAGAAAAAAAATTATATAGCAAGGATACAGCGAATATTATCATTTTAAATTTACACTTTACCTATTGCAAAATGAAATGAAAGTAGGAGTTTTTTTTATCTTCGTTTGATTTTTAACTATAAAATAATTTGCTACTATAAGGCGACAGCTTTAAATTAATAAAATATGTAATCATTTTACAGAACAGTCACCTATGCTTAGTAGGTACAGATAGAAAATTACGAGTGGTATCTAATGTGGTGTTATTTTTATTAGATTGATAATCATTCATAACCTGCGTATTTTTTATTCAGTTATTTATGTGCCATGCGTGATACACTTTTAGGCGATCATATATCTTTCAATACATGACTGACAAGGCAGATTTTTCCCTCAGTAGGTTGCCACTTTTCTCTGCGGTAGATCAGTTGCCATCCACGGCTATAGAACCCGGTCTGTGCTGCTATTTACCCATAGCTGGGGGGGAGAAGAAGAGGATGCATACATTTCACAAGCGTATTAGCGCGTAAATGAATGAACTCGATACTTCGATTCCAAAATCCAAGCGGCTATCCATTATTTCCAACGTGCCGCATTTTTATTGGTAAATTATATTATTATATGCCTTTTTTATTGGTACATTATATTATTAAATGACTTTTCTATTGGTAAATTATATTATTAAATGCATTTTTATTGGTAAATTATATTATTATATGGCTTTTTTATTCGTGTTTTATACTCTTATATGCCATTTTTATTGGTAAATTATATTTATATATGCCTTTTTTATTGGTAAATTATATTATTATATGCCTTTTTTATTGGTACATTATATTCCTATATGCCATTTTTATTGGTAAATTATATACTTATATGCCTTTTGTATAGGTAAATTATATTATTATATCCCTTTTTTATTGGCATATTATATTCATATATGCCATTTTTATAGGTAAATTATATTTTTATATGCTTTTTTTATTGGTAAATTATATTATTATATGCCTTTTTTATTGGTACATTATATTATTAAATGCTTTTTTATTGGTACATTATATTATTAAATGCATTTCTTATTGGTAAATTATAATATTATATGCCTTTTCTATTGGTAAATTATATATTATCTTTTTTATTGGTACATTATATTCTTACATGCCATTTTTATTGGTAAATTATATTCTTATATGCCTTTTTTATGGGTAAAGTATATTATTATATGCCTTTTTTATTGGTACATTATATTCTTATATGCCATTTTTATTGGTAAATTATATTATTATATGCCTTTTTTATTGGTACATTATATTCTTATATGCCATTTCTATTGGTAAATTATATTCTTATATACCTTTTTTATTGGTAAATTATATTATTACATGCCTTTTAATTGGTAAATTATATTCTTATAGGCCATTTTTATTGGTAAATTATATTCTTATATGCCATTTTTATTGGTAAATTATATTCTTATATGCCTTTTTTATTGGTACATTGTATTATTATATGCCTTTTTTATTGGTAAATTATATTATTATATGGCTTTTTTATTGGTACATTATATTATTATATGCCTATTTTATTGGTAAATTATATTATTATATGCCTTTTTTATTGGTAAATTATATTATTATATGCCTTTTTTATTGGTTCATTATATTGATATATGCTATTTTTATTGGTAAATTATATTCTTATATGCCTTTTTTATTGGTAAATTATATTATTATATGTCTTTTTTATTGGTAAATTATATCATTATATGCCTTTTTTATTGGTAAATTATATTCTTATATGCCTTTGTTATTAGTAAATTGTATTCTTATATGCCATTGTTATTGGTAAATTATATTATTATATGCCTTTTTTATTGGTACATTATATTTTTATATGCCATTTTTATTGGTAAATTATATTGTTATATGCCTTTTTTATTGGTAAATTATATTCTTATATGACTTTTTTATTGGTAAACTATATTCTTATATGCCATTTTTGTTGGTAAATTATATTCTTTTATGCCATTTTTATTGGTAAATTATATTATCAACGTTGAGTTTAAGCAAGCGAATGAGCCAATTGTAGTAAAGTGCCATTCAGATTTAAATTTTCCCCACTTGTGACGAATGCAGTATCGAATGTTTTTGCATGCTAGCTTGCTAGTTAACATTCGCGTCAGTCAGCTGTTGGCTCTTAAGCTGGCCAATAGAATCTTCCTGCTTATTCGTGCCAGCAAGCTATAGGCTCTCACTCTGGCCAGTAGAAAATGACCGCAACCTATATGAAAACTGCCGTAGAAGCATGAAAAAATCGATTAATCCCACTATCGATGGGAGTTGGGAAATGCAAATTCGGTCTTGGCCTTATTACTAACTAGGAACATATGCATGTAGATTTTGGTGCAAATCCGTCGAAAATTTTGGCCGTACAGTCGTCACACACACACACACACACACACACACACACACACACACACACACACACACACTAATATAAATAAAACTTTCTGAATGAAACTCCTATGTATACTGGAAAGAACCATAACAAGTACTGGTCTTGCGAAACTTATTTCCTCAAAAATTGTTTTAAGATAAAGAGCTTATATGTTTCAGCTGAAAGAGGTAATAGCTGCTCGCTTAATGCACGCCTAATGTTTCCTTGAAGGGAAGCGGGTAAGAGTATCTTTACCATTACCATATAAATGCAGAGAAAATTGATTTTTGTTGCTGTATATATATATATACATATATATATATATATATATATATATATATATATATATATATATATACATACATATATATATATATACATACATATATATATACATACATATATATATATACATACATATACATACATACATACATACATACATACATACATACATACATATATATATATATATATATATATATATATATACTATATATATTATATATGCCTACAAGCAACATTTACAAAAAAATAACATGTTTCATAGAATTAACGTAAGTATAATGCCAAAGGATGAAACGGTTGAATTATAGTCATTTCAAGCCTTCAGATAAGTATATTCCTCTTTTAAACTTTTATCTAAATCTAAGGTATCATATACGTTCAAAGACTTTCTAAAGGCGATATGCAAAAATGCTTGAAACTTTCATTTGTTAATTGATGAAGGAAGAATTCAAACTTTTTTGGAAATACCATTTTATCACCCGGTCTTTCAAGCTCTATAATAGTGCATACAGTATTTATTTCTCTTAATAAGTAAAAATCGATAATTAAAAGTTAAAAGGCAAATTAAAATTAAAATTTAAAAGTTAACTGTAATTTGAATAGGTTGGCTTCTGACTTCTCTTTTGAATTTCTCTCTATTAAATTTTAATCCCCACCTTCACTTTTAGGCCTTCCAGTTCTTCTCTCGCCTGTTACCCTTCTCTAGAACTTTCTGTCACCCCTCACATTCGTCCCACAAATCACATACATAGACTCAGGCTAAATTTATTTTTTATTCCCGGAGTTTTTTTTTATGAATTCTTTTTGAATTTGTAGTTCTCAGGAATTAGATCGTAATTACGATTCCAATGTAATAAATTATAACCACGGAATATTAGTGTTTAAGACTTTTTATTTTATATATATATATATATATATATATATATATATATATATATATATATATATATATATATATAGTGTATTGGGGCAGCAGATCATTATTCATGTGTTGTTAAATATAACAGACAATGACTGTTTATTATGTCTGATCATTCGCCCTTCTAAGTAAATAAAGACACAAAAATTTACAACATTTGGATATTTTTATTAAGTTGATCTTTGATCTAAGCTTTCAGTTCACATGATCCCTCTTCAGAGTTGTTATACATGCAACTTAACAAAGATATTCACCATCGAATACATACATATATATATATATATATATATATATATATATATATTGTTATTGGAATAGAGGCTTTGTTCTTTTTTTGTCTTCTTCTGTCACAGGGTTTGTATGCTTATAAGTTGTTAATGGTTTTCTCAATAAATACTGTTTCGTCATTTCTTTTTTAGTCAGCTTACCCTGAAGATCCATTTAGATGAAACCTAGGTACGTTTTCCTGGCTCCTTAATTCTACAATTTAAAACTTAATAGAGATTAGATTTAGATTTCTAAATAGGTAATTTTTTACTTTTAATTTTAATTTCAAATTTTATAAATCTTTTAATATCTATGATAAACTTGCTTAGTTGTCAAATTTTTCGAATTACCATATACTTGTATTTTGATTGGTCATTCTAGCTTATGTAACAGCGTTTACTCCTAGCTAAGGATTGTTAATTAATTTGAAACTTTTAAAACCATTTATTCTACATTCAACATCATCACTTGATAAGACACCAGAAGTGTTGAAACAAAATGGCTATTTTTGTAGTGATTTTATAACATATTTATGTTATAATATTTAAATAAATGATTATATATATATATATATATATATATATATATATATATATATATATATATATATATATATGTATGTATACAATTCTATAGTTTAAAAATTGTTATATTTATGAAGAAAGAAAGGAAATCATAACATAGTTATCTTCATTTAGATCGGTACCATATATTTCATATACTTATAACTACAGATAACACTCTTCCCTTTCTTCTCATATATGGCATCTCACTTTAGAAGTGAAGCGATCATTGTCTTCCAAACCATAGTTTGTTCCTCTTATTTATGTTTTTTTTCTAATCAATTTCCCTTAAGCAAGGCAACAATAGCAGTAAGACGCAAGGCACTACTGAGAGTGAAAGAGGATGAGAAAACTTTGGAACGATTCAGAACACAAACCCTAAACAGAAACTACGGAATAAGTCTTTACTTTTGTTCGAAATTTCGTAGGGCAATGTGAACAGGACGATGGGCGGATCTATCTACTAGTGAGAAAAAATTCAGAGTTTGGGCGGAGACGCTAGAAGTATAGTGTTGAAGAAGACTTTAGAAGGAGCCATAAACCCGATACCAGACAGGAAACAGTTGTATAAACCTCTACCCCTGCTGAAAAATGTATTTTATTATCCCTCCCACTCTCTGTCCTACCATCAATTATCCCAAATTTGATAGGTAGGTTACTCAATGTTTTCCTTTGTTGCTCAGGCCATCAGTATATCTTGTGAGCTTAAATACTCCATGCACGATTTTCTCATCATCTGTCGGTGAAATACTAACTCATTGGTATTAATTAAAGATTATTCGATAAAGTGTAGATATTGTTTCGTCACCCGGAGAACTCGATTTTCTCAGTTCAGTTCCATCTGTTAGATATTTTATATCTATATATTAATGATATTCAGGATTTGAAGGATGATGTTCAAAAATTCTTTCCATTGTCGATTTTAGTTTCCTTATCTTCGTTCAATGAATACCGAATATATTCTTATAAACAAATTCTAATCTCACTTTCATCATTATGAGTCAATCTCAGGTTTCACCCGAAATGGGTTTCTATTCAAATCTATTATAAGGCCACAGAGAAGACATGGAACACATCACTTATAGTCTGCTAAATCAACTGTATTATAAAATATGTCTACTAAATATTCTTACAAAATTTTGCTTGAATTCTTTTCGATTGCGCTAGACAGGTCGTCTGACACGTTTGGAAGATGGCATATTGCCAAAAGCCTTTTTATGGTGAGCTGGTACAATGTAATCGTCTTTTTCAAGGATGTAGTTAAATGTAACCTAAAGACTTGCTGTTAATGTTGAAGAATCCGAATGTTCTTGGTGATAAATCTGGCTGGGGAAGGTTGATTTGGGAACGTTGCAACAATTTTGATTAGAAGAGAATTGAGAATTCCAACAAAAAAACACGCCATTAGGAAGGAAGAAATAGAATCTCTCCCAGAGATATTAGGACATCAACACTCTTGCAGTATTTGTGAAAAGGTTACCTATTCGGCGGGTGGAGAAGTCAGTCATATGAGATCACAGCAAAGAGGTCAGCTGCAAACACATGTGAATGCAGCACTAATAGAATGACCTGCAAGTTACTTTTGCGAGGTTTGTGACAATGTTTGCAGCGTTACTCAAACATTTCAGGGACAGACAACATAGGTAACACAGACAAAGGTTATGTTTTCCCCGTATAAGAGAGATTGTTGAAGTGTAAATGGCCTTAGGAATAATTTAAGGACGCGTAGCAAAGCTTTAGCTAGGATAATAATGATAGAAATAATAAAATTCGGAATGAAAATAACACCAAGAAAGTTAACAAAGGAAGAGATTGCCTTCTGAAAAGAAGCGGCAATCATCACATAGAAATTAATAACATCCATTCTACAGTTGCCTATACTCTATACAGATAAAGAATATTTAAAATATTTCGTAACATACTCTGGGAAAACAGATGTGCAACTAAAAGGTTAGCGCCGGTTGACGATCTTGGAGTCAGGTGTAGATATAAAACATTTCCTAAGAATCCAAGGTGTTCCATGGAAATTTTCATTACCACCTGGCATTGATAACGTTTTAGTTAAAGAATGTCAGAAAAAATTGCTTCATCAAAGATCGCCTGGTGAAATCAGGACACATGGCACGGTATATAAAGGCGTTAATTAGATGCAGTCACAGGAACCAAAGAGTGTGAGTTCAATACCTGGTTAAGGCGGTGGAGAACTTGGAGAGGTGAATTAACAGGAGATAACTGATAACTGACATTCATTAGACATGACACGTGGAACTAGGACAGTCTATCCCAGTGAGCGAAATAGAGGGTTCAGTTCGACATTCCAACCAACTGAAGAAGGCCGGAGCGTAAAACGGCCGAAACGTTGTCATAAATATGGCGACAAAGATGAGTACAATAGTCCGAATAATATAAATAGTGTCCAGTGATGTAGTTGCTCATTGAGACACAAACAATAGTATTTACAAGTACCCGCCCATAACATCCACTCATGCATAGATACCACTATCCATAAAAATGATTTTCGAAGATCAAAACGAGTAATAAAGAATTTCAAATGTATACCTGATACAATTCATAATTTTCTTACACCGAAGAACACCTCAGCAGAGAATATGTGTAAATAAAACGAATGTTTCTATAAATAATAGTCTGTGTTTCTCCATGTATGTTTTTCAGTATCATTTAAAATATAGATTTTTTCGATTTTCCGTGTTGCATTTGTGTGAGCAAATATTAATGCCAACAGTTTCTGTTAGTCAATACTTAACGACTCATAAATGTGCCATACTTAAAATGTAAATGCAGGGAAAATTTATATTGCATTCAGCTGTGGGTACAGATTGTCAACAATAAGAAGGCATTAAGATTATTCATCGGGTCTGACGGTAGCTTATTGAAACTTACTCGACGTAAAAAAAGAAAATGGTATTTGCAAACACCATTATCCATTCCCATACTGTCCCTTTCAAGAGAATGACTCCCCGTTATTTCGCCTTTTGGATGCGAAGCTATCTTGGTAGTACGTAATCTGTGGAGCTTTAGGAGACATCTGTCTTTTTACTATTCTGTCTCGTACATGATTGTGCCATTTTGCCTTGCACTTTGGACGTCATCCTGTCTAGAATTTTGTAGGTTCCTTTATTTTAAGCATGTCCTATCTTACTTTATAACCTTAATAATTAGTGCAATCAAAGACAAGTTTAGGGTAGGTAACGCCAAAATAGATGCATTTTGTTCTGAAATGAAAGTAAAAAATGGCTACGTATGTTTAAAGGAAATTGCCAAAAATCAGGAATTAATATTCAAACGAAATGTTCTGTACTTATTGATATATTTCTTGCATACTGAATATGCTATTTTATTAGACACCTTTGTGGAAATAATTCTTACGGGACGGTTCACATGCCATTCTTATATGAAGCATGTATCTATTAATTTGGTAGGTATTATAAAAATTAATGGTGATGTTTTAAATAATTTTAAAGAAGATATGACTATATTTGTTCATAGATTTATTCAACTACATATTTAGCATATTGTTCCATTATGTCTCACAATCTGTGAGGCAGTTTCCTGACTCCATCCTCCTATGTCGGTTCGACATCTGGTGAGTATGTTTATTATAGTCGGACTTTCAAGGCAAGCTGAGCCACTTTCTGTCGAATCTACAATAAAAGGTGATTTCATTTGTTCTGATGAAAACAATTTCGATTGACCAATTCGGGGCCGCTTTACACTGATAGCTGCCTTTAATCAATTTGATTTGGAACAATACTTTCTGAAATCAACGTCTTAATTTGTAGAAAGAGCTCGTAATATTGAGTGATTAATGCTGACATACTTTTCGGCGTGCATTTTTATTACCTGTCCTTCTCCTTTTCGAAATGTGTCGTTTTTGTTGCCTTTTAGAAGAGAATCTTACATGCAAATACGGACCACTGATTTTTGACCGTTAATTCGTGTTACACAGAAATAATGTCGTGATTCATGTAACCAGATGTTTTAAAAAATACCTTACAACGATAACATTCACAATAGGCACACGGATAATAGGGAAACACGTGTTGACATGTCGTCTTCCAGAATGTGTATATACGCGATAAATTTCTCTCACGTGCTAAAGGAAATTAAATTCACAAACGCTACCTGTCCAAAAGAGCTAAGAAACCCAATGAAAAAATAAAAATGACATATTTTCTTCAAAAATTTATTCAGTTTTTATTTCTTCAAGCATATTACACATCAAAAATATCGACGAAATTTTTCTAACTTTTGAAAAATTCATACAATCTGGGTTAATATTTTTATCACATTTTTAAAAATTGTTCAAATTCTTGTTTTATTCTTACTGCACTGGATCAGTTTATGTCGTTGGCTGAGTAGAGTAATTTTAAAAATTATAATTACTTACCGTGATTTATAAATGTTACTGAGAAATTACCGTCCTGGGTATGACGATAAATTACAACCGGCAGAAAGGACTCTGATCAGGATCAGGAGCGTGGAATAACTTCTTAATTGCTGGTGTTCCCAGGTCCGTGCTGACCTGGGGTGAAAGCACCTGCTAGGGTCACATCTATGTGTAAATAGATAAATCCCCAAACTGGAGTCAAAACAATATGAAATTGTAAAATAAGGTTTAATACTAGCAATACATTTTTGGAAAAAAATTACAAGCAACATATTATTAGCAGCAATGTATTTTAAGGGAGATGAGTGATACCAGCAGTGGGGATCTTGCTGGCATTAAATAAACCATTGAGGGTGATATGCCTTAAAATAAACCAACCCAACACGAACCAATATGAGAAATCATTTTCATTTTCACTTGAAATATTTTATGTTCCAATGCCAATTTCAAATATAACAGCGAGGCTAATAAAGTAAAATGTGGACATATTTTGTAAATATCATAAATATTATTCTTGCTAAGTGAGTCAATTTTGGTCTCAATTTTTACAAAAGGTATCTCTCGTTTCTATATGAATGGCCGAGATTTGAAGCTTCTTATAGCTTCTAATAAACTGGAAGTTGTTTTTGCGTTTTCTGTGTCGACTGTATGAGTAAAACTAGGAGAGAATCAAAGCGAGCGTAAATATATAAAGCAATTCGGTAATTATCTTTGACATATTTAGCTTACAGACAGGCGTTATGAAGAATATAATCTTGTTTCATAACTTACCTTTTAACTTATGCAGTCTTTGGCCTTTGAAAGCGAATAATCCATCCAGTAATTTTAAAGAATATTCGAATACAATCTTTTATCACTTTCATAATTTTTTCTTGTACATCTTTTTATTTTCTCATATTAGAATTCATTGATATATTCCGAACATTCTTTGATATAACAACATCTCTCTTTCCTTAAGTCTGCTGTTTATTTCTAAATTAAATGTACAGCATTCGCTGCTATATGAAGTATTAATGTCGTGTGGCAGATTAGCAAACTTTTCTTTGTTTCTAAAGAATTTGTTCTATTTCTTAATACTTCTAATGAATTTGTTCTATTTCTTAATACGTAATATTTTTCGGAAGGCTACTTTTGCAAATCCCAGGCGCTTTACTATACCAGTGTCATGCTTTTTGTTTTCTGTTAAAATTCTTCCCAGATATTTAAATTTATGTACAGTATGTAGCCCGAAGAGAAAGGAAAAACCACATAGACTATATAATAATCATAGATTATATAATAATCAATAAACGGATCAAGAATGCTATTTTACACTGGAAAACCCAAGTTTCGACTGTACAAGCCAAACTCTTCCAGTCCGGAAGCCAAATCAGATCAGATGTGTAAGCCATGCGTTGTGAAATATTATGTTTTGGTAGAATTTATTTAATTATTTTTCTATGGGAGTCGTTTGTATAGGAAATGCTCGGGATTAGTTTTCTGTTTCAATAAATAATAATAATTGTTTTGTATTTCAGTATGTAATGCTCTCTCGTTTTAAGCAATGTTCTACTTTAATACAAACTTGGATCATATGTGTCTATATCTCTGAGATGAGGTATTATGATTACATTAATCGGATTGTTATTCGAATATTCATTGCCATGTTCACAATGTTTCGGGCATTGTAGGCTCTGGCCTACTTCAGGTGATTGAAAGTACGAACCGAACCCTTTATCTCCGTTTGTTCTAGTTCCTCGTGCCATGCCGCTTCTGGATCTCTCGGTTATTTTCTTTTAACTCAACTCTTCATGTTTCTGGTTCGCTACTGCTGTGGATCTAGTCACTGCAACTAACCAACATCTTTATCCATTGGGCCATGTGTCCTTGATTACATTTGTATATGAATTTCTGGGATTATAAAACTAATGTCTCAGTAACCATTTTAACAGTGCTCATATTGCTATTTTTCCGTTATTATTATAGTATATTTTTTACCAAAACTTATATTGCAATTATGTTGTGTTGTTATTCATTTCATTTCTCTAGCACTCCTTATTTCTGGTTCCCATGTATTTATTTCTATGCTTGGTCGGATCAGGGCATTTTCGTAGCCTAACATATGGGCTGATTCCTTAAGTTTTCGTATTTTTTGGTGATGTTCTCTATCTATTATTCCAACAGGACAATCTTCAAAAGTGGGTTAACACTTCGCAGACACCTCTTCCCAGTAAGATCCCCCTGATAGAGGAGAATATGGTAAGGCTTAAAGCAAGAACATCGTGTAGCGTTATCACGGGGGGAAATTGAAAAATCAGACGTAGCTGACCACATATGGAGGGAAAAGAGAGATCACCGCCCCATGTGGGAAGTTTCAAAATTCCAGTCACCTGAAGAAGACCGAAGCGTATAACATTTCGGCCGTTGTACGCTCCTGCCTTTTTCAGGTATTTGTATGAAATCAGGTCAGAGTGATTGTTTTGAAATGCTCAGCGAGATATGAGACAATACGTGTCTCAATTTAGGTTTCATTAGAATGGTGACTTCCATATTGAAAAAGTTTGTTTGCATCTGCTAACATTTTCAAAGTAAGAAAAAAGGAAGCATGGTTATACTTGGTTTGTTTGTTATTTTAAGACACACTTGACTGCAAATTACGCATAAATATAATATCAATGAAGACACTATTTTGGAAAGTATTTTTGCATTAGTGAACTTTGAAAGAAAGAAATAGGGTCTTATCAGCAAAAGAGGTTTTCCATTGAACATATATTTTTAATATTTTTTTCAGGCTGATAATACTTTTTTCTAACTGAAAATTTATTTTGTGTTGAATTTTAATGATCTGTGGACAGCATTATCAAGGTTGTGCGTCTCTCTGGAATATGAAATAACAGAGTGCATATTTGGTTATATTTTTTCGTAGTCAATTTTATTTCCTGACATCACATTATCTTGGTACATAGATAACTGGCTCCTCCTTTCAAGCTCTTCAACTGAAAACAAAATTATAGACGACTTGCTTTTTTAAAATAATGATTAAAATATATTTCGTTTAGATTTACGGTGATTAATTCGTTGTAAAATAAAGCGGGACACCATAATTGTGTCCGATTTCTACTTGGTTGTTTTAAAAATCAGTTTTGAAATAACCCCTTGATCATTTGAATGTTAAAAGCGAGATATGTTACTGAAATATTTGGCTTTTAGGTAGGAACTAAATTCGGCCACTCTGCAAGTATTTGGGATTTGAAAATGGCCGTATTCCAAATAAATATTTTTTTGTTCTTAATGAATTTAACTTGCTGTTTGTTGCTTGCATCGATGTTTCAGGCGTTGACTGTCAGGGCGTTCACATGTCCACCATCAAGATGTGCTTGCTGATGGTGAATATCTCTAACAACACACATTTGGCACACATATCAGCAAGGAAGCAGACAACACTGTATACCTTATGATGCTTTCTATTATTGCGTGAAAGATCAAAGACTCCTAGAAGTAATCAGACAAATTAGATAGATGAGATTTAAATATATCTAATTAAGTGATTAAAATTGTAATTAAGGTATCATTCACCACAGAAGACTGTAACTTGAAGTAGATATGATACCAATATATGTAAATTTACATCAATATCTCTATCTATAAAAGGCAGGATGTGTGTGTGTGTGTGTGTGTGTTTGTGTGTAACGAATGCACGGCCGTAATTTTCAACGGATTTACACCAAAATTTACCAAACGCCAAGAGCGACTTTGCATTTCCCAACTCCCATCGATAGTGGAAATAACCGATGTTTTCATGCTTCTACGGTAGTTTTCATGTAGTTTGCGGCCATTTTCTACAGGCCAGAGTGAGAGCCTATAATTGGCTGCCACGAATAGACAGGAAGATTCTACTGGCCAGCGTGAGAGCCAATAACTGTCTGACACGAATATTAACCAGCATGCTAGCTTGCAAAAGAATCGATAGCTGCATTCGTCACAAGTGGAAAAAATTTAAATCTGCATGGCACTTTACTCCAATTGGCTCATTCGCTTGCTTAAACCGAACGTTGATTCTGATTCCGCAGAACTTGGTTGGGTGTGAAAAAGTATTTGTTGTTAACATTCTTTTTTCATTCGGTTTTTCCAGTTACGAGTCCTTTTTTTTAAAGCTGATCGTTTTGTGTCCATTTTGTTTAGTTCTTTTTTCGTAACAGGTTTAATGTTTAGTATAGAGCTTAGAAAAATTCGCAGTGTGAGATAGGCATGTAGCTTCATTTCACTCCTTTAAAGGCAAGGAAGGGCAAAAATATTTTGAGTCAAGTGATAGCGATTGCTGTATGAGTCGTACCATTTTTGAATCAAGCACGGGCAACGCCGGGCCATGCTGCTAGTATAATATAAATATAAATCAATATTAAAAATAATCGCATCATTTTTTGTGTGACATCGCTCCAAATAACCGTTAAATATGACATCCCTGTACACTATATTTTCCAAAGCACACAAGGATGTAGACAAAGGAATTCTGCCTACTTCAATGTCAGCGCATTGGTGCTTTTATGTTTTAGATAGTCTAAAGTACTTGAACAAAAAATAACATGAACTTCAGACAGATTATTCACAATTTCGAGCAAAATACCGAACACTTATTCGAAAAATTACAATAAAAAATTAAGCAAGTAAACCTTGTCGATTCTTTATATTGAAATTGTTTGGATGGGTACCTGCAGCCTGAACAGATATTTTGTGCCGATTAATTTTACAGATCAACTTTTCCAAATTACGAATAATCCTTCTCAATCAAGGATTAAATTAGCACAGTAAGACGTTGAAAATCTGTCTAGAAAATTTCCAGTCCATGAAATAGGTAACAATATTTTAAATAACAATTTTCAAGATTTCTCTGATACCTCTGAAAATGAATCCCACAATATTAACAGACGTCCATTTCTACAATCACATTGGTAATACATGTATCCTATACGGAACCGAAACGGTTAAGGCACGTTAGTCTATACGACAGTTTCTTATAGTATACATGTTCGAATCCTGTCGGAGGACAAATAATATCTATGACAATTTCTCGGACATTCAGACCGGTAAATATTATTTAATACTGTTTATTATAAACAGAGCATTTACTTAAATACTTGTATCTCTAAATGAATGTTAAACATAAAAATGTCTTTAAATACATACATATATATATATATATATATATATATATATATATATTAAAAAGAAGAGAGGTACCGCAAACTCTTTTGGTCGTAATGTGGACTTTTAAAAACATATTATTCTTTATTTTTCATAATTTTACAACATGTGTTTCTGGTCTCGCGACCGTCTTCACGTAAAGGGTGGAGATTTCCACATATTATTAAAAATAATAAATTTTTTCCTTTATATTTTTCAATGTTAAATATTCTTGATATGAGAAATTCTCTGTTTTTGTGTTAGTAACCCGAATGTCTTTCTTTTATATATATATATATATATATATATATATATATATATGTATATATATTCTCAGACAAGTGACAGAAACGAAGCTATTTATATTGATTCATATTGATGAGCATATACTAAAAACGACAAGATAAATTTCAGAATACCTAATCCTTAATTTTGTCAACACCCTATGCGCTTTTATATTCTTGGTGGCCTTTTTCTGATAGAGGTAAAAAAATATTTCCATAATGCAATAACAGAACGCCATTTCAGTTCACATAATGTTGGAAACAATGAGATATTTAAGTGATAACTGTCATTTCATGTGATTTCATAAACAGTAAGTTTAGTTTGGCTTATGACTGAAAAGGACTAACAGAGTAATTCTATTTTGACAACACTGCACTGTTTATATTGACATGAACTTCCTGCGATTGATACTTACGAAATGAAACCAGCTAAATTCAGGGAATTAAGGGCAGCCATTGAAAGAGAAAGCGTAAATATACTGAGTGATATATTTCTTTATGTTTGCTGTCTCATTGTGTCACGCTATCAGCAACGACCATCCGCTACAATTTCAGGAGATTCTATTAGATTCTAAATGTTATTTTTGATATATACTGGTTGTATAATTTTTTAACATACGTCGACATTTTGGGTAACATTATATATATATATATATGCATACGTACACGCATATATATATATATGTGTATATATAAATATGTATATGTATATAAATATATATATATATACATAAATATATATATCAATATATATATAGATATATGTGTATATATATATATAAATATATATATATATATATACATAAATATATATATATATATATGTACATATATGTATGTATATATATATATATATATAATCATTTATTTAAATATTATAACATAAATATGTTATAAAATCACTACAAAAATAGTGATTTTGTTTCAACACTTCTGGTGTCTTATCAAGTGATGATGTTGAATGTAGAATAAATGGTTTTAAAAGTTTCAAATTAATTAACAATCCTTATCTAGGAGTAAACGCTGTTACATAAGCTAGAATGACCAATCAAAATACAAGTATATGGTAATTCGAAAAATTTGACAACTAAGCAAGGTTATCATAGATATTAAAAGATTTATAAAATTTGAAATTAAAATTAAAAGTAAAAAAATACCTATTTAGAAATCTAAATCTAATCTCTATTAAGTTTTAAATTGTAGAATTACCGAGGAGGAAAAATTAAAATAAAATAAAAAATACATATGCTATTTAATTTATTTTTTCATTGAAATTATGTTAAAAAGGATCTTCATAGCTCCAGACAAAAATGTATACATTTTTACAGATTAACTTCAACATGGTAGCCACCTCTCACGTAAAACAATTCAAACACACTCAGGTTATAATACATAAGCGCTTATGTATTATAAACTGATGTTGAAGTTAAACTGTAAAAATGTATACATTTTTGTCTGGAGCTATGAACATCCTTTTTAACATAATTTCAATGAAAAAATAAATTAAATAGTATATTGTTGAGTCTTGACTCAATGTTGAATCTCGCCTATTGCATGGAATAATAATGCAACACAAAATGTACTTGGAACAAGAATGTATTATAACAAGAAAGTGTACACAATAAGTACATACAGTATTTCTGTATACTTCTGGGAAGACGTTCCTGGAGAATGTGTTGACTAGTCGCAGTCGATCAGAGTCTCTAGTTGGATCTCGTGATTCCACCCTCGTCTCCCGGTACCAACCATTATTTATATAGTTGGTAGTCACCTATGCAGATTAGGTGGATCCTACACAACACCCACCTCCCAAGCCTTGGAATCCTTTTGGATTTCAAACTGGCTTCTATATGGGATGATGATTATGGTTATTCCTTTGTAGATCCCCTTTGCATAGTTCATATATATATCTGTTTTTGTTTTTTTTTCAATATGTTTTCGTTTTGGATTCACGTCCAATGGGTCCGTGAACTTTCGTTTCCTACCGGATCTTCTCGGTTCATGAGCACTCTGCGGAGGTTCTACTTGAAAAGTATCATACATTACATCAATGGGATCTTCCTCCTCATCCGGTATACTCTCTTCATGCTCTAGCACGTAGCATTTTTTGAGTTGGTTCTGGTGCCTCTTATGAGTATTCTTCGGCCCTTTTATTATGTAAATCAGGTCACCGATTCTCTTATCCACTATGCCTCGCTCCCAGAACTCAATGTTGTTTCTATAGCACTTGAAAAAGACCTTCTCTCCGGGGGTGTATCTTTTTCTAGCTGTATACATAGTGTTCTTTATTCTATTTCTTCCTGGCAAAAGCTTGTCAAACACTGACTTAACTTTCCTAGCGAACATTAGTTCAGCTGGTGCCATCTTTGATGGTGTTCTCTGGTTTGGCGTGATTCTGTATACTTGTAGGAATTGCTGAAGCGCCTTTTCCGTTGGAACTCCTGAGGCTTTCTTCAGAGCGCGCTTTAACGTATCTACAAATCTTTCTGCGAGTCCATTGGATCTCGGATGATACGGCGGCGTCGTTATGTGGTTAATTTGATATAACTCACAAAATTCCTTAATTCGTCAGAAGTGAATTGTGTACCATTGTCACTCACAATACACTCTGGCACACCGAACCGTGCAAATAGTTCATGCAAAAAAGTTGTTGTGGTATTGGACGTAGGCTTTTTGCAGCGTAGTACTTCCGGCCATTTTGTAAAGCTATCTACCACTATTCAGTAGTAATAATCTTCTACTGGGCCAGCGAAATCAATGTGTAATCTTTCCCACGGATGATCCGTCTTTGGCCATGGTTTGTGTACTATAGGTGGTGCCTTAGCTGCTAACGCACACCCTTTACATCGATGAACCATGTTTTCGATATCCACATCCATTCCTTTCCAATATACAAAACTTCGCATTAAGCTTTTTGTTCTATTAATCCCCGGATGACCCATATGAAAGTCCCGTAGGATTTTTTTCTGCAACTTTTTTTGTACTACTACTTTCTCTACACTTGCTAAAGGCACGTTACGTTTCTTTTTAAATACAGGCATAGTATTTTCTTTTAATTCAAATTTAGCTTCAAATTTGTTACATCTTCCAAGACCAGGTGTAAAGGTTTCCGGAAACTTTTTCTTTAATTCATCTTTAATGTCCTGTCTTGTTTGCGTATTACTTTCTACGTTTCTGCAGAAAGAGTTTAACGCTTTATCCCACAATTCGAATGTTTCAATAAAATCTGTACCCAACAAGTTTTCTCCATTTCTCAGAATGAAAACTTTCATTTTTTTAACGATCCCATTCACTTTCATTGGAAGTACAACCTCGCCTTCGAAGTTAATTTGCTTTCCAGTTACCGTTCGAGCGAGTTTCGTTGACTTCATTATTGTAGGCCTTTTTAAAATTTTCCATGTTTTATTGTTCATTATTGTTAAATCTGACCCTGAATCGAGTTGAAATTTTATATTCTTTTTGAATATTTCAGTCGTCACATATTTCCTCAAATCTCTATCTAATTTGATATTCGAATTTGTTTGTCTAATTCGGTTCTTGCATTTTTTCGTTTTACAACAAGATCCTTTGTGACCATTCTTTTGGCACACGAAACATTTCTTATTTCTATATGGGCAATTTACCTCCCAATGTCTTTCGTTACAACGTCTGCAATTATATGGTGGGACTTTTTTATTTTCGTTCTTTTTATTTTCTTGTCTATTATTAAAATACGCTGAATTTTTTCTCCAATTTTTCTCTACTGGGTACTTTGACTGCTTTTTTATTTTTTTAATATAAGCAATACCAGCTTCTTCGATTTTTTGCGACTCTTTCTTTAAACTTACGGCCCGTTGACACTCCTCTGCTAACTTTTGCAGGGTAAGGCCTTGTTCAGATTCGAGTTTAGACAAAACTCTACGTCTTATTTCGGCACTCTTACTGGATACCAGTCCTTGAGCAAAAATTAAGCACTTGAATTCTTCAACCGTAATCTCTGCTAATCTGAAATTGTCACAATGTCTATTCACTATAGATGCATATGTTAAGTAATCCTGATCGTCGGATTTAGATACATTCATGCATAACCATCGCTTATGCCAAAACGACATATTTGCTCCAGACAGCTCTTTTAGCAATTTCACTGTTTCCGAGAATTCCAATTCAGTTGTTTTTCTCGGTAGAATAAAATCTACAAATTTGCTATGTTCTGCTGTACCTAGCTTTCTTAGTAATAGACTGACTTTTCTTGAATTCGACCAGTTTTCACAGTCTGTGTAGAAAATATCTTCATATCGTTTAAAGTACGCTTCAAACGTTTTTTCTTCGTCTGGCACATAGTTGAAAATTTCCAGCGAATTAAATATGGTGTTATTAGAATATGAAGAATTTCCCTCATTTGCCTGATAGTTGTTTAATTTCTCCAGTATTAACTTTTGAATTTCCAAAAGTCTTTCATCTTGTTTATCCTGATATTTTTGCAGCGCTATCAGTTGTTCTTGCTGACGTTGTTGACTCAACTGCTGGGATTTTAATAATTCAGATATGACTTTGGATAGTTCCTCCATTTTTAGCTGATAGTGTTCATGCAACAAGGAATATACTTTTAATTTGTGTATCCACGAATATCATATAAGCTGACCAAAAAACCGAAACAACGTACGACTTTTATATTTTATGTCTTGCTTTTACATTCACGCCCGTGCTAATCAACTTAGGTATTTTTTTTTTCGTGAACAGAGAGCGTCAGACTTGTTTTTTTCGTTTTCGACTTCTGTTCGCGTATTTCAATGACAACGTCTGATTTTCTTATCAGAGGTAATTCGTCACTATATTGTTGAACAAATAATTTTAAAAAAATAATTTTTTAAAGTTTGTTACCTTTCAAAGTCGACACGGTGTATTTGTGCTCCTTTTAATCCATGCATGTGTTTGTAGTCGGCCAATTTTTCTTTTTAGCGGGTGTCTCGGTGTAGATAATTTTTTAATTTAAAATTACCGTTATTCGTTTACGACACCTTCCAATTTTTCTGAGTGAACGTTCCTTTATGCTTAGTCGTCTTTTAACGAGTTTTACATATCCAGAAGTTTAAAATCCTTCGTCGTTACGTTAACGTTGGACTTGGAATTAATAGTTTTTTTTTTTCAGCCTGGGTTCTTCAATGACTTGTCCCAATTGTTGAAAACTCTCACTATTAATTCTTTCTTCTTTGCGTATGGTTCGTTCTACTTCTTTGCCATTGTTGAAACTTGGCGTATGGTTCGTTCTACTTTGTGGCCATTGTTGAAACTTGACGTATGGTTCGTTCTACTTCGTCGCCATTGTTGAGTCTTGACTCAATGTTGAATCTCGCCTATTGCATGGAATAATAATGCAACACAAAATGTACTTGGAACAAGAAAGTATTATAACAAGAAAGTGTACACAATAAGTACATATAGTATTTCTGTATATTTCTGGGAAGACGTTCCTGGAGAATGTGTTGACTAGTCGCAGTCGATCAGAGTCTCTAGTTGGATCTCGTGATTTCTCCAAGATTTATTCGTAAAATTACAAATTACAAAAACTCAACTGAAAAACAAGATTCAAGGAAAACGATACTAAAAACGGGAGGGGGGTATATTTACAATAACGAAATAAAGAAAGAAAAGAAATGCAACCCAAAATAAATCAAATGTGTACAGAAAAATTGGGGACAAAAGAACAAATTCAAAACTGTCCAATACAAAACCTAACCGTTTAGAAGTAGGCGCGAAGAATCAACCAGGAACGGCCCTAACCGCCGAAAAAAAGAACACCGCTCCTCCTGGTCGTTGGGCGCATAAACCGCAACGACCCGAAACGAACCACTTTTCACGGCAATATCGGCCACGATTAACCTGCCCTGGGCATCGGTATGCACAAGGTCCACCTTCACATCAAGAGTACGTTTGACTAACAAAGAAACTCCTCTGGCCAACCGGTTCCCATATGCTGAATAGACGACCAAGTCATCCTCCAGCACACATGCATCGGAAGTGCAAACAAAGTGGGTCTCTTCGATCGCGGCAACATCTACCCCGAAGGACAGGAGATCCCGACGCAGGCGGGCAGCCTTACGCCGATCTCTCAAGCCATTCACATTCAAACTGGCTATCTTCATTTCCATTTCTAGGCCTGCAAATATAAAAAAGAGTTAAGGCAAAAAACCTAGCCACATACGGGGCGGAAATCTGCGTCAGTTAGGATGCCGACAGATTGCCCTAGGCTCCCTACACCTAGTTCTGACGTCATACGTCCCTCCAGGGCAATTCCACCGACATCCATGGGGTAAGTTAATTTGACTACTCTATATAAGGAGGGATGGAGAATTACAGGGACCCTCCCAGCACAGAACTGCCTGAGTTTTTTTTAAATAGGGTGAGTCCATCTCTAACATCCTAATTTTGGGAAAAGCATCCTTCGCCTCATAAATGTGATTCCATACTTTCAGGTGACTCCCCGTGTCCCTTACACATGTTATTACCCCCGGGGCTTCTGGGAAATTGCGGGGATCCTCTATTGACTTGCCATCCACTAACTCTGTCTTAAACAGCATACTCAACAGAGCCCTCTTGTGCTTCGGCAAGTCCTTTTCTAACTCTTTCCTATTTACCCTACATATCTCCTCAGGATCGGCAAAGTATTTCTTTTTCTTCACCTTTTTTTTCCTTGACGGTTGGGTTGGGGAATCTGCTGATGTCTGAGGGGGAGTGGAAGAAGAAGAACTAAGTGAAAATGTAGGGGGGGAAGGGGATATATCACGGGAAGGGGAAGAAGAGCTACTCCTAGCTTTGGGAAGTATTAATGTCTCTCTAGGGAGTGTCGCGAAGGATTGGGACCTGGTTAAGGCCACACTCTTGTCAGCTCTGCTTCTTTCTCTGTGAACTGGTTTGGTTGTTTCATCCTCCTCTTCCTCTCTGCCCCTTTTCAAGGTTGATGTGCGGGGTGGCGGCATTTCCTCTACTTCCATCTTCTCAGTTATTAGTTGCTCCTGCTGCTGCTGCCGTTCTTTCGGAGGCCGTTTTTCCTTTAGGGGCCCCTGCTCTTTCACCAGCGACTGCTTAGTGTGTTTGCCAGGGCTGTGCGAAACCTCCTTGGGTTGGGCTTGCTTGTCTATCTTGCGAGGACTTTGTTTCTTCTGCTCCTCCCGTGGCTGCTCCTGTGGTGGCTTCTGCTGTACTGGAGTCAGCTGTTTTGGTGAGGAGGGAGTGTTCCTTTTCCCTTTCACCACTACCCATTCTCCATCCACCGCCTTCTGCGACGCTGTTGGCATAGTTTTAGGTGGTGCCATTTTTACTTCTTCCGCTACTTTCGCCGTTGTCGTTGCGCTAGACGCAGCCTTTGTTGTTGCAGGGCGGGGTGGTATTTGCGTAGCCTTGCTAGGGCACTCCTTAGACATATGCCCAGACACTCCGCAATACCAACAATCGGGCCTCCTTCCCTCCACAACCACCAGCATGCGTCTATTCCTACACAGTAGGATGTTTGGAACATTCTTGAAATCCTCTCTTGTCAAGACTACTTGCAGTACCATATCACCAGTAGCTATCCCTGTTCTAAGGTAACTGCTGCTACATCTTCTACTGGGCAATAGTCAGAAAAAAAAGCACCCATTCTATCGGTTGAAATATCTACGGGCACCCCATGCACCGTGATTTTGGTACGCCGGGTGCCCATGTATTCAGTTTGTAATCTTAGATTGTTGGTAACCAGCGTGCTGCCGGCTAGCTGTTTCGCCTCTTGCTCTGTGGCTAGGAGAATATCCCACAAGGCATTCGTTCTCCTAGCCAGTACCTTTGGTGCAATGTTTAATTTTTTAATTTTCTCTTCCATCGTCTCCCTGCTGACGCCAATCAACTTCCGACTCTTTACGTCGGAAGTCAGCAGGGAGATTGTCCTTGTCTTTATCGCATTTAGTGCGTCCGGAATTGTCAAAAACTCTGAACGTATTTGTCAAATTCTTTTTTTATTTGCTTAAAGTAGGCGGCATCTTTTTTTGGGGGTTTGCTTCCTCCCCAGGCCGATGTTTTAGCTGTTTCAGCCGGCGGTACATCTTTTAACGGTGTCAATTTTTCCGCTGACACCGTCTGCGCCGTTTCATGCGGTGATAATGTTGTTTTTTCTGCCATGGGGATTTCAACCCCGGCAGCTAAATAATAAAAGTTCGCCTTTTTTTTTTTTTTTCGTGTATTTTTACCACAATATTAAAACAAAACTCAAAACAAACAAGTGAAAATGAATGGAAAAACTTAACTAAAAATAACGAAAAACTCAACTGAAAAACAAGATTCAAGGAAAACGATACTAAAAACGGGAGGGGGGGTATATTTACAATAACGAAATAAAGAAAAGAAATGCAACCCAAAATAAATCAAATGTGTACAGAAAAATTGGGGACAAAAGAACAAATTCAAAACTGTGTCCAATACAAAACTGTGTCCAATACAAAACCTAACCGTTCGTTTGAAGCTCAGTTATCAGATCAAAACAGTAATTCCAATGCTAAGTAAGCGTTATTCTCAGCAAGTAACGACTCGGGCGATCTCGTGATTCCCTCCTGGGATCTCGTGATTCCTCGGGATTTACTTGACCTCCCACAGGGCCAGGTTGTGACACAAGGTCGGAGTTTAAAGTGGGAAGGGAGGGGGAATGGACCCGAGTTTTCACCCGGGTCGCAGTGCTTTGGCTTTAGCTAGTCATAGCTGGTCATAGCTTGTCCAATCTGGTCATAGCTAGTCAGACGTAGCCACGATACTACCAGCGCAGGGACCAATCCCTGCCGCCGGCCTGTATCGGAGGAAGAATCCCGGCCCCATAGGCGATCATTCAGTGAGCAATCCGCGAACAGATACTACACTTTGATCTTAGCCTTGGGATTTACTTGACCTCCCACAAGGCCAGGTTGTGACACAAGGTCGGAGTTTAACGTGGGAAGGGGAGGGGGAATGGACCCGAGTTTTCACCCGGGTCGCAGTGCTTTGGCTTTAGCTAGTCATAGCTGGTCTTGGCTGGTCATAGCTTGTCCAAGCTGGTCATAGCTAGTCAGACGTAGCCACGATACTACCAGCGCAGGGACCAATCCCTGCCGCCGGCCTGTATCGGAGGAAGAATCCCGGCCCCATAGGCGATCATTCAGTGAGCAATCCGCGAACAGATACTACACTTTGATCTTAGCCTTGGGATTTACTTGACCTCCCACAAGGCCAGGTTGTGACACAAGGTCGGAGTTTAACGTGGGAAGGGGAGGGGGAATGGACCCGAGTCGCAGTGCTTTGGCTTTAGCTAGTCATAGCTGGTCTTGGCTGGTCATAGCTTGTCCAAGCTGGTCATAGCTAGTCAGACGTAGCCACGATACTACCAGCGCAGGGACGAATCCCTGCCGCCGGCCTGTATCGGAGAAAGAATCCCGGCCCCATAGGCGATCATTCAGTGAGTAATCTGCGAACAGATACTACACTTTGATCTTAGCCTTGGGATTTACTTGACCTCCCACAGGGCCAGGTTGTGACACAAGGTCGGAGTTTTAACGTGGGGAGGGAGGGGGAATAGACCCGAGTTTTCACCCGGGTCGCAGTGCTTTGGCTTTAGCTAGTCATAGCTGGTCTTTGGCTGGTCTTGGCTGGTCATAGCTTGTCCAAGCTGGTCATAGCTAGTCAGACGTTGCCACGATACCACCAGCGCAGGGACGAATCCCCGCCGCCGGCCCGCATCGGAGAAGGAATCCCGGCCCCATAGGCGATCATTCAGTGAGCAATCCGCGAACAGATACTACACTTTGATCTTAGCCTTGGGACCGAGGGATTCCTTCTCGGGATTTACTTGACCTCCCACATGGCCAGGTTGTGACACAAGGTCGAGTTTAACGTGGGAAGGGAGGGGGAATGGACCCGAGTTTTCACCCGGGTCGCAGTGCTTTGGCTTTAGCTAGTCATAGCTGGTCTTGGCTGGTCTTAGCTGGTCAGACTTAGCCATGATACTACCAGCGCAGGGACGAATCCCCGCCGCCGGCCTGTATCGGAGGAAGAATCCCGGCCCCATAGGCGATCATTCAGTGAGCAATCCGCGAACAGATACTACACTTTGATCTTAGCCTTGGGATTTACTTGACCTCCCACAAGGCCAGGTTGTGACACAAGGTCGGAGTTTAACGTGGGAAGGGGAGGGGGAATGGACCCGAGTCGCAGTGCTTTGGCTTTAGCTAGTCATAGCTGGTCTTGGCTGGTCATAGCTTGTCCAAGCTGGTCATAGCTAGTCAGACGTAGCCACGATACTACCAGCGCAGGGACGAATCCCTGCCGCCGGCCTGTATCGGAGAAAGAATCCCGGCCCCATAGGCGATCATTCAGTGAGTAATCTGCGAACAGATACTACACTTTGATCTTAGCCTTGGGATTTACTTGACCTCCCACAGGGCCAGGTTGTGACACAAGGTCGGAGTTTTAACGTGGGGAGGGAGGGGGAATAGACCCGAGTTTTCACCCGGGTCGCAGTGCTTTGGCTTTAGCTAGTCATAGCTGGTCTTTGGCTGGTCTTGGCTGGTCATAGCTTGTCCAAGCTGGTCATAGCTAGTCAGACTTAGCCACGATACTACCAGCGCAGGGACGAATCCCTGCCGCCGGCCTGTATCGGAGAAGGAATCCCGGCCCCATAGGCGATCATTCAGAGAGCAATCCGCGAACAGATACTACACTTTGATCTTAGCCTTGAGACCGAGGGATTCCACCTCGGGATTTACTTGACCTCCCACATGGCCAGGTTGTGACACAAGGTCGAGTTTAACGTGGGAAGGGAGGGGGATAGGACCCGAGTTTTCACCCGGGTCGCAGTGCTTTGGCTTTAGCTAGTCATAGCTGGTCTTAGCTGGTCATAGCTTGTCCAAGCTGGTCAGACTTAGCCATGATACTACCAGCGCAGGGACGAATCCCCGCCGCCGGCCTGTATCGGAGGAAGAATCCCGGCCCCATAGGCGATCATTCAGTGAGCAATCCGCGAACAGATACTACACTTTGATCTTAGCCCTGAGACCGAGGGATTGCTCCTCGGGATTTACTTGACCTCCCACATGGCCAGGTTGTGACACAAGGTCGAGTTTAACGTGGGAAGGGAGGGGGAATGGACCCGAGTTTTCACCCGGGTCGCAGTGCTTTGGCTTTAGCTAGTCATAGCTGGTCTTGGCTGGTCTTAGCTGGTCAGACTTAGCCATGATACTACCAGCGCAGGGACGAATCCCCGCCGCCGGCCTGTATCGGAGGAAGAATCCCGGCCCCATAGGCGATCATTCAGTGAGCAATCCGCGAACAGATACTACACTTTGATCTTAGCCTTGGGATTTACTTGACCTCCCACAGGGCCAGGTTGTGACACAAGGTCGGAGTTTAACGTGGGGAGGGAGGGGGAATGGACCCGAGTTTTCACCCGGGTCGCAGTGCTTTGGCTTTAGCTAGTCCATAGCTGGTCTTGGCTGGTCTTAGCTGGTCATAGCTTGTCCAAGCTGGTCAGAGCTGGTCTTAGCTAGTCAGACGTAGCCACGATACTACCAGCGCAGGGACGAATCCCCGCCGCCGGCCCGTATCGGAGAAGGAATCCCGGCCCCATAGGCGATCATTCAGTGAGCAATCCGCGAACAGATACTACACTTTGATCTTAGCCTTGAGACCGAGGGATTGCTCCTCGGGATTTACTTGACCTCCCACATGGCCAGGTTGTGACACAAGGTCGAGTTTAACGTGGGAAGGGAGGGGGAATGGACCCGAGTTTTCACCCGGGTCGCAGTGCTTTGGCTTTAGCTAGTCATAGCTGGTCTTGGCTGGTCTTAGCTGGTCATAGCTTGTCCAAGCTGGTCAGAGCTGGTCATAGCTAGTCAGACGTAGCCACGATACTACCAGCGCAGGGACCAATCCCTGCCGTGGATTTACTTGACCTCCCACACGGTCAGGTTGTGACACAAGGTCGGGGTTTAACGTGGGACGGGAGGGGGAGTGGACCCGAGCTTTCACCCGGGCCGCAGTGCTTTAGCTGGTCTTAGCCTGTCCAAGCTGGTCAGAGCTGGTCTTAGCTAGTCATAGCTGGTCATGGCTGGTCTTAGCTTGTCATAGCTAGTCAGACGTAGCCCCGATACTACCAGCGCAGGGACGAATCCCTGCGACCGGCCTGTATCAGTGATCGCTCCCGGCCTAAAGGCGATCATTCAGCGAGTAATCTGCGAACAGATACTACACTTTGATCTTAGCCTTGAGACCGAGGGATTGCTCCTCGGGATTTACTTGACCTCCCACATGGCCAGGTTGTGACACAAGGTCGAGTTTAACGTGGGAAGGGAGGGGGAATGGACCCGAGTTTTCACCCGGGTCGCATTGCTTTGGCTTTAGCTAGTCATAGCTGGTCTTGGCTGGTCTTAGCTGGTCATAGCTTGTCCAAGCTGGTCAGAGCTGGTCATAGCTAGTCAGACGTAGCCACGATACTACCAGCGCAGGGACCAATCCCTGCCGCCGGCCTGTATCGGAGGAAGAATCCCGGCCCCATAGGCGATCATTCAGTGAGCAATCCGCGAACAGATACTACACTTTGATCTTAGCCTTGGGATTTACTTGACCTCCCACATGGCCAGGTTGTGACACAAGGTCGGAGTTTAACGTGGGAAGGGAGGGGGAATGGACCCGAGTTTTCACCCGGGTCGCAGTGCTTTGGCTTTAGCTAGTCATAGCTGGTCTTTGGCTGGTCTTAGCTGGTCATAGCTTGTCCAAGCTGGTCATAGCTAGTCAGACTTAGCCACGATACTACCAGCGCAGGGACGAATCCCCGCCGCCGGCCTGTATCGGAGAAGGAATCCCGGCCCCATAGGCGATCATTCAGAGAGTAATCTGCGAACAGATACTACACTTTGATCTTAGCCTTGGGACCGAGGGATTGCTCCTCTTCGTCTTCCGGTACCAACCATTATTTATATAGTTGGTACTCACCTATGCAGATTAGGTGGATCCTACACAACATATATGTATTTTTTATTTTATTTTTATTTTTTTCTCCTCGGTAATTCTACAATTTAAAACTTAATAGAGATTTGATTTAGATTTCTAAATAGGTAATTTTTTACTTTTAATTTTAATTTCAAATTTTATAAATCTTTTAATATCTATGATAACCTTGCTTAGTGGTCAAATTTTTCGAATTACCATATACTTGTATTTTGATTGGTCATTCTAGCTTATGTAACAGCGTTTACTCCTAGCTAAGGATCGTTAATTAATTTGAAACTTTTAAAACCATTTATTCTACATTCAACATCATCACTTGATAAGACACCAGAAGTGTTGAAACAAAATGGCTATTTTTGTAGTGATTTTATAACATATTTATGTTATAATATTTAAATAAATGATTATATCTGCTCTACTCTGTATTGAGCACTCTTTAAAGAAAAATAATTGTTGGTTATTGGAATTTACTCCGTATATACCAATCCCACACTTGGATATATATATATATATATATATATATATATATATATATATATATATATATATATATTATATTTTTTAAATTTTTTATATCAATAAGAATTTAAGGTGGAAATTCTGACAAACTCTGTAAATCACTAAATTTTCCACAGATTTTCCCGAATATATATATATATATATGTATATGTGTGTGTGTGTGTATGTGTTTGTATTTCTGTGTTGTGTCTGTATTCGTGTTGGGATTTTCTAGGTTCAGGGACGAAAGTATGGACCACCGAATAAGGCTGAACTCACTCCATAGCCTTAACAGACACGTTTGCTAATCGTTACACCTTGTGAAAGTGCCCAACTATGGCCATATATATATATATATATATATATATATATGTACACACACAAATGACCTTAAATAGTTTTGTCTGATGGAGACGTTCATAAGGATGTTATGCATGGCTGTAATCATTTCATAAATCTCATCCTATATACAACCACTTTCTCTGATCGGTGGTTAAAATAGCTTTCATCGAATCACGCTTGTAGGTTTCAACGAAGAATATACTTTTTCGAATCATGTGGACTGGCATTGCAGAATCGATAAAACAAAGGGATCTCATAAATAAAAAGTTGACAAATGCACTGGTCATACATTGAAATAAATTCAACCCGAATTTTGAATTTAAAAATGTTACACTCGTAAATAAAGAACATAATTAACTCAGACTGATAATCCTCGAGAATGCCGCAAATGAATATTATCCAAATGTTAGTCTACGTACCGTTTCTTTCAGAATCTCGCCATTCCTAATAGAATCATTACACTTCCAAGTAAACATACACAAGAAATATATCAAGAAATCAAAAGAAGACCGTTTAATACGTCATTACAACAATACAAACAATATTGCTACACATGAAAAATTCTCTACAAATATAAAATGGTATAATTTTTCAGTTAATCCAATGAATATATATATATATATATATATATATATATATATATATATATATATATATATATATATATATGTAAATATGAACATAATAAAATAGGCAGCATATATTTACATTACAAAAAGAGTCAATCATACCTTGAATCAATCAGCAATATGAATGTGATTATTGGCGAAATCACTTCGCTAGTAGACATAAATATAAGCATTATACTACTGATAATCCTCTGAATGATGAGATCCTCATAAATAATCGCAGTCATATTGCTGATTGATTCAAGGTATGATTGACTCTTTTTAATGTAAATATATGCTGCCTATTTTATTATGTTCATAAAAAACAATTGATCCAGCAGTAAAGAATTCCTGAGAAAAAAAAACCTACTAAGTCAGACATATCACTGTGTTACTTGAACTATCTACTTAGTTCATATCATATTAACTGGAAAACACTTATAAAAAATACGTGGATTTACCAAATTACAAAATACATAAATTAAATATTTAAAATTTAGCGTCGCGATTTGTACGCTCCAACACCATATAACCGTTAACAAATAGCTCATTCTTAAAAACATCTATCGGTTGGATAAACACATTTAATTTGTCTCCCAGTTTTGGTTCTGATGGGAAATAAAGCCTGATGATGGATTGCGCGAAGCATTCGAAAGTACTAGCAGAAATTTAAACAAAATACACCATGTCCATTTATTTATGAGGATCTCATCATTCGGGGGATTATCAGTAGTATAATGCTTATATATATATCTACTAGCGAAATGATTTCGCCAATGATCGCATTCGTATTGCTGATTGATTCAAGGTATGATTGACTCTTTGTAATATATATATATATATATATATATATATATATATATATATATATCAATATATATATATGAACGTTTCTAAATTCTTCTAGTAAAGATCATTTTGTTTTATAGATACTTTATTTAAATAAATTCATTTCGTTTTTTGTCTTGAAAAAGTCCGCTTAGGACGAAACGCGTCGGGTAAAATTACATACAATTTTCCTGTAGCCTTTTTTCGTTATACATGTCATTTTCTCCAGATTAATTCTGAGATTCTTTACACACACACACACACACACACACACACATATATATATATATACATATATAGGGAGAGAGAGACGGAGAGAGGGAGAGAGAAAAAGAAAGGGAAAGAGAAAGAAAGAGAGGGAATTTTATTGTTTAAACTTTTGTTTGGGGAATTTGTTGCATTTAGCAACGTAAACGAATTCTGATAAAGTTGAGTTACTTGAATGATTGTAGATTATAATTGCTGCCGGCAAAGCATGTCGATGAAGAGCCATGATGAATTTTTGTATACGAGAAGAGTAAATTGAACTATAGATTGTATCTGTTGGACAACATTGCATTTTGCAGCATCCTCTGTGATAGGACTAGTATAGGTCTTAATAATAAAATACCATCAACTGTGTTCTAACAAAATTCTTTTACGCAAGTGAATGTTTGCCAATAAAGCGATGCAAATTAAATTTTCAGAATACACGTATATTCATATGAGAATATCTAGAGTTGTTTTTAGCTTCAAATATCTATAGACATTCAAAAATTAATAATTTATTTCCTGGTACACATGCTTTATGCAAACTAAATTCTATATATTTTTAAATCAAAAATAAATCACATACAAATATATTACTTCTCTCGGTATCCTATATACTCGGATAAAATAGTATTGACTATTTTATTAGTTCATATGGCATTATATATTTTCGATAATATTCATCAGTTTGTAAACGATTTTGTTAAGATTTCTATTACAATATTCAGCTTTAAACAATGTGAAGGAGCGATATCATTCAGGAATAGACTTTTTCTTTTAACGCTTTTTGATTCCGACCGTTACCACTGAAATAAGAACGTTCATCAAGGAATTAATACAATTCTATCCGTTCATTTTGATTATATCTTTCACTTTGAAGACGGAACATATAATTCTACTGTATATGAAAGGCGTTCCAATAACTTGGGCCGATTTTAAATGTGAATTAAGTTCAAGCGTTTAATGATTTTTTCTTTGTCCTTCATATTTGGCGGACATTTGGGCGATATTATTTTTCACACATAATTACCATGGCTTAAATAACATGATCCGATAGAGAAATAAATATTCACCAATAACACTGATCTATTTACTGCTGACTTTGATCCGTCTTAATGAAACACCCTTATATATAACCCGTCTTAATGAAACAGCCTTTATTACTATAAAGTCATTGCGCCTCTCCATGTTACCTCATAAATACTTTCATTGAATTCTTCAATGAATGTTCTAATTTTTAGCTCAGCTAATACTTCTGTTGTGAAATCAGTTTTCACGAAATCCGTCCAACTTGCACGTTTCTGTTTGCTAAATTTATTTAAAAGGAGATAGTTCGAATTATGCAAGTCAATGTTATCACAATAACTGTTTAATTAACCAAGCTATGTTGACACAAGGGAATGTTCTGGAATAGCAAATGTTATAGAAATGGTAGATGGAGAAAGTATATTAAAACAATTCAAACAGGTGTTGCTGAAGAAAAATCCTTAGCTTAAGGTAGACCAAGATGTACACAATAGAAGGAGAGAACTTTGGCTTGAAATTATACATGAGTTTTAACATATCAAAGTCAAATATAAGATAGAAATGTACTCATTTTAGAAAAGCCCTGACGACACTTGAAAACCCATAAAAGTGATAAGCTATGATTTTGCCGAAGAATTTGGCTGGGACCTTAGGTCAGGAATCTCGCGTCCCGTTATGAAAGTTTAGTTCAACATTTTTATCGAAGAAGGTATCACAAAGAGAAAGATGAAATTTACCTTAAAAGAATATTGGCAAGTAATATGAGAGGGAAAGATACAGCTTGTGTTGAATGACATCGTCACTGAAGAACTTGCGAAGAAATTTGCCACTCATTAGAAGGAGCTCTGATCGACTACGAGAAACGATATCGAAAAAGAACAAGAAGAATGTGGTAGTAAATAACATAGTCCCTAAAATAAAACAAAAACGTACATCGCTTTATCTTGGTTAGAGTACAAGAACGCAAGGCTACTTAGAAGGTAAAATAGATTTTAAAGTACAAAACATGTTATTAAATACGTAATGAATACATTAAAAAATAAGAGAGCCGAAATAATCTTATTAGAAGAATTTCTTGTTCAACGTTCGAAACGATGTTTGTATAAAGTTACTGAATTTAAATCTTTCATTCACGTCTAAAATATTTTATAGCGGAATATAAATATAAAAGATCATATTAAAAATCACACCTACTTAATATGGGTTATAAAATATTGACTATAAAATTTAGAAGGACGTTTAACTCTTAATAAATTCAGGGTCCACAGTTTCGATTTTATACACTCACTGAGACTCTTTGTACTCTCAACGAGCCTACTTCGGACTCTATTGCGCCTTAAACCACAATTAGAACTCATATATGCAATCCATAAAAAACGATGATGTAAAAATGATCGGTTTCCTTCACCGCCCCAGAAGTCCCTGATCAGATCAGACCCGACCAGAACTGGAGTATTGTTGTCATATCTGGGCGGTAGATGTTTAATCCTCATTTTACGTCTATGGTCGGGTTCAAAAGCATTTATTAGTTTTTGAGTGATCATTTACTTTAGATCATACTCCCCTTTACTCGACAGATGAAAGAGTGTCAGAAACGCAACCAATCTATCGTTGTTACATTGAAAAGTTTTGATGAGCTAAATTACTCATTTAGCATGTCATTTCTAACTTTACTGCTAAGATTCATCATGACAGTTACATAGAGTCAAATCATTCTCATACTGTTCGTATTGCATTGGAAGGAAGTCCAATACAAACATCGTTTTTCATGAACGAATACTAGGATCTTAATGGCTTCAAGACTAGGTTCAACTGATATACATACAACAACCTCATTCGGTAAACATCTAACTTGAGTGGCTCTTGGTTTTTGTACTCTGTGAACCATGTCAAAAGAAATAGAAAAATAAACGGATTGTATGGAGATTTATGCAATTCTTTATTTTGAATTCCTCAACTCATTATAAGAGTGAACGTGATCAAATAATATGCAGACTAAATTGCTGCTGAATTATTTCAGGCTTACAAAGAACGGAAGGGAAAATCAGAATAGTTACATCGGAAAAAGAAGGAATATTTTTAAATATACATACAGTCAAAAAATATGATCATAAAAATAAATAACCTAATAATATACCTGCATGTCGCCATATGACGTTGAAACACCACTTTTCGTGCGATCACCAATGTCAAGCACAGTTAAACATCAAATAGGTGGCTACTGGGGATTACCAGGTGTTGTAAGGTACGCGCCATGCCTAGCAAGTTGGTAATGAATAACGTTACGCTACTTATACTAATAGAAGAATATAGAGGTTCTGCTGGACTGACAGATGGCAATACCTACGTGGAAATTTGTGAGCAGTGAGAAGTATGTCTTGGCGGGTATTCGTAGCATTCATCAACCCCACAACAGATAAACAAAGAAAATGCATAATGTACTAAATTAAAGCATTATCTCTTGTGAGCAGTGATTAAAAATGGCAGAAGATATAAGGTTAATGATTTGGTCGAATTTGATATCGAATATATTGGTCATGGGAATTTGTTTAATCTCTTAGATTACGCCCTTCGCATATACAAGCACAGATGGGAAGAGATAGGGTTTGGTCTTTTAAACATTCCATATTATATTCTAAATCAATCCACTAATAAAAAGCAGCGTTCCTGCTTCCACTTTAAAGGAAGATTCACACAGAATAATGGTGCATATACTAATAGCATATGTAGTTGAGAGAAGAATGATCTTGAAAAAACATCAGCAAGCATTCCAAGAACTAGGTCTCAAGATAACCCTTACCAAAATAGAAACGACGATGTGGAATTGGTACGTAAGCTGTGATGGTGCGATTTGATTTAATCATATTAATTCAGGATATGGAATTAGTAAATAGTAAATACATTAAATAACTCGGTGTATGGGTCAGTTACAAAATACTTAATACTGATAAGGAATCTGAAATCAACCTCAAGGCTGCAAATAGCGAAAAGGCCAAAACAATAATGTAAAAATCCGAATCGTATTTTTGAATAGTCTTGTCTGTGGATGTCATGATTGACACCAAACGCCTTTAGAAATATATAAACTTTTGGTTCTATACGGCTACTTTCCAGATCGATATTTAAAAATGTCTTTGAGCGAGTGTGACGTGTAGAACTAATCGAGATATCTTTCCTATAACCTTGTGGACTGACGTTACAGAATTACAAAGAACAGTACCAGATAACAGAACCACATCTCTTGAGAACTTTCAACAGCAGTAACAAGTAAATTGGATAGCACGTGTAAGTCGATAAGAAAATAATGACATAATCAAGATGCTGACGTTTCCACACTACCCCAAACAAAGGACAATATCGAAGCCAACATTTCAACTGGAAAGTGCATTAACATCAGCTGGACCCGAGAACCTTATTTTCATGAAAGAGGGTTTTAAGAGAAATATTTTATCAGTTTTAATAGTCAGTATAGGAAATTGCTAATATTACTATTACGATTATCACTAGTATTTAGCTATAACAATGCGACTTAGGTTTGATACCAACTGAAAATATTGATTTCATTATTTAATGTTAGGAACAAAAGTTCATGATAAACTTTCTTTTCAACTTTATTTTATACATTTGTGTTAACACGGACTAATAATTTACATTCGTTGAACAGTAATAATCCAATAAATTGTAGGTAAAAGTAAAAATCGAATTACTTATAGTTATTTAATAAGTATCACTTAGTCTAGAAATGCAATCATAGGGCACTCAGAACGAATCGAATTCGGGCTAAGAATAGCTTAATATCTATTATAGAACGAAGAGGAGCCGAAGGCGGCCTACTTCTTAACATCTGAAATAGTATTAAGCAGAATGAGGAGGGAATCAAATTGAGTAATCATTGTGATCTTAAATCTCGTTCGAAAACGTGAAAATTTAAAAGTAGGTCTCTTGGCTACAATTTTCGGTCTCCTACTCTGTTAAATCGAACGTCTGTTTCATTAATTATCTTCTATATATCACTTCCCTTTAACTTTTCTGATCGAGGAATGAAAAGAGATTCACATCTTTTACTTATCTGCAATTCTTTTTTTTTTCTTTTGTGATGTTTCCTTTTTCTAATCCTCGTGTCTTCTTTTGTCTTCCTCTGCACACATATTAGCACTTGTATATAAATATTTTGTTGGACCATTTCTTATATGCTCGCTTCTGTCGAGTTCATGTTTATAATGATTTATTTCTTGTTCTAAACCTCATCTGTTTTCTCTCTGAATCCAGTATCCTCTCTTTACTATCTTGTTTCTTTAACTTCTTTGTATCTGTAACTTACTTTGTTTCTTTGTTTCTTTCTTTCTTATTTGGTGCAGCCTTTACTTCTGTTTTCCGATTTTTCGATTTGAACTTATTGTCTCTTCCTTCCTTTCTTCCTTCCTTCCTTCCTTCTTTCCTTCCTAAACTAATGTAGCCTTTTTGAAATGCTTTTTGTTCACATCAAAGATTTTCTTTCTTTCTTTCTTTCTTTCTTTCTTTCTTTCTTTCTTTCTTTCGTTCTTTCTTTCGTTCTTTCTTTCTTTCTTTCTTTAGTGTAGCGTTTACTTTTGTTTTCCAAATTTTCGGTTTAACATTTTTTCTCTTTTCCTTCCTCCCTTCCCTCCTTAATTTCTTTCTTTCTATCTTAGTGCAACCTTTCGAAATATTTTTTGTTCGCATCAAATATTTTCTTTCTTTCTTTTTCTTTCTTTCTTTCTTTCTTTCTTTCTTTCTTTCTTTCTTTCTTTCTTTCTTTCTTTCTTTCTTATTTAGATTAGCCTTTACTTTATTTTCCTCGTTTTCGATTTACACTTTCTTTCTCTCTGTTATCCAAATCTTTTGGATAATATCTCAATATCTGTCCAACTATGTCAAGTCATATATTCTCTCTTCCATTATCACTATTCAATTCGCCCTTTTTCGTCTTTATATTTAACTCTTTCGTTTTTTACGTGACTTCATATCCCAAGCACTTTTTTCTTGTTTAGCCATTAAATATAACAATTGAAAGCCATTTTAATTCTCATCGTAGCTATTATTTGATGCATTTCATCTTCAAATCGCTTTCTATTTTATTATATTATTCTTCTGACATTCTTCATTCGTTAATAGTTCTCAACGTTCTAACAATTGTCATCTATTTTAGCACCTGATCTTTCTTTTCTTTATCTTTACTCTCTTTTTATCGTCTCCCTTACCAGTCATTTTCTTCTCTCTTCCTGGATTTTGTTATATTGAAGACTCTTTCTTTTTATCGCAATCATTTTTCTTTACTTTTTCCATTGTACTTCATCTTTCAGTGACATCAGAACTTTATTTCAGCTACAATTGAAATTCAAATGGAGCTCCATGCAAGAAGAAAGAACAGCTATTATTCACGTTAAGAGTCGTACAATTTCCAAGAACAGATTTTCGTTTTAAGAAATTTATTTCTTTTTCTTCCCATCCACGTCTTCTTGTATCCGAAATGTTTCATTTTCCAAGTGATTTCCACTAAAAAGACGGTTATTAGCCGAGTTCTGCCCATATTTCAATAGTAATGCCTTGTTAACATTCAGTGTCGTCTCTATTGCAAGGTTTGATCGCAGTCGCTTCGAAAAGCAGAACTAGGACTAATCGCAAACAACATTTCGAAGCCACATATTAATAGAATCTACTTATCAGTTTGTGTCTTTTCCCTTTATTCTTTCCTCCTGGGTACTCAGTGCGTAGAGTTGGACTTGAAATATTTCGAATTGAAGTCCATTTGCGTGTAATCGCCCACTTTACTGTCTGCTGCCGAATTAAAGCGGAAATATCTTACAACCCATTCTACAGATTTAAATGCAGATCCAGTTCTTCTGTTGATTTCGTAAAATTCAAGTAACACATTTCAAGAATCCTCATAGTTTATGTAGAAAATGTATTTAATATTAATATAAGGTCACAGCGGCTTCAAATATCCCTATTGACACTCTCGGTTAATGAAACGATTCGTTTTGTTTATTTCTAATGTATTATATTTGTTTTTAATTTGATATCCAAACGTATACCATTTGTGAATATGTAGGTAGCATAGCAGTTATTGGTGCACAAAATGGAATCAGCGTTACCGAACACAAATTGGTTAGAATTGAATTCGGGACGCCGTCTCTTATGTTCGCTTCACACTAGTACCATTAGAAAAGGCATGGATCCTTCCGCTGTGTTTTAAATAACAGAACAGATTGAAGTCTCTGTCGCGGGTATTTGTTCTATGTGTACAGTGTAAAATCTGACGGTTGTAAATTTCTATATTGGTGCTACTAAGAATTATTTCAAGACTAAGTGATATCAACATATATTGTCCTTTACTAATAATACTTATAGAAATAATACATCAGTTTCTAAACATTTTTGGACGTTGAAAGACGATAATAAAACTTATAAAGGTGAAATGGAAAATTAAAAAAATGGCAAGGACATGTAGTCCTTATATGAACTCTGCCATCTGTGTTTTTATGAAAAATTGAAGATTTTCTTAATTTTTGCGTAGGTCATATTTGATTGGTTGATCTAAGCAAAGTCACAAACCTCATAACCATTCCCCTTTTAATTTCTTTTTCTTTTTTTCGTAAAAAGAGGCTGTATTTTACTTTTAAATTTGATTAAATCGTTCACTCGTCAGTAATTTACAATCGCCTGAAAGATGCGTTGAATGCGCATCGAAACACGACTGCAATTGTGTAGCGATTTTATCATGTTGTCAATGCAATACCCTAAAATAAAGTAATATATATATATATATATATATATATATATATATATATATATATATATATATATATATATATATATATGCGTGTGTATTACGAAACAATCCTAGGATACCGCGAACGATGGGATATCGATTCATGGCGTGTATCTTGAATTCAATAGTAAGATTTGTTTTCTCTGACAGTTTTGGATTGGATTCCACTTCTATTTTCTGTCGGTTTTCTTGCTAGGAATTTAATGATCACTGAGGTCTTTGTATCTAATTATGTACACGTTACACGTATGATCCGTAAAGGTCCATTTATGTCTGTTTTTCATTATCTCTTTTTTTAGTTTTTCTGTTAACATAAACCAGGTTTCTTTGATTACTTATTTTATTGGTTTTATAGTCTCAACCCACACACACACACACACACACACACACACACACACACACACACAAATATATATATATATATATATGGATGGATGCGCATATATATATATATATATGGATATATATATATATGTATATGTATACATATATATATATATATATATATATATATATGGATGGATGCGCATATATACATATATGGATATATATATATATATATATATGTATATGTATATATATATATATATATATATATATATATATGGATGGATGCGCATATATACATATATGGATATATATATATATATATATGTATATGTATATATATATATATATATATGTATATGTATATATATATATATATGTATATGTATATATATATATATATATATATATATATATATATATATATATATATATATATATATATATATATATGGATGCGCATATACGCCCAGTTCAGAACTGTTCATATATGTTTATATTTGTGTGAGAATGCGTGAACGTGCGTGTAAATGTGTCTGTACACATGTGAGTGGCGTTTCCGCGACAAATATATATATATATATATATATATATATATCCAGGTATATATAGACGTATTTCTCGATAGCATAAATCCAAACGCTCGAGTTCAGGTATATAATAATGTCATTTTGTCTATTTCCGAAATGTAATATAGTTACTCATATTACATGTCTGGAACACGCACCAATAATGAAACAGTCGTAGATTATAGATCTTACTGCACACGCAAGCCTGTCCAGAATAATAATTTAATAACCTTTATTTTGTGACTAGCTCACCAATTGGTGCAGCCAATTTTGGAAAAAAGGTAAACAAAATCTTCCTTGTTGTATTTTCCAAGGTCGATGATATCATTTGATATCATTGGAGCAACAAAATATTCTGAAAATATATTGTCCATTATCTGTGTCGCTATCTATTTTTTTCACTTCACTCTAAGAAAGACGATAAAGGCATTAAAATCAAATATGACTGGAAAGCAAGAAGTCGGAAGTGTGTTCCATAAGTGACGAGTGGGAAATGAAATTGTTAGTATAGATATTACGCTTGCAATTTAACTGTGAAATGATGAGAGACAACTGCCAATCTATTTCTGCGTTTTATTTCGCGGATTCGATCTACCAAATAGAAAATCTCACCATGACAATTAGAATGAAATTATTTATGGACAGGTAAGCTACGTAACGGTGGCAGAAGATGATTGAAAATGATATGCCAATTCAGGATGCATAATTTTGAAGATTGTTTTTGGATTTTATCACGAATCTCTCAACACAAAGACAAATCACAAGCCCAGATGTGGAAGCAATATTCGATGCGTGGAAAGGACTTATAAATATGTACGATTGATTCTGGCGAGACAAATGTTCTACCATGACACAGTTAATTGTCCTTGCAGCAGAGTTAGATTATTTATTCAATATAATCTTTAAGTTTCACATCAGCGGAAAGTGTTATTCCGAGGTGCCGTAATGAGTAAAAATCCAGAACAGAGATGGAAGGCTTGAAGTTTATCGAAGGCGATTAAAAATTGTAGTTTCGATTTTGTGCTGTTAAAATTAAAATGCTATTTCTTGTTTTAGTTAACTTCTTTTTGAGATCAGCTGCATATAGCGATTTTGACAAGGTGTCAATTTAATATCAGCTTAATGTTAAGTCTTATCGAATCGATAAAACTTACAATTAAGACGGGAGTGAATAGTCGTGTCATCATCATCGATACCGAGTTGGGAATTGATGACATTGTGAAGGTCGTCCATGAAATTTGGGACCAACTTATGTCCAAGTAGAGTGGTCATTCAAGACAAATTCCATTTCGCGATTTGATAGCAAAGACTGTATGAGATCAAAAATTCGTACAGAAATGTCACGACCTTTCAAAGCCAGAATGCCATATCCTGTTAAACGCCATCGAGATATTCAAAGCATCATCCCGAGGTTGACAGACTCGTTCAGCAATAACCGTTAACATCAGAAGTTTAATTAGAAAAGTGAAAGCCATATTGCTTCTCTGAAAGAAACCCCTTCGATGTGAAATACGTAATCGATTTGCAGTTGATTAATTCTTTGCCAAAATGAGCTATAAATTTAAATCTATCTATCTATCTATCTATCTATCTATCTATCTATCTATCTATCTATCTATCTATCTATGCATCAGTCTTTTCATATCTATCTATCTATCTATCTATCTATCTATCTATCTATCTATCTATGCATCAGTCTTTTCATATCTATCTATCTATCTATCTATCTATCTATCTATGCATCAGTCTTTTCATATCTATCTATCTATCTATCTATCTATCTATCTATCTATCTATCTATGCATCAGTCTTTTCATATCTATCTATCTATCTATCTATCTATGCATCAGTCTTTTCATATCTATCTATCTATCTATGCATCAGTCTTTTCATATCTATCTATCTATCTATGCATCAGTCTTTTCATATCTATCTATCTATCTATGCATCAGTCTTTTCATATCTATCTATCTATCTATCTATCTATCTATCTATCTATCTATCTATCTATCTATCTATCACAATCTATACATAAATATCCATTCCAGTCTATTAATTACACTCAGACTCACATTCACGTTATAATATATTTCGTTTACAGAATAAAATAAAATTAGTAATTATGTAGATTCAATTACACCAATAATATTTCTCATGTGTGATGGTGAATATATTAGTGTTTTTTTTTGTTCTCTTTCGTAATGTTTATTCAATATAAAGCCCAGGAGACACTCATGGTAGACATAATTGTTTCGCCAATTGCGGAACATTTAATTTTGGGGGAGACGTCGGATGCTTCCAGGTCAATATTGTATCGACTTATGTCAGTTGATTCAGGGGTTAAACCACGAACTCAATAACCCACATCATTAGCCTAATTGCCTTCCAAAATCTGAAAGGAATTGCCTACTAAAATTGTATTTTTCAGTCTGTGTATTTGTGACCAAATGTTAGTCATTTGCCCTTGCTATATAAAAGCTTTTATAATATCACTTACTATGCCAGCCCACTCATTTAATATGGTTGACATCTTTCTTGTGCTTTAATGTCGCATTCGCTCCATATCAAGACATTGAATATCAAAACGTTAATCATTGGACATCCCACACGTGTAAAGATATTTATCATTGTCTAATCAATGGTCAAAATTCACTCTCATTTATAATATTACAGGTTCAATATTTGTTTAATAACTAAGTATTTAGAGCAGGATTCCTAATAACTATATTAATAGCAACATAAATGCTATGAACATAAATGTATCCTGCCAAATTGTTCAAATACTTCTCGAATTTACTCTTCTATACTAATGATATTAGAGATAGCCTTTGCATATTTAAAAGATATCTATATCTATTTAATGTCTATTTTATTCTGATAACGACACCACAGAGTTGATAAATTTGCGAATTCTAGTTGTTAACTGCTATTATTTTTTAAACTGACTTCAGGTTATCTCAAGCCTGATGTAGCGATATCAACTGTCAGCTGATATCTTTTTAAGGAGACAACCGGAAGATGTTACGGTAATCGTTTTGACGATTATCAGCTGAGTAAAGCGGGCGTCAGAAGAACTACGTCAAACGAAACTGACAAGAAAGGTCAACTGCGTAGCACGGACTTGATTAATTACATCTTAGACGGAATCTGACAGGATTAAAAATGGCGTTTTTCTATAAGACAGTGGCCCCTGGCAGCCTACAGGACAGTACCGTTCGTCCCCGACGCGAAATGTTAGGCACACACGCGTTAGGCTGTTCGCAATCTCACTTTTCCACGCACGACTACAGTAGAAGTTTGCACACATGATATAATTTGCCGACATCTAAAAACGCGTCGCATGGTTTCATTTCGTGGGTAACGATCCGGCTAAAAAGTTATTTTCCATGCATAATGCCACAAGCATTCGACTGGAAGAAACTGTACCCTAGGAACGAACATCGAGTCTGACCTGACCTGACATGACATGACCTGACCTGACCTGTAACGCTTCACGCTTAAACATTAGTTACTAACGCGTAACTTACGAAACGTCAGCATCGAAACTATTATCAATTGTTAAGCTAGCATTGACAGAAATATAAGGTGATTTAATTAATTAAATTATTACTCTTTATTTCTTACTCTAATACCTTACTTTTTATTTATTATACCTTATATTTTTGCTGATAGTAGCTTTAAAGTTTATAAATAAATATACCTTTTTAGGTTCAGATGTTTGCAACGAAATTCACGGTATACTCACAGTCAGGCAAAATATGATTTCACCTTTTTTGCAAATGTGATTTACTTTAACGAAAAAGATTTTATTTAGTCTCGGATTATTGTATCTAGAATAATAGGGATGTTTTATTTTCGGAACACAGTCAGAAAATTGTGGCCATATTCATAGTTAATATATTGAGTATTGGCTTTTTCTTTTTTAAAGGCTTCCATTATTTTTAATCTTTTTTTAAAATGTAGATGAAGTCATTATGTTTGTATTTTCTACTAGTATGTTTCGGATGGAGTCTGGTAGGTTTGTGTGAATGTTTAAATGGGTTCTAATAGATCTGTGATCGGATAGGTGTAAAGTAACCTCTGCATAGTCATGTACTAGTGTGATCGATATAATTATTTATGAGTTTGTTCACGAACACAGTTCCGTAAGGAGTTTGCTCATTCTTTGTAGTTTTGATTTTTTAGGTCTGTTGTTATTTTTTACGATACGGTTTTTTGTTAGGGTTAACTGGGGTAGAGTATTTCTTTATGATATTTCTAAGTGAAGATTCATTTTGCTTATAGTTGACGTGGCTTTGGCATTTGTAGAAGATATTTATGCTATTATGTGCTGTATGTGTTCGGAAGATAAGACATCCCTATAACTCTAGATACATACACACAACTGTTTTGATAGATGCAATGTTCCAGTTAATGACTAAGAATAAATTTGATCTTAATAACATCTGATTGCAAATATCCCGTATATATTATTAAACAATTGCGTCTGAGAGAAAGATATTATTTTAAGTAAAAGATGATCTAAACCTTTTTGAATGCAAATCAAATATTGAGCATTTTCTGATTAAGCCTGTGTTTCGCATTTTCAGAGATATTTAGAATTAGTAGTAATACCTATTAAAAATTAAGTTTAACTGTTACATGTCTTTCTGTAATAAAATGGTAGCAATTTACGTATCATTTTTAGCGTAATCACTTGTTCTAGAATCAACACACTGTTTGCTTTTATCGAATCTAATGTCATATATTTTCCGTCAAGTTACTTTTAATATTATTGCATTATGTAGTTGGATCCATAGACAGTAGTATTCTACGGTGTCTGGGTAAAAATTTCCTAACAGATATCTTGGGTACGCATATAAAACCTGGTATATATTTAAAACATATTTATGGAAAAAAAGATGCAAGTAGATTATTATCATTTGATCATAATCATCATCGTGAACAATTTTCCATTGTCTTATTATTTTCAGCAGCTGATAAACTTCTTAGTACTATCTCCCTCTCTCTCTCTATCTATCTGATAAAATATGTTGATAAGTTTTGAAAAAGTCAATGTTTGTGTTTCTCTATGTGAATTTCTGTGAAGGCACTAATGAGACACGTTCGAAACTCAACAGAATCGAGATGTAAAAGAGGTGATTTTTTAATAATATTGACCGGGACTGACGATCCCAACATCATGCCTCATTGAGAATTGTCCGCAAACCTTAACACGTTTCGTTCTAAGCGTTATTAAGCGATATTGATTCAACGGAACTGTTGGAAGGCGGTCGTTAATTGAAGAAGTCGGAAAACCACAGCTAAGGACGTCTCAGCATAGTTGCAGCATAAACTACAGGTTAGCTCCGTGGATCTTCGAAGAAACACAAATGTGTCTTCGCTTTCATACGCAACAACGTGGATTAGCTAGCACTCGTAGCAGACGGTCATACAATGAAACAAGAAGCGAGCCATTTTGTATGTATGTGTTTATGTATCTATATATGGGTAAATAATCTCCGATTTCTTGCTTTGAAACGAACAAATCTGTCTGGATAAAAGCAGCTACTTTTTCAGTGTTGCGTTTTAAAATATCCTTGTCCAACCACATTAGAAGATTATTGAAGCTTGATTTTTTTACTCGGAGTAGCAGATAAAAAACAATTTCCAGAATATACCTATATATAATTAGAGTTCATATATAAAATATAAAATATATATTCTTGCCATTATTATAAAAAACAGTTGGTCTTAACTAGCATATTGTTATGACTCTAGTTTGCAAACCCTAAATTATGCCTGACATTAACACATTCAAACTAATCTGTTATTGATTAAAAAATCAATAGGCATACAGAAGTTAAGCTTATTAATGAGTAATCAGAAGAATCGTAATAACAGAAAGGAAACAATAAGTCTCTGCAGACGTGTGACACTGAATGATCAATAGTATCGCCAAATATATATTCTGAATTCAAAGATATACTTTTTATTACGTGGCGAAGGTAATAGTTATCTTCTGCTTTGCAGGATTAAATAATACATTTATAAAAGTTGGTATAAATTTACATAGATTATTATATCAGGTAGAAAGCAACTGAGCCTAGAATAACTCCGGCTACAACCCGGGCTGTACATCGCATATATTGTTAATAATATAACGTCTCTGCTATCTTAGAAGAAGGAAAAAAAGAAATTACCTGACTCCATTAAGTTTAAAATCTGGACGAATTTGGTTTCGTTTATCATTTCATCTAACAGATCTGAAGAACTGAGAAGGGATTGGGGCATTAATACGATTTATATGGTTCACCCCTCAGTTACAATTTTTGTTTAAAATTATATAAGAATTAATAACCCATTTTTAAAATTAGAATTATTTTCATTTTTAATAATATTCACATAATAGAGAGCTCGAAGGTCACTCAATATAGACTGTAGGAAGACATATCAATATGGTGGATAGATAATGATTGACAATTGACGAGGCTATGATTGTATCGTTTGGCGAAGCATCCACGCTGGAGTAGGTTCCATAATGAAGCGGTTCTTTGGATACAAATCTGTGTTACTTATTCCTTACAAATGTAACAAGGAGTAATTGAGGCCGGTTTAAATCTGTTCACGCAGCATAATGGATATTAGCTGTAAAGGTTTGCATTAGTGTATTACAGAAATGAGCCCGTTTGACTATTGTCCATGGGACTATCTAAACAGTAGCGAAAATGATTGTGATGTTGTGCCTCTGGGAAAGGTGCAGCAAGGTAGATAATATGTAAATACAAAAGTGTATAAGTTACAAAATATATTAACGTTAGAAAATATATTAACGTTACTCAGATGTAAAGCAAATTAGTTAGTCTTTTGTTGAAGACACGCTTAAAAAAATCTTGACAAATCTTGTATCTATCTTTATTTCTGTAATTACTCCAGAAACAATAAGACTTTACAAACAAAATTGGATTCATTTCAGTTTGTTATTCATAATTCCGTATAATATAAAAACATCAGTGGAGAATATTACAGGTTTATATATATATATATATATATATATATATATATATATATATATATAAACCTATGTATGTCATAGAAGTTAAGGAGGATTCAAGATAATCGCAATTAATAATTCATCAAGTCTAGAAGAAACCTCAACAGAATGCAGAAAGCACTGGACGGCCGTTTCGTCCTATATTTGGGACTCATCAGCAGTGCGAATCCACTACCGAGTATTGAAACCCGAACAGTTAAGATATGAGCCAAACTTTATAACAACTGTACTAACGGGCCTCGGTGACGAATTAGACTCGATATAGCGCCGCTCGCTCGCATATTCCGTAGTGGAACTCATCCGAATTTTCCTTACCCATAGGACTGTGCCCCCAGGAGACAGGACTACTACTACTACTACCACACACACACACACACACACACATATATATATATACATGTGAGTGTGTGTGTTTGTGTGTGTCTGTGTGTCTGTGTGTATGTGTATATCTCTATCTATAAAAGGCAGGATGTGTGTGTGTGTGTGTGTGTGTGTGTGTGTGTGTAACGAATACACGGCCGCAATTTTCGACAGATTTGCACCAAAATTTACATTCACATGCTTCAAGTTATGGAGAAGGCCAAGACCGCCGTTGCATTTCCCAACTCCCATCGATAGTGGAATAATCGACTTGTTCATGTTTCTACGGCAGTTTTCATGTAGTTTGCGGCCATTTTCTACTGGCCAGAGTGAGAGCCTATAGCTGGCTGCCATGAATAGGCAGGAAGATTCTATTGGCCAGCGTGAGAGCCAACAGCTGACTGACACGAATGTTAACTAACATGCTAGCATGCAAAACAATCGATAGCTGCATTCGTCACAAGTGGGAAAAAAATTTAGTCTGCATGGCACTTTACTCCAATTGGCTCATTCGCTTGCTTAAGCTCAACGTTGATTCTGATTCCACAGAAGTGGGTTGGGTGTGAAAAAGCATCGGTGTTTCCAGTTACGAGTCCTTTTTTAAAGCTGATCGTTTTGTGTTCATTTTGTTTAGTTCTTTTTTCGTAACAGATTTAATGTTTAGTATAGAGTTTAGAAAAAATCGCAGTGTGAGATAGGCAAGATGTAAGGCATGTAGCAACATCAGCACGGCAAAGGGAACTCCTTGAAAGACAAGGAAGGCAAAAATATTTTAAGTCAAGTGATAGCGATTGCTGTATAAGTCGTACGATTTTTGAATCAAGCACGGGCAACGCCGGGCCATGCTGCTAGTATATATATATATTTATTAATATTTAATTATTAATTCAAAGTATAATCAAAAATACAAAATCACGAAGACTTCATAGCATTAGTTTTCCAAGTGAAAGTATTTACCAATATTGCTTTTTTAATCATTTTGTCACTAAAACACAGGGGGTTACTTAGCTCGAAAAAATAATAAAAATAAAAATATTATTAAGGAGTGATCACAATAAAAGAAGAGGAATCAAGAAGACGGTAAATAAAGAAAAACCTTTATAGAATATGATATTAGAACGATCTTTTATAAGGAAACAAAAAAGCAAAAAGGAAAATTATCTTTTCTTTTATTGATGATGGACAAATGCTTTGCTTCAGGCGTATTTGGAATAGCAATACATGCATTCCAAGGACTAAAAAGAAATAGGAAATTTCGTAAACAACAAGATAAAAAATCACGAAATGCTATGTGATATCAGCCCTCCTATATGACAGTGAGTTCTGGGCAATTATCTGACAGGGTAAGAAAAGACTTAAAGCAACAGAGATATTGTTCTAAAGAAGGATACCGATAATACCATAGACGATTCATGTGAGAAACAATGAAGTTGTAAGGAGAATAAATCACATGGAATCAGAAAAAGGCATCTGAAAATGATGAGATAGATACTGAGGTAAAATTTTAAAACTCACTAGTCATATCGAAGGCAAAATTGGTAGGAAGTCATGTTATGCATGTTCACCGTAGTCTGAATATAGAATCTAACGTAAGTATTTTGTTCAATGAAACAACACACATATCGAGTAGCAGCTGTTCAGTAATTCTTAAGGTCTTCCATATCAGAGGTTGGCAGTGAATATCCAGAGAAAACAAAATGACCGCCTTTATACACGTCGGATTGAATATTTTAAGTCTTCTAATTGGTTAACCTTCTATTAGCGAACTATAAAATGAGTCAGCTCATTCTGGTTGGCTCACTAGTATATAGCGGTACACAAAAAACCTAACAAGCCACAGCAAATAACATACTTAAGCTTGTGCAAATGGAATGCAGAAAATGTGACGGGAGGGATAGTAAAGGAAAAAAAAACATTGCTAAACGATACAAAGGATAGAAAGTTGTGGAGATCCATGATTGCCCTTGTACACTGAAGATAATATTATTATATGATTATAATTTTTATAAATTCACTTGTTTACGCATTTTTTGTGCTGAAATGTCTGAAAATTTGTAATGATCAAGTATTAATTTTTATATATTCGTTTAAGATAATAAAATGTTCTGTGCATCCCATCTCACGTCAGTAAAACAAAACACTGCACCGTTAACCCATAGCGATTTACTAAACAGGAATTAGATGTGGTCCAAGGCCGAAAGTAGAAGATCGATCTCACTACTCAGCCGTAACTGATCAAGTGATAAAAGATTGCTAAATATTAGACCACGTATAAGGGTCCCAAAAGGATTTTCTAAGAGTACCTTTAGATGTGGTACACTGTCGAAAGAGAGGAGCATCTAGCAAGGATCCCTTTTGAATCAATCAACCAGCGCATTTATGCACACTGCCATGTGTTTTTGATGCAAAAGAGACTTGATCCAAAGAATTCTGAGTTTAATAATGGCCACAGCAAAGGGACCAAAACCTTGGAGAGTTGAGTTATCAAGAAGAACTAATTAAAAACTGTGATATACAAAGGCATGTCACGTGGAATTAGACCATTTTACTCCCGTGGACCAAATAAAGTTTTTCGGTTAGGAATTCCAACAAATATCACCCAAAGAAGGCCGCAGAGTACAACGGCGGAAACGACGTGAATCTGCAAATAAAGATGAGGACAACAATCCGAACAATGTAAATAGTTTAAACAGCTTTTTATTGGCCTTTTATCTAGTTTAATAAATATGTTCCGTTCAAAACATTTAACATCTAGCATTTAATTTGTATCATGTTTGTTAAAACCATATTTGAAAAATTATTTAATCAGTGAAACCTCAATGGATTCTATCCGTCATAATATGTACTTCCAAATATATCTTAATTAAGTTTATCTTCGAAAAAGGAAAAATGTCACACGTTTATTTTACATCCTTTCCCTTTTATTGAGACATTTCCATCTTTCCACTTGCGTGACTCCACTCGTTTATTCAAAGCCAAGTTTAACTGTGTATACGTAATTGTAGTTCGTATAGGATAAACGTTTCTATGAAAATATTATACCCATAGTTTTAAAATGCATTTGATTGCATTCCATTAGAAAAAAAATGGTGTAGTCAATCTGGATGCAGATTCTAACGTTATTCATTAGAAACATCAATCCATCGATTGCATAAACAATCACTGTTATAAATCATTTGACTAGCAAATTTTAAGTAACAGGAAAATTGGAATCAAGAAACCTCAATTAATTTTAAAGGAAAACCGGATTTCTATAAATAAATGAGTGTCTTCGATAAAAAAAGTTTGCTTAATATTTAGTCAATAACGGGACAAAAATATTCCCGCTTCCTTTAATTTATTTTCATGCGTCATTTTCTCTGTTAAATAGATCAGCAAATTCGATCAGAAATCCTAATTGATTATTATCCACATTCGCTTTGTTTGAAACTCTGAAAATGATAAAATGTTTCAAGAATTTTTCTTTATGTAGTTATAGCAGTCCTTTTGCCAAGAAATATCAGCTAGAACTCAAACTGTTACTGTTTTAATTCTTACTGAATACACTTAACAAAGCTATGATAAATTATATTATTTTAACGTTTAATATTTTCTTTTGCCATTAAGCTTATTTTTATTTTTTTAAAACATAACTTTGACAGAAGTAATCTGTTTTTTATTACATTTTAAATTGAATTCGACATAATCTAAGACTCGAGATTCACTCAAGACAGAGCGTAACTGTTTAAATGGTTTTGATAAATGAGGTGTTTAATATGAATGAAAGCGAAAGTGCTATAAATTGGAGCTTATGATAATAACGATGAGAGATGAATGGCTCTTTAGTTGAAATTAAACTGAAGTTTACAGGTAAGGTCGCACGCGACAACTCTCGGGGGAATGCTCTCTGGTTGGGGCTTTCTGTTTACATTAGTAATACGGAGGGAATGAGGTTGATTCGGCTCTGTAGAAGTATCATGCCGTGCTCTACCTATATCGATTTCCCGTAGTGGAGCTAAAGAATGGAGCTCATTTGAACATTTACCTTGAAAATAGCGATAAATTAACTGGTCTCCACAAGAATTGCATATAATTTTTCTTTCATTATTTTGTATCCACTTCTGTTGTCTTACAGTTTGTACTCCCGAAATGCTCTTCTCTTCAATCCAAGTATTAACTTTTTTTATATTTATAAGTCGCTGACATTATTCCATTAGTTTTGTAGCGTAATCTTCGCATCCTGTTCCATGATAGTAAAGATTCTTGAAATAATTTCTTTGTCCTTAGGTGTCGTTAGACCCTACACAAAAATTAGACACTTGAACATGCCGCTTGACAATTCCTTTAATTTAAACGCCTCACGCTGTGTGTTAACCATATCTGCTTACGTGACAAAATCATCATCCTCTTGTTTTACGATATTTAGACACTTGTATCGTGTTTGAAACAGAAACAGAATCGAAAATTTTCGACAAAATTTCTAATGTTTCGCTGAATGCCATTTTTACTGGCTTCTTTGGGAGGATTAAATTCGCGTATTTTATATTTTCTTCTCGACCCAACTTCTGCAACAACATAGTGATTTTTCCTCGTCGGACCATTGTTCGCATCTTTTCGTAAATATTGTTTCAAACCTACGAAAATAAGCCGGAAACGTTGAACCATTGTCAGGGTCGCATTTAAATTCAGAAAGTGAATTTGAAATTCCTTCAGTAGAAAAAAATCTAGAACCCAGTTCATTTGTTGTCCTAGATAACACGTCTTCACAAAGTGATTTATTGTCTTCTGCCCGTTGTTTGAATAACTTTTCAAATCTTTTCTTGTTGTGGAATAAATTGTTGCTGTTGCTGTTGTTGGAACTGTTGTTGTTGTTGTTGGAATTGTTGCTGTAATGTGACTTGTAGCACCTTAGTTAATTCCACAATTTGTTCCATTCTGCCAACGTATCCACAATAAAAAATTGTTCCAATTCATGCAGACAATAAAATTTGCTAAGACCAAACTAGAGGGGGGAAAATTTCTTACTTTCTGTAAGCGTTGCACAAGTTTTTCCTTTTTTAACGTTCCTCGTTAATAAGCGTTAAAGCAAAAATGAGGTAACAAATTACTTTCTGTATGCGTCGAACAAGTCTTTCTAACGTTCTTCGTTAGTAAGTGTTGTCGACTGCATTTTTCTCTTTTGTTTTAACTTGTGAGGTCGTTTCGAATTTCGTCGCCAACTGTCATGTCCGGGAAAGGAATATATTTGTTCGAAGTAGCTAAGTGGTTTTGGCTACTGTAACCGAGTAGGACAATATAGCAGGTAGTCTTAATGGACTGGTACTCGTCGTAGTCGTAGGCAATATGCTTAGGCAATAGGCGTAGGCCAATAGGCGTCGTCAATGGGATAGCCAATGGCGAAGTCCATTGGGCGTCCTCCAATGGCGTCTTGTTACCTCCAAATCAGCCTGTATTTATGGCTGACACCAGCCAATCATATTACTGTGACGGGGAACCCAGGTGTATGCATATTCATTACATCACATTTATATTCGAGTTGCATGTACTATCGATTTTATTTGATTCTATTGTATAAAGTCATCAGAATAAATACTGAAACTATGTTTTACCTAACATCTGTAAAAATTAAAGGTTTAATATTCATATATTACGTCAGTCCCAAACTATACACTTTCATCTTATTAATACAGATCCGTTAATAAACCCTAATGCCGTGGGGAGTGATTAGAAAATGAAATGCATAATAATGTAAATCGGTTTCATGCAAATCAAAGACGCAACGTGTTTTAATTTATTGCTCTTTTATCATAGTTTTCTAAGTAGTTAAAATTGTAAAATGAATGATGTTTATGGCGTAGCGTATTAATACATTATTTCCCGAAAATTGGACTTTGGGCATTAACATATAAAGACCTATAATTACTACCGGATATTTATAAACCTATAATTAATAGTTTATAAATATGCAACTTCAGTTTTTTTTTCTGTTTTATAATTAATCCTGGTTTATTTTACGGTTGACGTTAATGGGTTGCTAAACATTACTCGTGATACTTGCACAATCAGAAATGAAAGGTCCATTAGTGCGTGGTCGATCGATTAGTTCGTTGGTCGTTGCCAATAAAAACTATTGGCGAATGATTATTATTGGAAGGATATTTTTGCAAATTGTGGCGATAAGTTTAAAACTGATTACTTAATTAAATTATCGCTTTAGTGGGGATTTTATAAAATGTACTTAATGATAGCTTTTCAGCTGAGAACTCTGTGATTGAACGAATGCGAAGAGAAAACATTCAGCCTCAAACAACTGCTCGATTTGTGAGCGTATTACGTAATTCCTTTAAATGGCTCTTAATCGTTCGGTGACTTAAATTGAATTTTAATTGTTTTTCGATTTTCCATTATATTTTTAGATTTAAATGAAATAGCAAGGGAATGTTTGAAGCAGAGCCCAATATTTCGAAATGAAGGGAAGAATTCTAAATGCTTTTCAATAAAGCATTTAATTTAGAACTTAATTTTATTTACGGACATGTAAGACAGTATAGGATGCCCGATTTTCGTTTGTAAGTCATTTTCTTACATTCTTTATTTCAGCTCTGAAGTTGAACTGATGTTTATCGTGTCCCTCCAGTATATGTCAGATTATGGGATTCCACAAATGTCTGTCACTTTTAATTCTTAGTAGCTTTTGTGTTCTGCCGTCCATTCTCAAACATCTATCAGGTAGGTTCGCTCGCTTCCTCCCTTTTTTGTTTTCAAAATGTTTTGTGAGTGTCAATTTCTGCAAACCGAACTTCCTCGATTTTCAGGTTAGAGCTATGAATTCAATATTCAGTTTCTTGTTGGTCTTTTAACAGGCAATGAAAGTCAGTTTGAGTCTATAATAACACTGGAGATATCGATTTGCCTATTTATTCCTCTTTGTGTTTGTACGTGCCACGGTAATGTTGAGGTGAGTTAATTTTAAGCATAACAATTTCAAATCTGTTTCGTTGTCACAAAATTATTAATAATCTTGCTAAGTAAAGTAATTTCATGTGAACTGGCAAGAGTTATGGGACAATTATTTTGATGTCTTATAGCTGCACAAATAGAATGGCCTACAGGTTCAATTTTGTCTTCCTGGGTCACGTAAAATCATTGCATATATGATTTCTTTGTGGCGTTAATGCTCTGTAGTTGGCAAACACTTATACTCCAGGGGTCAAATTTGCGCCTTCAGGTAACCTACTAAAAGGAAAACAAAAAGATAATTTAGGAGGTTTTTAGCTTCAAGTCAACTACAGTTCCCCATTGGATAATAAGAAATTTTAAGCCTAACAAAAATTTTTTATAATCTAAAAATATCTTCAGCTGTTCTTTAAATATAAAGCATTTTTCCTTACTGAAAACCAATTTCGATTAAATAATTCGAGAATTCTGCTAATGACAGCGGATTGTTCTCTCTGAAATTTAAAAAATGTCACTAATCTAACTAAATTACCATTAATCTGTAGGGGAGGCATTAGTGATCCTACGAATGATTTAATAATGAGTTAATAACATAATCTCAAAAACATTAAATAGACTTCTGGAAAAAAAGATTCTGCAATAGATGTCTGGAAAATTTCAAGTGTATAATTTGCCTAAATGATTAATTATAACACTATTCAGAATCCAGTAAATTACTTAGTCCTATTGAATTGCCTGATTTGCTCTACATGTGTAATTAAACTTTTCTATAGCTATTGTGTTTCTAAATGAATTCGAGCCTCCGAATATGTAACATTGAACTTTCTATGAACTGTCTAGTTGCTTTATCACATGATATATTGCATAGGCCACTATCCTAACTAGAGTATGTAAAAAAGGATACTTAATTTACTACGGTAATATGCATCAACAAGCCTTAAAATGACTTCTATTCTTTGTGAGACTTTATCATGTCCAGCAATAAACCAAAAGCACTCGCACTCAAGTCTATATAATTTCTTCACAGTTTTATACAACAGTAAGATTTAAGCCGATTTTTAAGATTAGATCTTCAAAATGTCCATACTGACACCTCGTAGAAAAATCACTAACACTATATAACCAAAGGCGCTGTTATACTGACACGCAATATCGTTCTGCTTTTTGTGCATCAGAATATTTTTCAATTAACACTAAAATTCATCCATGATTCGAATATTGCTACACATACGGTGTAGTGGCCCTGCTATATATTTAGAGATTCTTGATAAAATCTAAAGAAGAATCTGCAATGTTATTGATCCTGATCTGGCATCCCTATTTCATTCACATTCCCATTGCCATAAAATGGATTCCCTGTGACTTTCCTATAAATAATTTCGTGGTAATTGTTCAGATTAACTTTTCTTTATTGTAACTAGACTTTAAGTATTTAAGTGCAGCCCTAGATTAGCAACGAGGTCTCACCAGGTTACAGATGAATTGGCTAGATATAACCGTAATTTTTTGTTTGGTAACAGTTTCTTTTCACGCACTTCTTGCTTGTGAAAAATATCTTCTGGTTTCTTGCTTTCCAGAGAACTTGGATCATCAAAAATGTAAATGCAATGTCAATATTATCTACAGTTTTATTGATTCCTGTTCTTGTATTGTTCCCGCTCATTAATAATATTTTGCTTTCTTTATTATTTTAGTCACTGTACTCCCTTGTGTATTAGCGGATTTATTGCCTTGGTTATGGTGAAATGATAAACAAACAAGTACTTTTAAGCGTAAATAAGCTTTTTCTTTTGTTGTATCGTTTAATAATAAACTTATTTTCTTACGTAGTTCACACGTTTTTATATGTTTAATTCATTTTTTTTAAACGGATAATGTCAGTTCTACCTGATAGTTGCGTTATAAAAGATCTCGCGGCAAAAATTATACAGTTATGTATTCGAATAATCCGCCTCGTATTTCTTTTAAAGGTTTAAACAGTAAACATTACACTTTTACTCATTGGCATTTTACAATTTCAAACCCTCCATAATATTGAATGACAATTCCTATTTGATCCGACATTCTGATGTTCACTTCTTTCTCAGATATTATGATAAGAAAATAGCAATTCATGCGAGTAAACATTTCTGGAAAATATTATTGGAATCTGACACTTACGAAATGTAAGAAGACTCGGCTGTTGAAGGGCTAACTGGAATTACAAATGACTGTACATGATTTGAATCTATAAACAATTGTACTAGAATCTCGTTTCACTTTTATTCATTATTTTTTATTAATTTCAAATTATAATCTAATATTCATTTTATATAGTGAACGTTGTTGGGCACCCCGTGGTGGATTAATGGTTAGCAGGCTCGTCTTGCTAGAACAATTACGACTGAGTAGTGAGTTCGATCCTCACTGGATTCCCCATACTTTCAGCCTTGTGTCATATCTAAGCTACGCTTGGAAAATAATTATAATGAACATTGTATAAAAACTTATATTGCGAGTTTTATTTGAAAAATAGCTGCACAAACATGCGACTGATGACTAAAGGAAGTTTAAATATTATTTAGGCTTGTTTGCAAAGCAGTTTCTTATTCGCAAGCAGCTTAGAGAAATCTAAGGCTATAAAATGTACAGAGGAAATAAATATGAATTAATAAACCATTTTGTGACTTGCATTTTGGCATCGCCATTTTAAAACTGTTATGTCTGCTTTATTTAATGAAGGCTTAAACATTAGGATAAAAGTATTCAAGAAAAAGGTTGCAGGTGTTGTGCCACACAAATTAACTGAAAGTGAAATAGAGAATAGAAAAAAAAAGCAATTGAAAGTCATCTCAGTTTACTTTCTGCGGTGAATTTAAACAAAGACATGAAAATAACAATGCGTACAATTACATTGTTTCTATGATGTCTTCCAATGTGGCACATAACGTTATTAGCAGTCACGTAAACCTGGAGGTTGCTGATTGGAACAATTACAGCTAAAGGAAACAAATACAAAGTTAAATTAAACTTACGTGACAATTCCTAGCCAGATGACTTTGCGCCGACAATTCTACACAGAAATCCAGCACAAGGACATAGCACGTCAACGCACATACATACTGTCACTCTCTCTCATATATATACATATATACTTAAACACGCGTATATACTCATAAAAGCACATGCATTCTAACAACACAAATCCTGTAAACATATACGTATTTTTTTATAATTCAAATGCACACACATATTATTATTCACGTCAATGCACACACATTCTGTTACTCTCTCTCTCTTATCTATCTATCTATCTATCTATCTATCTATATATATATATATATATATATATATATATATATATATATATATATATATATATATGGATATAAACCACATGCAGGCTAAAACCCCAACTCATATACAAATATACGTCTATTTTTAATATTCAAACACACACATTTTCTTATTTACGTCACGGCACACACATATTGTTACTCTCCCTCTCTTATATATATATATATATATATATATATATATATACAAACACACACACACACACACACACACACACACATATATATATATATATATATATATATATATATATATATATATATATATATATAAGTATAGACACGTATATGCACATAAAACCACATGTATATTAACAACCCAACATATACACATATACTTGCTTTTTTATTATTCAAACGCTATTTTCAGTGCATATTCGTGTATTAGGTCTGTCTGTGTGTCTGTCTTTACGAACATCGAGTGCGCAGGCAGGTAGGCATAATACCCATTGTTTTTAATAAAAAACTGCACGTCTCTTTCAAAGACGAATAGCCACTAAACATAACATTTGTAGTAATAAAAAAGTCGGATTAAAAATAAATCTATTAATTCTTTAGAAATATAGGTAAATATCACAGTAGAATCATACACATTTCCATCGTATTCCAATTGTAAGTAGGAGAACATTCCACTTAGGTACTTTTTTGGGACCAACAGATAGTTTACGGAATAGACGTTATTTGTTACAATCTCAACCTCTCCAACTTTTAATCACCTGTCCTCATTATCCTCAAAATACTCGCTTTCTGCAATCCCCTCTTACATTTATGTCAAACTTCGTATTCATTAAACCCATGTCTTTAGTGGCCCTCAAGCTCCGTATCTGTTAAAACAAAAATAGAATGTTATTCTGTCTATCGAAACACTAACAATTTAATAAATACAGTAAATTCCTGCAAACTATTCACTTCAGCCTTGACAGCCTGAAAGATAGAAACGGTGAATTATGTCTTGTGCTATGAATAATTTGCAGTATTCAAAACTTTGTGAGTAATACACTTGGTGCAAACTGAGGAAAGTGGTTGACAGGGAATGAAAACCACTATTCTTCATTTGATCATTATATATTATTAGGTAAACAGTTCGTTATCAAATGTTACATTTATGACAATAAAACTGTAAAATATATGTATATGTGTGTTATTGCTTGTATATCCTTATGCACGTACTTCTGATGATCGCTCCTTGTCATGATGGAGGAGCTTGCGTGGTCCAGTGAATCTGAGAATGATGCCGTCGCGTGTTCTAAACTCCCGGAAGGGCCATCCTTGGCGGAAAGGTCGAAGATCAGGACCAAAACTAAGACCGACCAACCCCAATGCCACCAACGGTGGAACAAGCGCATGACGATTACAACAGATCTCCACAGCTGAATGAGTGAATGAAGAGGGCTACGCATGACGGACAGTCTAGAGAAAGCTCCACTCGAAATTATAAGAGAGTCGGCAGCAGTCCCGTTTAGTTTCATAACTGGATTCTTCATGTTTTATTCCATATGCGTCGCAGAGGAAGGTCATGGAATCAAGTATAGGAGTGACTTCCTGTCAAGTTGAGTTTCACCTCAAACAAATTCATCGCACTTCTATTTTGATTTTCGTTCACCAACAACCAACTCCTGCAATGCTAAGCGTCAGTCAGGAATATGACGGGGGCAGGTTTTGGTGAAACTGGAAGTTTCAAGTCCTGAACCTGTATTTTGGCGATAAATGTTGTCATCCGATTCATCATTATAAACGAAGCATTCAGCAAAAAAAAAAAAATTCTTGGAAACGAGATAAAGCTGATGACGAATTATTACGGTATAAGACTGATAGAAGGATTCTCATGCAATCGTTTTTAATAATGCTACCGATTTTCAGAAGGTAAGGCGATTATGACTTTTTGGCAATCATGAACATTCGTGCCTGCCAAAAAACAAAAACTAAACAAAAACAAAACAAAAACGGTATAACGAAGGGATGAGGTTTCCATTGATATTGCTATTATTTTAACTACCTTCACTCCTCGGCAATTTTTACTGTTTTAAAAAGCGATGATCAGAATAGTCATAAGACTTAAACGCGATGAAAATGTATTTACACAATTTATTTTGTTTTTGCGAACTGACAATGGAAATATTAAACAAAGTTTATTTATTAGATTGTTTATGTACACTACAATGTACGTGACATGGCTGGATTTGGCCATGAAGGTAGGTAATAGTGAAACTAAGGAATGCTGTTCGGCTGAACACCTTAGAAGGAGGAGAAAGGTGAATTTCAAAATCTTGGGTAGGAGGCGAGAAACGATTTCAATACATGTCAGAAAATATCGTGGTAATTGTTGCATATTAAAACAAAGAAATCTGTGTAGTGACATGATCGCTTACATCCTGAGAAAAAAAAACTTGGAAATAAAGCCTGGAATATTTAACCTCCAGAGAGATCATAAGTAGAAATAGAAATTAAAGGAAACCAACGCTTGAGAAAATGGATGAAATAAAATAAAGACACAAATTAAGACAGGGAACATAAATCCGTAAAAAAGGAAATATAATAGGGCAATAAAAGACAGAGAGGGTTGCAGAACCATGGTCAATGACGTCATGCCATAGAAAGAAAGAAAAAAGAAAGAAAGAAAGAAAGAAAGAAAGAGAAAGAGGGAGAGAGAGATTGAAGGCATGGGATAATTTCTTCGTATTCGGAAAGAAAATATAAACGTGATTGTGATAAACGGTAAAATTCTTAATACGGAACAAAATGGGTAACAATAAAAAAAATCATTCTCTAAAAAAATTAAAAGAAAATATGAACTGTTGTTTGATTTTTCCAGCATTTTTTAATTCTCTTTAAAAATTCTTTTCGTTACTCACTTTTTCCCTCAAGTGAATAGCAAACTATGGCATTTCCGCAGCTCTGTCAAAGAATTATATCAGTTCCTTCAACAAGCGGCTTTTCAAAAATTACGCGAAGCAGCGATATTAATAATAAAACTTTATAAAGATAAATTTATTACTTTCTACATAAATCTGCATATTTCCTGAAAACATGTTTCCTGTACCGTATTTATTCATCCATCTTATATGAATAAGTCAGTCAAAACATATATATATATATATATACTTACGGCAAAAAAAGACTTCCACCGTCTAGTATTTATAAAGTATTCTTTATTAATTTGATGTACATGTGAATGTATTAGATTATGGAAATTCTGCAGATCGACTGTGTTTTCTTGGACATATGTCAGAAATGTTGAATGGGGCTGGAATTTTGGAAGTTTGTTGGCCATTTATGTCGCTGAAACCATTCCTGTACAATAGGTGTTTCACTGGATAATTCTACTAACATCCTCGGAAAATTCTGTCGTGGATGTGCATTCGTGATGAAAAAAGTTTCTCTTATTGATACATACACACATAGCCACGTTGATGGATATATTTAGATTATGTAATTTAACTAGCCTGGGAATACACAGTCCTGTGTTCCTTCTTTCATGTTGTTTAAAAGTATCTGCCATTTGAGTAAGAATAGACATTTAGCCATCTCGTAGGTGGAGTTAAAAATAGGCTCGAATAGCATCCAATTTTCATACCAATATGTTTTAACTACTATTTAGACGTTATAATTTTGGTTATTCGCCTGTTTCTCGGACTAGTGCTGATTAATATTTACCACAAATGAATATGAGCAGCGCACAATCGATTCCGTTGCTGCTTTGACTTAATCGCTTGTTCAAAGCCCCAGATATTAATAATTAAGAATGGACACAGTGTGTAGAAACTGTCCAAATGTTCTATAGTTCCGAGCTCTGTCGGCTATACTTTTACCCATTATCATGGATGAATTTCTTTTTTCATTTTAATTGAGTGTGTGCGTTATGCCTCCAAAAAAGAAAGCTCTTGTTCGGACGCAAGAAAAATTAAATCTTACAGCTTATCCGTAGTACCTTGTTTGTCGTTTTTAATGAAACATGCATAAATGAAGGATTGCTTCCTAAATACACAATATATATATATATATATATATATATATATATATATATATATATATATATATATATATATATATATATACCCAAAAATATATATATATATATATATATATACCCAAAAATTTTGGGTATATATATATATATATATATATATATATATATATATATATATATATATACCCAAAAAAACAAACTTCAATAAAATATAATAGCTAAGAGACAAAATGTATTTCATAAAGAAACAGAAAAACAACCGGAAACGTAAGTTAGCGTGTGAAGACACGATATCTGAAAAAATTAAAACGATTTGTAGAAAAAAAGAATATATACATAAAGTCATAACGTTATCAATGAAAAACATTTTATAATGGCTAATCAAACTTTGAACGATTCGTATTCAATTAAGTCAATTTTTGGATAGCAAAAAATCATTTTTGCAATTTCCTGTTTTAAATGTTTTTGTTATACTTTCAAAATTTATCTGATTTCCTGTTAGTATCGATATTGTAGTTTATCCGACATTGAAACTTTGTATTGTTGCAAAGAATTTGATTCCATGTTGTGGTTTTCCTTTCTATTTCTGATATAAGTATTAATAGTGTTTGTTACATTTTGCATGTTAAACTGTGTACTATGTTGTAGTAATAAAAACAATATATATTTTTGAATTGTTATCAGTGAAGCATCCTCCAATTGGGCATGTAAATTTATAATCAACATTGGTTTACTGGAATTTTAATTTTTTATTAATTAATGCTGATTTTCATGTAGGAGATTTTTTATTTTTATTTTAATAAATTTCTTTATATATATATATATATATATATATATATATATATATATATATGTTATGGTCCAGGTTCCTTGTACGACGGTGATGGTCCAAAGTAGAACCATTGAAGAATAACTCGAACACAGGTATGGAATAACACAGATATATTACAAACAGAATATGTACAAAAGAAGTAGAAGTGTTAGTAATAACAATCAGGTTAGGTTAGAGAGAACTATGTTGTCTCGAAGTATCACTATTCCAATGTCTTACAGTAATTGTCTGACGCGATTCTGTCTCTGACTGACGCACACGATGTTCAGCAACACGCCTACGTATGTCGAATGTGGCACAAGGCCGGTTTAATGTGGGCTCACCGAGCCCGTAGGCTCGGCCAAAAAATGCCCGTAGAACCAGTATAAACGGGATCGGGTTGGTAAACCTCCCCGAACGAGGCTCTGCCCTTCGGCGGAGCCTCGTCCGGGTTCCTCCCTTCCCAGAGGAAGATATTTCCCCACTGCCTCAGAGGCAGAGAGTCCGACCGGCTCGGTGAGTCGTCTAAAAAAGACTGAATCTCACACGATGTTCATTAACACGCCCACGTGTGTCAAATGTGGCACAAGGCCGGTTTAATGTGGGCTTTCCGAGCCCGTAGGCTCGGGCAAAAATTGCCCGTAGAACCCGTATAAACGGGATCGGGTTGGTAAAACTCCCCGAACGAGGCTCAGCCCTTCGGCGGAACCTCGTCCGAGTTCCTCTCTGCCCAAAGGCAGAGATTTCCCCTCTTCCTCAGAGGCAGAGAGTTCGACCAGATAGGTGAGACGTCCAAAAAGGACTGGATCTCACACTATATTCATCAACACGCCCACGTGTGTCAAATGTGGCACAAGGCCGGTTTAATGTGGGCTTTCCGAGCCCGTAGGCTCGGGCAAAAATTGCCCGTAGAACCCGTATAAACGGGATCGGGGTGGTCAACCACCTCGAACGAGGCTCTGCCCTTCGGCGGAGCCTCGTCCGAGTTCCTCTCTGCCCAAAGGCAGAGAGTTCCCCTCTGCCCCAGAGGCAGAGAGTTCGACCGAATAGCTGAGACGTCCAAAAAGGACTGGAGTATTTAGTGTCCTCCCCACGAGGGACAGATGTGGCACAAGGCCGGGTTTAAAGTGGGGTACCCGAGCCCGTAGGCTCGGCCAAAAATAGCCCGTAGATCCCGTATAAACGGGATCGGGTTGGTCAACCACCTCGAACGAGGCTCTGCCCTTCGGCGGAGCCTCGTCCGAGTTCCTCTCTGCCCAAAGGCAGAGAGTTCCCCTCTGCCTCAGAGGCAGAGAGTTCGACCGAATAGCTGAGACGTCCAAAAAGGACTGGGGTATTTAGTGTCCTCCCCACGAGGGACAGATGTGGCACAAGGCCGGGTTTAAAGTGGGGTACCCGAGCCCGTAGGCTCGGCCAAAAAATAGCCCATAGATCCCGTATAAACGGGATCGGGCCGGTCAACCTCCCCGAACGAGGCTCTGCCCTTCGGCGGAGCCTCGTCCGAGTTCCTCTCTGCCCAAAGGCAGAGAGTTCCCCTCTGCCTCAGAGGCAGAGAGTTCGACCGAATAGCTGAGACGTCCAAAAAGGACTGGAGTATTTAGTGTCCTCCCCACGAGGGACAGATGTGGCACAAGGCCGGGTTTAAAGTGGGGTACCCGAGCCCGTAGGCTCGGCCAAAAATAGCCCGTAGATCCCGTATAAACGGGATCGGGTTGGTCAACCACCTCGAACGAGGCTCTGCCCTTCGGCGGAGCCTCGTCCGAGTTCCTCTCTGCCCAAAGGCAGAGAGTTCCCCTCTGCCTCAGAGGCAGAGAGTTCGACCGAATAGCTGAGACGTCCAAAAAGGACTGGGGTATTTAGTGTCCTCCCCACGAGGGACAGATGTGGCACAAGGCCGGGTTTAAAGTGGGGTACCCGAGCCCGTAGGCTCGGCCAAAAAATAGCCCATAGATCCCGTATAAACGGGATCGGGCCGGTCAACCTCCCCGAACGAGGCTCTGCCCTTCGGCGGAGCCTCGTCCGAGTTCCTCTCTGCCCAAAGGCAGAGAGTTCCCCTCTGCCTCAGAGGCAGAGAGTTCGACCGAATAGCTGAGACGTCCAAAAAGGACTGGAGTATTTAGTGTCCTCCCCACGAGGGACAGATGTGGCACAAGGCCGGGTTTAAAGTGGGGTACCCGAGCCCGTAGGCTCGGCCAAAAATAGCCCGTAGATCCCGTATAAACGGGATCGGGTTGGTCAACCACCTCGAACGAGGCTCTGCCCTTCGGCGGAGCCTCGTCCGAGTTCCTCTCTGCCCAAAGGCAGAGAGTTCCCCTCTGCCTCAGAGGCAGAGAGTTCGACCGAATAGCTGAGACGTCCAAAAAGGACTGGGGTATTTAGTGTCCTCCCCACGAGGGACAGATGTGGCACAAGGCCGGGTTTAAAGTGGGGTACCCGAGCCCGTAGGCTCGGCCAAAAAATAGCCCATAGATCCCGTATAAACGGGATCGGGCCGGTCAACCTCCCCGAACGAGGCTCTGCCCTTCGGCGGAGCCTCGTCCGAGTTCCTCTCTGCCCAAAGGCAGAGAGTTCCCCTCTGCCTCAGAGGCAGAGAGTTCGACCGAATAGCTGAGACGTCCAAAAAGGACTGGGGTATTTAGTGTCCTCCCCACGAGGGACAGATGTGGCACAAGGCCGGGTTTAAAGTGGGGTACCCGAGCCCGTAGGCTCGGCCAAAAAATAGCCCATAGATCCCGTATAAACGGGATCGGGCCGGTCAACCTCCCCGAACGAGGCTCTGCCCTTCGGCGGAGCCTCGTCCGAGTTCCTCTCTGCCCAAAGGCAGAGAGTTCCCCTCTGCCTCAGAGGCAGAGAGTTCGACCGAATAGCTGAGACGTCCAAAAAGGACTGGGTCTCACACTACTGCTTCCTCTTGAGGAGGAGTATTTATGGTGTACGGGATAGTCCATTACTATTATGGGTAAGTTCCCATAATAATATATTGCATACAATAGGAATTTAAATTACCTCATAGTTATAAATATTTCACCTTACAAATTGATATTACCTGTAGTTTTCTCTTATTGCCTTGATCGCATTAAAAATCCTTACAGGTAATCTCAATCCGTAATGTGAAATAATCATAACTATGAGGTAATTTTAATTCCTATTGTATGCAATTTATATGGTCTGTTGAATAGATACATTGAGCTAGGTTTGCGGATCAGTTTTAATAGGTTATATTATTAGGATTCACTTGGATTATATACCAACGGATTATTCCCAATATATATATATATATATATATATATATATATATATATATATATATATATATATATATAAGAGAAAGTTCCAATACTTTTGGTTCTGTTTTGCTTGATTCCGATTGGTCAGGTAGAACTCACATGTTTTTGTCTTGTCGTTTTAATATGCATGTGTATGCGTGTGCGTATGCATTGAGACCATAAGACAATGACAAGTGGTGCTTACCTGAACAATGAAAAACAAACATCATATACCTAAAATACCAGAACTATCTTTTCCATAATTCACATTCCCAAAATTCTAATGAAGCTTAAATTAAAGCGAAACATTAAATCTTAAAGATTATAAACGTTTTATACCAGTTTCCTATCCTTATATATATATATATATATACATTCTTGCCCATAAATGCACACATAAAGGCTTTAAATTATTCTCGTGCGTAGAAGACAATCGTCGTCAAGTGATATTAAGTATATACCGCCCTCTTGACTAATGCCTTTTCCATCTTAAATCCTCGTTCTGGCCGAGTACAGCTTGATTGAAACCACTCTCTTCGAATTCATCACAGCCATTGTCTAAAAGCTCCCGTTAGTACACCGATCTTTTAAAAATGCTTATAAACTTTTTACTATAATCTTTTTTGATCACAAATTCCTGCAACCAAGTTTTTTTTAATTAAGTTAACGTCAGATCTGTCCAAACAAATCAGTAACAGGCTCAAGCGTGAAATTGGCTTAGGCTTGCATATTAAAATCTCGAAATTGTAACTATTAATCTTCCAATATTAGATAATGTCCGCAATTAAAATTAAACGATCTTTAGCATATTCTAGATCTAAAATGTCACTGACGTAATGTTATGGTCCAAGTTCCTTGTACCACGGTGATGGTCCAAGGTAGAACCAATGAAGAATAACTCGAACACTGGTATGGAATAACACAGATATATTACAAACAGAAATATGTACAAAGAAGTAAAAGTATTAGTAATGAATATCAGATTTGGTTAGAGAGAACTATGTTGTTTCGACAAGTATCAAAACTACGACAAAACTACGAACAATCACGTGAATACAACACCAAGTTATATTTTTCGACCTATGTGTCGCTTATAAAAGTAACGATTGACAGATACTTTCTGGAGAAATAGAATTAGATTTTCAACATGTTTAAGAGTGGATAGTCCATGTGTTCAACTTGATGTCGATAATGAGATTGAGTCACTGAGATGTTCAAAGTATGGAACCTCGTTAAATGTACAACAGTTCATTGGTATTAGAAAAAGCCCAGGCCTTTTAGGTACTGAATGTTACCAGTTAATTTTCTCCATTGATCTGATAGTTAGGTCAAAGGGTGGATAGTTACGATGCTTCGAGCATCTTGATGTTTGGAAAGGCTTCTATAAACTAGATGCGTACTAATGTTCCTAAACAGATCGTTAATAAGAAGCAGTAAGATGATAGCAACTTGGATAGAATTTAGATAAAGCTTGCACAGATAGTTTAAAGTTTCAAAATATTAGCGGTTTTCTTCACAAGTTGAATGATTCTGCACGACTTTAACTGATTCGGCCTTATCAAATCGCGAAATGAAAGTTGTCTTGAACGGCCACTCTTCTAGATCTTTTTTACATTACTACAGATGTATACAGGAAGCTATTCTTGAACTTACGTTATTCCTAATTTTCCTAAACGGCCTTCCTGATGGCATCTGTTCTCAATTTTGCATTTACGCTGATAGCACCACTATTTACTCCTGTCTTGATAGTAAGTCTGAGAAGTTCGATAAAGTTAAATTGGCAGGTGATCTAAGAAATGACATTTAACTGGCGAAAAACAATGGTTTGTTAATATTAACACCTCCAAAACGAATCTCTCTATTAATCATCTTTGTGCCTTCCATCAGCATGGCTGATTCTAACATGCAATAGACTGACTCTACTGATATGTTGTGGAAATATTATATTGAATCAATTGTTAGGTCTGCAGATAGGAAGGTTGGTTCACTGTCTTGTGCTAAACAGTTCTTCTCTTCAGAATCTATCGTACATATTTGTAAGTCTACCCTTCGACCATGTTTAGACTATTGCTGCCACATATGGTCGGTCTGGTGCTCCTGCTATATATTTTGAGATATTTGGCAAAGTCCAAAGAATGTTCGCAACATTATCTGCAATGGATCTCGCATTCAGTAACTTTTCATTCGATATAACGTGGCTCTCCTATATATTTTCTATAAATACTTTCATGGTAATTCTGACGAACTTTCTGCTATCACCGAGATTCTATTAATTTAACAGCTGTACTCGACTGGCAACAAGTTCTCATCAATTTATAGCCGTTTGGCGAGATTTAACTGTAAGTTATATGCTAAGTGTTTATTGCTTGTGGAACTCTCTTTTGGCTTCGTGTTTTCCAGCCAAACTTGATCTTCAAAAATTTAAATTCAAAGACAATCGTTATCTCTTCTCTTCTTGATTCTTATTCGTTTAGTGTTCCTGCTCTTTAATAATGTTTTTACTTTCTTATTCTTTCTCGCACAGTAAGCTGTAGAATAGTGGCTTTACTGTCTTGCGTAGAGTGAAACTAATATATATATATATATATATATATATATATATATATATATATATATATATATATATATATATATATATATCTCACAGTAATAAAAGTATGAAGCTTGATATTACTAGACCTATTAAAAACGAGCAAAGAAACCGGTTTTGCTGCTGCACGTCAGGCTTCCAACGAGAGGTTTAATTTAAATTAAAAAACATAGAAAATGTACAATTGAAAGGAAATGTGGAGAGAAAAAAACCGTGTTGTCCCAGTCACACTCCTTATTTCATCTTACGGTGCTGGTATCACTTTACATCGGGTCCCGCAAGCCTTCCTTGTGCAAACAACGTGAGTGCTTGTTGGTGCTCGCTGTCATTTGCCTCTAGCTCCTTTTGCTCATATTTTTTTGTCTCCTCTTCCACATTTCTTCATACTTTTATTGGTGTGATAAAATTCTGCACCTTCAAAATATCTTTATATATATATATATATATATATATATATATATATATATATATATATATATATATAAAGACATTTATGATATATTTAACGTTCCTTTTATAGATACAAGTATTTAAGCAAATGTATCTATAAAAAGAACGTTAAACATATCATAAATGTCTTTAAATAAATTGTCGGACTTTGTCCAATTCAAATATATATATATATATATATATATATATATATATATATATATATATATATATATATATGAAACAATTATAGGAACATTTTATATATATTGAATCTATTTGTTGTTTTATAGTAATATTGAAATTTTAAGATACATTCTGAAATGAAAATTAAATACAAGATGTGTATTGTTTGCTAAAGTGTTTACGCTTTATTATGGCTACGGTTTTATTGATTAATTTGCATTTATATGAGAACAATCCGATATTTGGATCTAAATTGCGGATTAATGATATTATAAAAGTTTTTCAGCCATGATATGTTACATAGAAATTCGTATAACATTCTTGTAATTTTCTAGAATCATTTTCCTATATGCATTAATCATACCGACGCTTGCAGTAGATTGCATTTCTTCTTTCCCTTACTCTACTAAAATGTAAACAGCGAACCCCACTTAATCCCTAATACGCCATTCAAACGGGAAATAAAACGTTCAAGTAATTTTCTACCGAATATCTCATCGGTTCCCTTCTTAAGACGCTATCAAATGAAAGCGTTTCATTTACCTGCAAATCAAGCTATCGGAATCCAGGTTCCATGTAACATGCAACGCGAAACAGTCAAATAAACCCAGGAAAACGGAGATTCCGGCCGGAGCGTTTATGAAAGGTCCGCACGAGACGTTCTCTCGTATAATCCTTCCTGTTGGAAAATGGTGTGCAGCACGCATACTCGAGTGTTGACTACTACTTCGGGAAAGAAGCGTTTGTCAATCGGAAACATCATAATCTTTTATTTGATTCTCTCTCTTTCAATACATTTAACCATTAAACTAAACCTGCAAGCAAAATTCCCAAGCTTAAAAATGTGTTTATTTTAATTCCAAATCCTTGACTAATGGGAATATCACTTGGCTCCGAATTACCGTTAAAATCCATGCATGCATAAAAATACTCTATTTTTTGTCTTACACTGCTTTTTAAACTAAGTAAAAAACATAAACCTTGATTAATACCCTTCTTTTATGCACCATATCCATTTAAAAACTTGTTGTACATGTCTCTCCACAACATGAGCCAGAATAGGCTGAAAATGGATTGTTACTGACATATATGATCAGAAGCCACCATTTTTCACTTTCCTCTCTCGATAGAGTGCAAAAGCGTTTGCATTCCCTTGGGGCTGATTAATTCTTTTCCAAACTACAAACCATTTCTCACAGACAAAACGTCGCAAGCCTTACGCTGATTTATTGCTATTTCGGTGGAGAGTGTTCAGAGGAACTACAGTCCTTAAATCCATTAGTTCTAACCTTCACGGCTAATAGCAAACATATCAGGTACATTTTACCACGTTGCCTTCATTCACTTTGTTTTCATTTGGTGGGATGAAGTTCCACTCGAGCAGCTTCTCTCCACGAACCTGTGCTTTTTGGAACCGACCTCAAAGAGAATGTTTCCACTATCAATACAGTCTTAAACTGTTCAATTGGAGTGTCAACAGTTATTTTCCCCACACATCCCCATAAAGTCTAACTGTTACAGTGTAAGGCGAGTGACTATTGGGCCGTGAACATGGCGAACATCAGTGTTAAAAAAGAAGAAATTTATTACCAACGTTTGTCTTTTTACTATCCTTCCTGTTCTGTCATCTATTTACACGATCTTATCAGGTAGGTTAGTCGATGTTTCCCTCTGTCCTTGTGTATATCCTGTGAGAGACAAACCCTTGAAGTACACTTGTCTCAATATGCAACCAAAACTATAACTGTCTATTTCTCATTCTAACTACCAGTGACCTTTTTTTTTTCTATTTTCCTTAAAGTTTTCTCGTTGCTTACAATAATTCATCTATGTTTTTCTCAGCTTTCTCCTGATGAAACCAAACTTCTGATACCTAAAGTTTCCTCTTCATCTGCGAGGAAACTGTCTTGCGTGCACTGCCCTGAGCACCCCGAACTCTGCTAAAGGATTGGTAGTGAAATTTAGATTTTCTCGTTTTCTTCTAAATTGAATCTGATAAAATACAGCTGTTATTCACAAAATGGCAACACCGTTGTTATGTTTTCATTATTATGTATAATGTCCTTTATTTTTTATTCCAAATTTGACAGTTTTTTGAATGAAGCGCATTAATAGATTTGGAAAGAAAATCGCCAATTCAGCCATTGTTTTGAGAAAATAAGGGATACTGATACATAGTAAGCATACCACGTGTAAAGCTGTGATAATATTATAAAATATTTACATAAAAAATTATTTAGTCACATAAACGCCATTTTAGCGGATAAATTCAAAAGCCCTATTAGTCATGGAATCTGTCAATTTTTTTCATATTGTCTTGCCTGCATCTTTGATGGTCTTCCAAAAGATAACTTTCAACGTAAATTGACGTCCATTGACATAAGCATATTGTTTAATGATTGATCAAAATTTTCGATTCGGTTGAGGCCCGGAGAGACTGGCTGCCACGCATTCAAACGTTCACCCTGAAGGCTTTAAGAGCTTAGGAACTCTTGGGTGACTTTGATAGGGTGGTAGGAAATAAATACTAGAGTCCTTTGCAGTGATAGCGGTATGTCACCTAGCCAGGGATCCAAGACCTCTTCAGCAGATTGCATTAGGCTGCTACTGTCACTTTCGACCTTTCAGGTATCCTGACTGGATAAACATGTCTGTCCTCAATGATACCAGCCCATAACTTGACTCCTCCAACCTCTTGTTGATGCAAACGTCACCAACGTTTACCTCTAAAACAAACCCAGCGATTTGCCCAACCGTCAGGTCCATCAAGAGTCGCTCTGGTCTCGTCAGTGAACGGGACATGAACCATGTTCAACGTTATGTACTTCCGATCCCATTGAAGCCTCCAATTCCTGTTACGGGACATTGAAGGAGGAAGTTTCAGAGGAGTTCGTACGGAAACCATGGTCCGTGTATACGATTTCTGCTGGTTTTGGTACATTAGGAAGTCCAGTGCCGGTGAAATTGGCTTTGCTAGTTTGTCCAGGTTTCCCACGTAATGTACAAATCTTAAATCCGTAGCTGTCACAGTCTTATAGTTCCCACAATCGGATCTTTTCTTCCTCGGCGAAGCGTTCCTTAGGAATCGTCTAACCGTATCCACATGACGACCTAAGTTCTCCGCAATGACATGAAGAGAGGTACCATTGGCACTTAATATGAAGATGACAGACTTTCCTTCATCGTTTATGCCTTTTCAACGGTTCATTGTTCTTAGGGAGGAAGGACGCTATTTCTGTGTTTCTCCCCAAAACTGTCGAATTTGAAATAAAAATAAAGTACGTTACACAGAATATTGAAACGATAACAGTAAACCAGCTGGGAGAATTTTTATTAAAAACAATTCACAGAAAATTGAGAAATCCTAAATTCCAAACTATTAACGTAGTTCTGGTGGGGTACTGTCGTATTAGCTGATTCAATATATATATATATATATATATATATATATATATATATATATATATATATATATATATATATATATATATATATATATATATATATATATATATATCTTAAGATAGTCTTATAATTATTCAGTTGGCAATTGCAGACTGTAGGGACTTACATGAAATGGTAAAATATTACATGTAAAACTTTAAATAACATTTTTCTACAGAGAAATATGCACCTCATAAGAAGTAACTAAATAGTGAATAGTGAATTTTACATATGGTGAATTTGTTCAGTGGGACAGCTTACCTTAGATACAGAAACGACTGTAGTGGCTGAGTTTAGATTATTTTCCTTTTAATAATATATTAAACTGTCATAATAACTTGCATTTTATAAAGTGTTTTTTTTATTACTCTCATCATGTGCGATATTTGTCATTGTTTTGAATTTTGTTTATATTCACCTGTCATGCTAGCCCTCAATTATATGAGCAGTAAAGTTTTCGGCTATAGATAAAGTGTTTTTGTAATACTTTGAAATGTACTGTTAGCTTTAAACATGACATAATTACTCACACTAAAACTTCTTTCCCTGAATTTACCCTCCTGACAGTATTTTAGTATGACCATACGCATTCTATGCGGTCAAATAAAATGTATACTAATGGTTATTGCAAAGCTAGAAACTGAGGAAACGTCATAAAGTGGGCTTGGATTATAGTATTAATGATTTTTGTCTTTTACGACATGGCATCAAATACAAGGCTCAAGAAGCTCACAATTTAAGTAGTCACAGTCACATTTTTAATGATGAATGAGCTTTGATATAAATAGATATGAATCTGCTAGGAAGTGATGACTATGCGAATGAGAAAGATAGATGGTTGGTTGTTTTGTTTTAAGGCATATCAACCTCAGTGGGTCATTCAATGCCAACATTTTTTTTTAAATAGATTCATAGCGATAGTTTGTTAAAAAAGGCATGTATGGATACATATATATTTGAACCATTTTTCAATTACTCATATTTTTGAGTACAATCCAACTTCTTTTAGGAAATTTACAATCTTGGATGGTTTTATTTTCCTTGTTGTGTTTTACGGCATACAAACATCATTGGGTTATTTAATGCCGACAACTTTTTTTTTCCTGGTAATATTTTGTTTTGTCAAAAATCTATTTCTGGTAATATTTTTTCTCTAAAATGTATAGCTGGTAATATCATTTTAAAAAATGTATTGCTGTTATATTTTTTTTCAAAAACGTATTGATGGTAATATTTTTTTCAAAAATTTATTTCTGGTAATAATTTTTTCAAAGTATTTCTGGTATTTTTACACTTTTATAATGCTTTTTACCTCAGTTTCGGGGTTATTTATTTGCCAATAGTTGGGACCCTAACAGGTGCTACCACCCCGCGTCAGGATGAACCTGGGAACACCAACAAATAAGAGATGGTTCCGCATACCTCAAAACCTCTTGATCAGAGGTTTTGCTGTTGAATGTAGTTTATCGTCTTACCCTGGACGCGGTTGTAGTCTGACGTCATACCCAGGCTGAGAGAAAGACAGATAATGTTTGACAATTGATTTAAAATGTTCAAGAAAGCAACCCGTGAGTGTATGTTCCGAAAAATGAACGTTTTTAGAAGCAAAAAAACAAAACAAACTTGTGTTTGGGGTTTTCCTTTTACACTAAGAACAGGGAATGAAGGAGTGAGATTCGACTCCATATACGTGGTTTGTGGCTTGTTCTGCGAGTAAAGGTCTGGGCAGGTAAGAGTAAATTACGAATATCCTCTGAAGATAGAACATGGAAATAAGAGATAGATTAACAGCAAGCTTGCGACGTTGCATATTTGTGAGAAATGCCTGGAGGGTGGAAAGTTTCTTCCTGCCACAAGACAGCGTAAAGGATTTAGCATGGCTAGAATATGAGGATTAGGCTTTTCGAGCCACATATGGCGGCAATATTCCATGTTGTCTGTAATCTGACTTGTAAATTAAAACATGGTGGGTGGATTAGATATTCCCTATAGAGATATGATGTTCCGATCAGTAGCTTTAGCAATGGATTGCATATATAATTTCAACCTGATGTTTGGAGTCATTTTCAGACCCAAGAGACGTTCAGAACGAAAAACCCGAGAAAGCGTGAAATCCAGAATCTGGTCGCAGATAATGAATGATTGAAACTGTTAGATTATTATGACACAATTTCAAGGTGTAATGATATGTAGAATTACTTTCTACGTCCATCTTATTTTGCAACAAAAAAACAACTTTGTGTGCATCAGTCGGAATACACTTCTCTACAATTGTTTGAATCTTCGAAATGTTTTTGCGATCAACAATCTATAGAGTGGCGATAATAAAACCAATTAATGTTATACAAATTCGGTTTTAATAAACATATTTCGATTGCCAGTAATCGATGTGGGAAAATTAAAATGCAAAACATTACTTGGCAATATTGAATGTATTAATCTTTCATATATCAATAGAACGATTTAGAACATCATTTTCGTAACTGAAAACGTTTTACTCAGACAAATAGGAGGAAATTACACATGAAATTTCTTACAAGAATTAAAACGGATATTCAATATTAATGTATTTTTTCTGCGCTAACGATGCATAATTGTAGTAAATACATTTAAAAGGATTGAAGAACGAATTTTTCAATTTTCAATTTTTTTTTAATAATCTGTTCTATTTTCAAAATACTTTGATATTATTGTCTTTTTATCTAGCGTAAATATACAATATCTAACAAATAAATCATACACTTTTTCATGGAAATCAATATTTGACTTTATTTTAAAGTCATATATAATATAAGTGACATAGTGGAGAAAGGGATAGCGGCTTGGTTTGAGGAATCAGAGAGTTCGAGTTCCAGTCGAATATATTACATTCACTTACGTGCTAATAACCTTGGGGAAGGCATGAATCCTCTTTTATGGGTAAATAGCAGGACAGACCGGGTTCTATACACTTGGGTGGCAACTGGCCTCCCGCAGAAAGAAATGACAACCTACTCCGGGAAAAATTAATCTACCTCGTTAATCCTGTATCGAAAGATATAAGATCGCCTAAGCGTATATCACGCATGGCACATAACTGATTGATTTAATATAATTTAGTACGAATTCTTGATAGCATCAATTTTCCGATATCGAACAGTATTCTAAGATATTGAAAATGTGCTATTTGCATATTAAAGCTAAATATTCCCGTTAATACTTCTGCAAGAAAATCTTTTAATAAATAAATTCAGACAGTGCAAGGCGTGTAGAACGATGTATTAATATGCATTTTCCTCGATTTTTAAAATGCATCTATATCGGGTGTTCGGATTGTGTTTTTATTGATTTTTATAATAAATTCTTTTGAGAAGTGGTAGAGAGTTTTTTTTTCCCAATACAACGTTTTCCATTTATACATATACATATTTCTTCTTTTAATTTTAGAAAATTATAAAGTTTACTTAAATTTATATACAATGTAAATGTGTTTTTGATCATATATATGGATGTCGGCGTTCTTCTTAACAGTAGACATATTCGGTGTTCACTTCATACAAGTATATATCTAAAAAACAATAAAATATACGTGCTTATCTAAAGAAAAAAATGTACGGGTTTATATGGATGAAAGTGTGCACAAACTTTAAAATCAAAGAACAAAAAAGCAACCTGAAATGTAAGAGAGATTTGTAAGTTGTTAAAAGCTTTTTATTTATTGTTCTTGTAAATATGAATATTAATATTCCCTTTCAAGGCAAGAACTATTTATTCAGCTTAAATTCGCGTAGTTCGTTTTCTGTTTCAGTAATTTATAACTGCTCATGAGGGTAGCAACCCTCGCTTTGCCTTGCCCACACATTTGTTTCGTCTCAATTTTTCCTGCGAAAACAAGAACCGTTCTTGCATTCAAAATTGACGCATGTTCTCTTTTTTTATACTGGTTATCGATGGCAATCTAGATAAATAATTTCCAACACCTCATTCCACTGCCGACGTCTCAGCATCTTCAGCCGTGGTTTCTCTCACCCCGACGGCCTGTGCCCACCAGTACTCGAAAGAAATATCTATGCATCACAAATCACCTTTAAATATTTCTCAAGCAACTTCTACATTTTCCCATTGGGACGATCGTTGATCTTAGAACATTCAGTCAGTAAAGTGCTATAAGTGATATACTGTTGGGCGAACATCTCTTTTCGATTCATGACTAACTAGTCAAACGATTTTCCTGCAGTAGGTTGCCGTTTCTCAATTTGGTAGACTGTTTGCCAAACAAGGCTATAGGGCCCAGTCTGTCATACTATTTAACACATAGCTGCGAGAAGATATAGATTCATAGCTTTACAAATGTTATTTCAGCATAAGTGAATCACACATTACTAATCGAAAAATATCCGAAAAAATATTTACTTTTGATAGGTATCAAATAAATTTGTGTAGAATGTATTTATTTAATGCCGGTATTTAGATATTCGATAAACCTATAAAGTTTACAAGTCACATAAAAGCTTTGAATGAAATTAATGAATTTCCTTCCTAATGATTTAAGATCAATAAATGTATCAAAAAGTAAATTTTTATTTTATTTGAAAAATAAATAATGGTTAAATTAATCACTTATTTAACTGCGTTTTATAAAAAGAAAAGTATTAGAAAAGAGATATTCACTTTCGAGAGATTAGCTCACTTTGAAACCGAAATTAGTAGGGGGATGCAAAGTCATTGGGTAATCTAAGGCAATGCGGAAGAAATCCATTCTTATGCAGAATTTAAGGATCTCGCATTATTTCCTGCTCAGGAAAAGGAAAAAAAATCAGTATTTTGAATGAAGACTGTAAATTATCTCACGCCGTCGAAAATTGGCACAAAAACAGGATCGATCTGTCATTGAAACATTCCGTGACGTAATAATTTATGTGTATGTATATCATACGTTGGAGAAAAACAATGTAGAATTTATATCCTGTTAATTTTCAACATAATAGATATTTTACTTTTTCTTTAATTTGACATGCCTTCCATCCTATTTCCTTTAATTTTTCTCATTATTTTTTGAGTTTGAAGCAAGCAACATAGATTAGAATTGCGACCTGACCTTGCATTCCTTATTCATAAAAATCATGTATTTCTGTGAGAAAGCTATTAATAATCTAAATCGTTCTTTCAGTAGGAATCATTCCTGCATTGTCATATATGATTTATCTCTCTGAAATTCATATGCGGTAAATATAGTTCACATTTTAAAACTTGCAGCTTTAGATATAATAGAATTTACATTTCTTTCATAAAATAAAAGCATTCCCAAACCCTGATATTTAGTATGTTATGCGGAGATCCAATCTAAGAATTTAGATATAAAAAAAGAAACTAAATGAAAGAAAACACCTAAAATTAATAATACTTTACAATACTTCATTCACGTAATTCAAATATGTTTAATTTCTATTTATACCACATTGTAGGAATTTATAAGCAAAATATACAGGGTATCCCCCGAACGTTGACATTATTTTTAGTTTAATAACATAGCCAATTCTTGCTCAAACGATGTAAAATTTAAAAATAATGTGTAAAAACTAAGCTGATCTTGACGACATACTTCAAGGGGAATCTACCAGGAAGATGGATCAAACGTAACAGCGATAATGCTAATGTGCTGTTGAAATGGCAACCAAGTTCATCTCTGTGGAAGGACAGGTCTTTGCCCTCTTTCTTTCTACAAGCCTAGAGGAACTTAAGCAAAGAATTACTGAGGGCCTGGAGAAAGTTACGCAAGTCATCTTACAGTGTGTTTGGCATGAGCTGGTCTAACGAACTGATGTGTGTATAAACACAGGTCGTGCGGACATTGAATATTTGTAAAGCTTTATGAAATCGGTTATAAAATTTACACCCCTTTGAATATTTTGTTCGAATTTTGAAAAGGAAATCTTCTATTATCCAACATAAAACTTCTTTAATTTCACTTGCCCGGGATGTGTAGTTACTCAGGATTCCACATTTTAAATGATGTCTGTTTTTGGGGGGCAATGTATATATGAAAAAAAAAAACTTGTGTAAATTATGTTTTATATTCGTTTCCGTCTATGATAATTTAATTCTAATAAAATATGCATAGTCAATCTTATCTGGCAACTCAGAATTTCTTTTGTGCTTTGTAAACTTATTTATAAATGGTAGTAAAATTTGGGTGGGCCGTATTGATTAGTTTTAATGCAAAGTGAAATTTATCTGAAAGCTTTCTCTTGCTTTCGGAAAATATTAATTCAGTTTTAGTTAATTTAGGTCGAACCTTTTATCTTATATTTGCTATTAATCTCCATTTAAGTATCTGTCTATATTTCTGAGATGAGGAATAATGTACACTATTTACATTATTCGAACTATTGTCGACATCTTTGTCGCCATATTTATTACAGCGTTTCGGCCGTTGTACCCTCCGGCCTTCTTCAGGTGGTTGGAATGTCGAACTGAACCCTTTATTTCGCTCACTGGGTAGACTGTTCTAGTTCCACGTGACATGTTTAATGGATGTCAGTTATCAGTTATCTTTGAGGACACATGGGACAGTGGATAAAGGCGTTAGTTAGATCCAGTGACAGGACCCAAATAGTGCGAGTTCAATACATTGTTAAGGTGGTGGAGAACTTGGAAAGGGGAATTAGCAAGAGATAACTGATAACTGACATCCATTAAACGTGGCACGTGGAACTAGAACAGTCTACCCCAGTCAGCGAAATAAAGGGTTCAGTTCGACATTATAACCACCTGAAGAAGGCTGGAGCGTACAACGGCTGAAATGTTGTAATAAATATGGCGACAAAGAAGAGGACATTAGTCCGAATACTGTAAATAGTGTCCATTTAAGTAACACAAAAGAACACTAATCCATTAGGGTTTTGTATGAGTGAATGGCTCGCTACTGATGCTAAGATTATAAGAAATAGAAGTAAAATCACAGTTTTAATCTGCATTTGATTATCAAAGAATAATTCACAATGTTATTTGTCCTGATCTGGTATCTCGTCTTAATCCATTTACAAGCGCCGTAGCGTAGCTTTTCTGTTACTTTTCTGTAACTATTCTCATGGTAATTCTCTGATGCCTATTTCTCTATTGCATCTAGACTTTATGAATATACTGGGAGTACTAGATTGGCGTCAATGTTACATCATTTTGAAGTTGAAATGGTTAGATTTAATCGTAAGTTCTATGTTATGTTCTGTCTTCTTAATCCCTGTTTTATTTTTCACTCTCCTTAATAACGGTTTTTTCTCATAGTCTTTAACACCCAGTAACCCATCACATCTTAGTGGCTTTATTTTCTTGCTTGGGGTGAAATGATAAATGAAAATCTTTAAATCGCATCTATAATCTTTATCTTAACGACTGTGTTAGAAAGACTGAGTCCAACTTCCAAGCTAAGTGTATCTGTTACCCCTGGAAAAGCAACATTTAAAATCCAGAGATTTATCTAGCAGTGACACTGGTAAGAATTACACAACTACCCCAGTAACGAGTCAAGAATATTATTCAGGAATAAATGTCGCTTAGATTGACTGATTGAATACACATCGCTTAGACTGTCTTCAAAAAGGAGAAAATATTACATATGTTGATGTAAATATTTACAATATTATTTGTGATAAAACATTTCATTCAATTGATTTCATCGGATTCAGGAATATTTCCTTGCTTACCCTACCGTTATGCTACATTCTGTCTCATCGCATAAAGGAACTCTTCTGGTTTTACTATAGGTATTATACAAGAACTGCTTCAATATCTTCAATATAAATGAATAGCTGTCTCGACAGGAATTTTTATATGAAGGTAAACCTGACACACTCAGGCGGTCATAGGTCAGTTGATTATACTGTATTGGATAATCTTCCATTTTCAGATATATTTGAATCTATCGAGACGTATTTTCAGCTTAGTATGTTGATTAACACCACGGGTAATATTGGTACCATATCAACCAGCACTACCTGCTGTATGGTCGAATCATCTGTGACAAACTGGTTTCTCTATCAGGCTTATATAGATACCCAGTAGCATTAAAAACAAAAGACATATCAAAGCTGGATGAATTTCTTGTGAGGTGAGAAAACATCATGCTTAATGGGGTAAACCTACCTCTATGCTTCTTTATGTGGCCGGTGTGTTGATGATTTGATATTGCTTGATGGAGGGCTTCATAGACTGACTTTTAGGGAGGTGTTTCTTCAATGGAATCAAAAGCCACATATTCCTGGCAAAGTGGCGGTTTCAAGTGAAAGCACATCGACTGTGGTCTGGCATGGACAAAGATGATACCCGCCTGTTCTACATGTCAAAGTTATATACGAATGACTAAATACATCTCCAGTTTTCAAACCACTTATGACTTAGCAGTGACCTTATGCCACACCAATTCATGGTACTTCTGCTACTGAAGATAATGATAACGGCGACGACTTTCAATTTGTGGATAAGCCTTCTGAAAAATTACTGGTTGCCTCCCTTATTCGAAATGAACATATACGTACTGGCAAACGAATTGAAAGGATGATCTCATTTTTTCTATAGGCTTATTTCTTGTTCCAACTGCATCTTCCATCATGGTTTACATTCGCTAGCTTAAGTTAATTATTTTCCATTGGCTTGAACTAAAAATCTCTCTTGTCGGTTGACTATTGCGTAGGAACATTGCCTGTTTACCTGATTAATCATAACGAGTGCAATATGTTGGGCAGACTGTTTAAATCAGTTTTGAACTTCATAAAATAACTAAAATTTACAAACATTTTGGAATCCTTTCATAAAGAATATCTACTCACAAAGTATAAGAATCTAAGATAACTTCAAAGTTACTTCTGAGATTTTACTAACATTGTACAAGTACTGAGATAAAAACATTTACACCGAAGCAATAATGAGCATTTCAAATCGGTTAACGAAAAAAGAGCAATATATTCCACGGCTGGATCTAAAGAAAAATCAAATTAGTAAAACCTTTTATCCAGATCGTCTTGCGCAACCAGGAACTGAAAGCAGGCTGCGATCATTAAATGTCCAATATTTTCAAAAGCAAGACGTAAACATCTGAAACCTATTTCGGGACGACGGAGCAGCGAAAGTAGGTAAAATAGTGATTAGAAGTTTAAGGCGTGGTGGGCGGAGGAGAATGGTCAGAACTGAACTTGTTAAGCGACGAGAAGGTTGATGTATTATGGTCTAAAATTTCATCAAAAGCATTGTTTATTTGCGATCAATAGTTACAGATTCCGATTATTGAATTTCTTCATTTTATTGCTGTATCTTATCAAAGATTTCAAGGTCTACTACCGTGAGACATTTTGAGTAAATAGCTAAAAACCTAATAATTTATAAACAGATTTCAATGAATCTCTCCTCCCATATAATGGGAGCATGGCTTTCATGAGCAGTGATATGACAAAAAGAAATAATTCACATCATTTAAATACTTCAAACAGCAACAATAAAAATGGGTCTGTTCTTCTATGTGACGTGTACCTGCAGGGCGTTGGTGATCATGGATTTTACTGTCCTTGAAAACTGTTAATAACTTTTGCCTTTTTGCCATCTCCTCCAAATCCTGCTCCGCCATCTATTCAATCGAGCCCGCCAGATATGTTGTAATCAGTCCTGAATCCACTGTAATTAGAATGAGAAATATGTATATATATATATATATATATATATATATATATATATATATATATATATATATATATATATATATATATATATATATATGAAGCTTCTAAATTTGCACATTACCGAAAAGTAAAATGTTTGAAATAACGTTACTTCAATATTAGAAATAGCCATAACAATCACTGTACTTGAGAAGTCTAATTTCATGAAACATATTTGGTATAAATATTTTATAAGTTTCAACTTTTCAACTAAAATGGAAACGGTTAATTTAACTATTATCTTTAACAATTCAATAGCAGAAGCTTAAGTCCAGGGGAGGTATCACTTTAGTCATTATGAAATGACTATTCCAGATCTTTTGGTAATACTAATGTTTCTTTCGATTGTTTCTGTAATTTCATGTAACATTTTCATCATCAATTTCCAAAATTAGTTCTGACTGAAATGATTACTTTTCTGCTAGTTTTCTTTTCCTATCCCAGATGGTTTTCCCAACATTCTTCGGCTTTTTTGATATTTTGGCGAGAAGTGAGAATAAAAAGGCCCTTTGAACGAGACTTGAGCTGAAATACTATCATGAAAAACCAAAATGGAAGAAGAGAAATCACTAAGACAACAATAACAACAATACATAAACATATTATTATAAAATTCTGAATAATAATTACAAAGCGAATTAATAAAGTAAAACCAGTGATATTAAAATGCCATTAAAACTTCGGCAAAGAAAACAATTTAAATAGAGATGGTAGCATCGATATTATGCCATCACTTTTTACGTACTCAACAATTGGACATATATTTTAACTCTGTAAACTCATAATGTATAAATATATTTGATTAATTGATTCTATAAGGAAAATAATATATATATATATATATATATATATATATATATGTGTGTGTGTGTATGTGTGTGAATGATTTCAACCAATGCAATGCAGTACATCCACTAAGACCCAATTGGTTACTGAGTTTGAATAAGTGAAATAGAACAATAGAAGCGTAATGAAGAGTATAGTAGATAACAAATGACATTGCATTTTAATTTTTGAAGATCAAAGATGGCTGAAAAGCCTGAACTAGAAGAGAATTCCAAAACCGAGAAATAAAAGAGAAAAATAAAAATAAAAAGAGAAATAAAACTGTTACCATAGACCTTTCGGTTATATCTAGCCAATTCAACTGTGAGACCTTGCCGCCAATCTAGTACTGTGGTGAAATGTCGAGAACATCTCAACACAAAAGAAACCCAGAGACGGCGCAGACCGAGAACAACAGCAAAATTACTTACCTTAAGTTGTGAAAAAGAAATTTCTTTCACGACGTAGATTAATCGTCTGATACCTTGCATTGAGTTACAAGAAGAGCGAAAAAAAGGAGGTAAAAAACGATTCCTTTATAACCACTTCAGGGATCATGTGGTAAAAAGTCACGTGACTCTGTATCTATAAAAAATTAGTAAAAATGTAACAGCATTTAGTTAGCAGGAACCAACAACCCAGGTAAGTACATTACTCCTTCTCTCACCTGAACCGTCAATTTCTCCAGAGATTTTAATAAAATCTAGGTTCCATAGCGTAGGGTTCCTCCTCACAATAATCATGGAAGTATCCATAGAAAAGGTTCAGGAAAGCTACATTATCGCAGTTAGAAGGACTGAAATCGAGAGAACATGTCTGAATCAATAATATTGATAATTCTTCTTTGGATTAAATATATAATCTTTAGATATACATCAAGGATAGTGGGTCAAATCTGGCATTAATATTTAATACAGGGATGAGAAGTAGTCTTATAGATATGTAAGATAGATTAAGGTGAAAAAATTGTCCAGCACGACACAGTGAATAAACTTTCTAGGGTTCAATATATTTTGACTTAATGTCTGCCGAGAATGTCAGCCTGAGATGAGGCAACGAGTTACTCTCATGGAAGTTAGTATCAGCAGTCTTTCAGGTAATTGATAGATAGATGTTTTGTTTTGGAGGTATTAAAATTAACAAGCAATTCCTTGTAGCAGTTAAAAAGAGACCATAGGTCATTCATGTGATCAGTTGCCAATTAAATCTCATGGAAGTGATGAGACTTACTATGAAGACATGAGTAAATGCTCGTGTCATCAGTATAGCTATGAAGTTGAGAACTGATGTCATCAGGAAGGTGATTAATAACAAATTAGGTCCAAGGATTGAGCCCAGTGTGGCACATACATTAATAGAAATAGATTTAGAAGAGTGGCCATTCAGGATAACCTTCATTTCACAATTTAATGAGAAAGACTGAATCAGCTCAAAGATTCGTCGGGAAATATCAGTTCTTTCAACTTATGATATGCCGGTATGCCAAACCGTGCCAAACGCTTTCGAGATATTAAAAGCAACAACCTGAGCTTCAGCATTCTTATCTAAAGCTTGATACACTCTTTCAATAATAACACTTAATACATCAGAGTTTGATCTAGGGAAGCGAAAGCCACATTACTTATCTGAAAGAATGCTCTACGATTTGAGATGCCTAATTTGATTAGGGCCTTTAGTTGTTTGCCAAAATAGAAGGATAATAGGCCGATAGTTCGAAGGGTCAGACGGTTCACCTGATTTCTTAAAGACTGGACGAACAGAGGAAAATTTTCAATCAGTAGGAAAGCAAGAGACAGCGAGGCATTTATAGAACAGTTTAGAGAGAATAGGAGCTATTTTCAGAGCACATTTTTAATGACTGTTACAGGTATACTATCAACTCCACATGCATTGCGGGGATACAGATTAGAGATGATAGCAGAAAGAGTGGAAGGAGTTATATGCATATCACTCAAAAGGGACTCAGAGAGAAGTCGGATAATGATGCTCTAGATGATTCAAGACTCTAGATTGAATCTACGGGCAAACAAGTCTGCTTTATCCGCAGGTGATGTTAACACCCCAATTGGATGAAGAGAGGAGTAATAGAAAATATTACTTTATTATCAAGTTCTATTAAAAGAGAGATGTTTCCAAATAAGTTTAAAGATCTTAAATGTAATTAAAACTGAGCAGCCATTCTATCTGTTCACACATATAAGGCTGTGAAGTTTTGACATATATGGTCTCCAAAACTTTTGAGGACTGAAGTCCGCATTTTGATTTATATCTTTCTGTTAATAACAATAATTAAGTTTTTAAACCCTAGAAAAATAATTTAATTAGTCCGTAAGCATGTTTTTAGTTATGCCTACATAAAAAGTAAAACTTTGTAAAGAATGAGGAAAAATGGAATATTAGATTGGCCAGAAAGTCCTGACTTACTTAGGAAACAGAATGAAAACAACATTTTATAGAGCAACACAATTACTTCAAAATAAAATTCATCATTCCCGATTATCTTCTGGCATTCTTGTGGTCTTTCACAAGATCACGACTGATTGAAGATGATCCAACTTTCAATTCTGCCACTAAAGCTTCCCTGTCAAAGATTATTGGCCGACATGAACGTGGTTTGTCGTCTAAGGTAAAATCTCCAGAGTTGAAACATCTCCACCACCTCGAGACCTTCGACTGACTGACTGACTGCCTTCTACTTCAGTATAGCAAATTTCCTTCAGAGCAGTCGAAACGTTGTGAATGTGGGAATGAAGATGGGGATGACCGTAATGTGAATTTTAGACGGTTTAACATTTTTAATCCAGTTGTAAGTTACGTAAGCCGGAAGGTGGAAAGGCATTATAAATGTCGATGTTATTAAATAAATATATATGTGTGTGTGTGTGTGTATGTGTGTGTGTGTGTGTGTGTGTTACCTGTCGAAACTCAGTGCAATTCAAGTACACATCGACCATCACTTCATGAATGACCAAAATATAATTATCAAAATGAGACGTTACACCCAAATACTCTTCAGCCACCAGTGCAAGGAGAAGTTAAAAACACTAGAAGTAATTATGATACAAAATTAAGAGCCCGCATTAAATAAAATGTCATTCCCGCAGAAGACACTAACTTGAAGTGAATATGTAAATGAATTCTCTCATATATTCTTTTAGTATTAAAAGTATATAAATAAATAAAATAAATTAGTCGCATTCTTTTTCACGGCATCGTTTTCCAAAAGCCATTACACGGGACGTCAGCTAAACCATTTCAAACTTTATACTCTACATACTTGTATTCTTTAGGAAGTGCAGCTTCCCAAAGAATACAAATATGTCGAGAAAGGCGTTAGACGAAGGAATTCTTAACAGTATATTGGTTCCTGATAGTGAATGCGATACTCGAAAGTACTTGGATAAAAATAACAAAATATGAACTTTGGACATTTTATCCACAAATTCGAGCACATTACTGGAAAAATATAATAAAAATTAAATAGATACACATTGTCAGTTAATTTAAACCAAACTACTTTGATTGCATATTTACTGTTTGATTATACATTGTATGATGGACTCTTCCATCGCCTCCAACGTACATTCGTTTAACATATATTTATTGTGTTGCATATCCATTTGCACCTTTCAGCTCTAATATATATATATATATATATATACACACACACACACAAATATATATATATATATATATATATATATATATATATATATATATATATATATATATATATATATATATATACATGAATATGAATATGAAAACATAATGGGGCGTGGATGATTTTGGGACACTAATGACCATTATTTGGTTTCTTCAAAAAAGAATGGAATAATAAATTGCATTCTTGTTTTCATAGTAATGAAGCGTAACTGACATTTAGCTATCGGTTTGCAATTTTATTTTGTTGATAAGCTTATCTCAAATGTCTACAATTAAAATACATCGAATAACATCATTGCAAATGTTTGTCGACTTGTGTTTGAAAAAGCTTGAAAAAATAGGCAGAGACAGAAACAAGGAGAAAAACAAACATAGCGAAGGTGAGAAAGGAAAATAATGGAAGCAAAGGAAAGGAACTCTTGCCAGAGGCAATCAAAGAGACATTCTTTATCTTCACCGGGTTTTGTTTAGACCAACTCGAAAGACTTGTAATTTACTTTCTCATTAAAGTACATCTAATATCACTTATGTGTCACTCCGCACGTGTGTGTAATAAATCGTATGTCTTTTCCTACTGAAATGAAGCCGAAATTTTTGTTCAAATAGAGGTTCCAGAGACATAAATATTTGAATTTTGACCTTTCCATTTTTTGATCAGTCAGATCTCTCGTAAATGGACGTCACATTTTGTATCACTTTCAGATATATTTTTTAGGAAAACGGACGCATAAAAGAACAGAAAAACTTGATAGCGTTCCCCTCTTTAATTATTACATATAAAATAAAATAAATTTTTAACTAAAGGTAAATTACAATAATCTTCTATAAATTTCGAAAACTACAAGTGCCACACAAAAAACAGTTAATTCTTTTATTCACTATATGATGAAAACATTAACTAACATATATACAAAAAATAACTATATGTTTTACTATACGAATGAAGGTAAAATAAATTAAAATACATTTTTTTACTTTTTGTTGTTCTAGGATGTCGCAGTTATCATATTTTTAACGCGAAGTGATTGTTCTCTTTAAGAAAGAACATCCAACTTGGGGACTAAAAATACCAAGAAAATTATCATTTGTGTTTTTGGTCTGTTTTAACCAACTGAATTTCTATTATTTGTTATTATAAATTGCTTGTTTTTGTGGGGCAGCCTGTAATATCATTTATCCAAACTGCGGTAAAAAAAAATCGTACGTTCCGCAAATTAAGGATTACCGACTTTCGAAAATAGGGTGCTACTATAGTATGATATCTGCCGTCCATTTTATATTATATTAAGATATCTACTATTCATTTTCTACTATGGTATATTTACCGACTGTTGGAAGTATGAAATACGTTAGTGTTAGAGTTAGGGGTTAGTGTTAAAGGCAGTGACAGTGAATTGGTTATGTTATCATTACCAATATTTTATACAAAAAAATTAATCAAATAGTGATTTTAATGTTTGTAAACTGATTTGGTGACATTTAAAAAACAGAAAACAGATCATCGATTTTCTCGAGCATTTATGAGTGCATCGTCATTTACTATAGGACGCAAATGCCTCGATCAAATAGAGGTTCCAGAGACATAAATATTTGAATTTTGACCTTTCCATTTTTGATCAGTCAGATCTCTCGTAAATGGACGTCACATTTTGTATCACTTTCAGATATTTTAGCACTGAAAATATTTTAACTACGAGTGTTTTCTATACATTTTTGTAAATATTTTATTTCATTTCATTTTTAGTGTAATCGTTCTCTAAAATAAATACAAAACTTGTTTTCAAGTGAAACGTAATTCGCCTATTTGTAAACTATTAGTAGCCCTAATAAGGGCTACTAATAGTTTTGATGATACTTAAGAATAGACGCTGTCAACATAAATATAAACTAGCGTATCAATAATTAATTCAGTCCACACAGACATTAATTTAAAAAACATGTTTAGAGATTTCGATCGTCAAATGACTGATGTTTTTTCATGTCTTATTTACATGTGTTCCTCTGAGTTTATCAACAATTTAAAATATACAAAAATATATGTGTTGTACATTAATTTTTTTGTTTTTTTAAATAGGTGTCTGTAGGTGTTGACATATCTGAAAATATTTTAAAAATATTCTATATTTGTAATTCGTATATAATTCATTTAAATTGACTGTTGTAGAATAAAACTCGGCGTACTTCTTGATATTCTCTTCTGCTGTCACAATAAAATTCAAATACTTATAAATATGGCAACAGTTCCTTCCATAATCTCTCTAAGTACGGCTTTCCTAATTCTCGACTGTTTTGAATAAAAACTACAAAACTGAATCTGATTAGTTTATAGGAAACAATTTTTGTAAGATAAACATGTTATTGATATTAGATATTCATTGACTTGTTTGCTGTATAATCCTTCTAACGTAAATATATTAGTGTCTATCTGATACTGAATCAGAAATATTTATTTTAATCAAAACACTTTCCCTGTATTCATAATGTTCTTGATTGTAGAACCTTTCTCGAATTTAACATATAGAGCATTACTACTTGTAAGCGCGTGATTATACCCGTGTGTGCTGAATATCTTGATTTTTGAGACGTAAAACATCAGAAACGGGTGTCTAGAGAAGGATGCTGTGAATCTCATGGACCAAACATGTGAACAATTAGTGAGATTTATAGAAGATGGAAACAAATAGCTCACATAATTGACATCGAGAAGAGATCCTTGAAAATTCTAGGATACATAATAAGGAAAGAAGACTTGGAAATTTGATACTCACAGGACAGATTGAAGGAAAGGACTACCTTAGCGAGCTTGAGTAAAATGATGATGGCGGAACAAGGTTTCTGAGAGAAACAAAAAGACAAAATTTATTAAGTCATGATCGCCAAAGTTCTGTAGGAACACTTTATGCGGAAGAAACATTTCTACAGTTCATAGGGAGCGAAAGAACATTTAGCATTATGGAATATCTCATACTTTATAAAAGCTGTGGAACTCTAAGGGGGGGGGGCTTGCTGTATTGGAGATTTTGTATTTACTCTCAACTGCAAAACTAGCATTAATATGAAACCTCTATCACTCAAAGATATATCAAATGTTGTCTCAAAACTGAATAATAAAATATTAGTAAATAACTGATGAATTGATTTGTTATGTGTTATCATGTTTTCACTATTTATTCAAACCAAGAGATAATTTTTAGATTGTAAGAATTTTGGAGTTTTGAGAATACAATGTTTTATTGATAAAAATCCTACTAATTAACCCTTAACTGTGGGGAGATTAGATGGATTCATAAATTTCACAATGGTATTTGAAAGTAAGTGAATATAATTAGCCTGCCTGGAATTTGAATTCTGCTCTCCGAGTTCAAATACAGAGCCTTTATCCAT
>OZ038475.1:37752995-37787995 GCA_964036315.1 Acanthosepion esculentum | reverse complement strand
CTATAGCGTGATGCTTATGCCGCCCATTAAATTGCTTTAATTTTTCACGTCGTTACCATGCATTACGTGTGAAGCCATCAAGGAACCTGATTCTTAGACCTGAAAATGGTGAGGGTCAGTAATCACATTCTCCCTATCAGAGGGCGTGGCACCAGGCCAATACCGGTTTTATTAGCTGTGAGAATTCATTTGTGTTGAGCTTTGCTGGTAGCCAAAGAAAATAAAATGCTGTTACATCTCAAGGCAAAAGAAAATACTTTGACGAAATCTTTAACTGTAGACAAATTAGAAGTAATACTTCTTTCTCCAAAGCATTTACTCTTATGCAATATGATGGGAAATCTAATGTCGTCAATTACTACTTAGCAAATTTCCACTCCCTTAAAGCAAACACATTTTCATGTTCCTCAATATATTAAATTTATCTATCTATCTATCTATCTATCTATCTATCTATCTATCTATCTATCTATCTATCTATCTATCTATCACTATTTCATTCTTCTCAATATCTATCACTATCTATCTATCACTATTTCATTCTTCTCAATATCTATCACTATCTATCTATGACTATTTCACTTTTCTCTCTATCTGCCTGTCTGTCTGTCTGTCTGTCTGTCTCTCTCTCTATCTATGTATATTTATCACTATTTCATTCTTTTAATATCTACCTATATGTCTATCTTTATTTCATTTTTGTAATATGTATCTATTTTTATTTCATTCTTCTATTATCTATCTATTTTTATTTTATATTCTCCCAATATCTATCTATCTATCTATCTATCTATCTATCTATCTATCTATCTATCTATCTATCTATCTATCTATCTATCTATCTATCTGAAACATTTAATTTGTTCAACGGATTTCTTCTATCTACTAATTATAAGGGAACAGACTTATAGACCCTCTAAAAATGAAACTTTATTCATGTTTGGTTTAATGGTAGTTTTACTTTTCTAATTACAATCCTCATTGATAAATTCACTTGGATCTGCTACAAGGGGTAGCGTATGTGTTTTTCTCGTCCTCATGTCATGAAAAGACTGGCTGGCATCTTTATATTTACCAACTTGATGATTCGCGCCCTGTTGTCTGTTGCTAGTGACTGAAACTGAAAGGAAACAGAACTAGTTCCATAGTGGAGCTGAAATGTTCTTGGCCCTACACACGTACTAATAAATAAATTTGAATAAATACAGAAACATCACGGTAATGTTCGAGAATCCTTAAATATATTCGCGATTTAAACAGAAGAAACAAATCCACAATCGCTTCTAACACGACAACTGACAAATTTCTTTGTTAGTTAACCGGCATTCTAATTTGAAGCATTGTTTTAAACTTGCCTATTGTCTTGTTATATGTTACGCAAAGGACATTACAGGTCTTACCAACTCTCATCTCTCTAAAAGAACGTATTTGCGTTGTATATTTAACAAAATAATTCTACAAAAAATTCATGATAAAATGTAATAACTGACTTTGTACGGTATTGACTAATGAATTACTGTTTTTAAATTTTTTCTGTCAATCTTGGATCTTCTTTTTCCAAGTAACAACTACATTTGGGTAAAAAATTAATAACACTTTCAACAGCCAGACTCTTTCTATATTTGGTGTCATATTTATCTTCTGTCGAAACACCGATTATAAAACAGCGTTGTTTTAAACGAAAACATTTTACTGGTACATCATTATTATAATTTAGACGTATAACACCTTAACATATATTGTCTGACATAAAGTGTTTATCCCAAATAGTAAACTTGTAAACAGTAAGTTAATTACTCAGTTTACCTGCAAGTAGTAATTGTCATTGTATTATAAAAGTAGTAGTTTAGTTTGTTTGTTTGTTGTTTGTTTGTATGTTTGTTTGTTTCTTTCTTTCTTTTTACATCTGTATATTTAATATTATATAAAATAACGCGGTTTTAAAGATATCATACATGATACGAATATGATCACATACAAGCATTCACAGTCATTGGACGATAGACCATTGGTCCCGTAGCTTGGCATAGTTATTGGCTCATTTTTATATGAAATATTCAGTGGATAATACTCAATATATGTACTAACAGTAGTATTCATGTGAAGCGTTAGGTTAAGTGCATTGACAGGAAAGAAGATTGTGTTGATAAAATATTTCTTTACTAAAATAAATGGCTTTTCAACATAAGATTACGAACTTATGTACATTCAGTGTTGTGTATATATGTGAATCTATGTTCAAGTTTATATATATTTATACAGGAATGTGACAGTGTGCGTAATTATAAATATACGTAAATATGTTCATTTGCATATTTAAGTTATACAAGTGTCTGCTGAAAAGTTCATAGGCTTAAACATTTACTCTCATGGAATGACCAAATGTTTATTTTTCAGCATCGTCGCCTTGCAGTCCGCATACTTCTTCCATCTGTCTTGCAATGGTTAGAACCCATTGTTGAAGAATCTTTCGTCCTATTAACCCCAAAAGTTATTCAACAGCAGATATGGCTATAATCACAGAAATAGTATTTTTTCATGACAGTGAAAGATGATAGCCGGTAAATTTAAACGATGACTTTGAATAATTTATCAATGACACAGTTCAATGCTAGTTACACACATCAGCCATTTAAATCATTTCACTTTCGTCAATTTGTCTTGGTGCTTGGCCTTGATAACAGTTGGTAATTACCTGAGCAAGATAGCATATTACAATCTATAGATTTGTTGGCAGCAATGCTGTTTGCATCCCCGAAACTGAGTCCATAAACTTCACCGCAGTAAAGAAAACAGTCATGGCCGTTTTTGTAGCACGAAAGGAGGGGCGTGTTTCTAATGCACAGATTGATTCACTGTCTCTGGCACACAGCGATGGACACAAACCTCAGCCTGGGTGAGAAAACTTTCAAGGATCCAGGTGGGTCTACCTATAACAATGTCAGATTTCCCCGTGATGTACTCAGCCTGGTGCACTTTTGGTCAGGTGTCAGAAGACGTGTCACCCATCCAACAGAAACCATCGTCATGCCAAGTTCATTGTGCAGAGTATTCACAACTATCTCACGAGATATGCTAATAACATTGACTATTTGATTTATAGTAAACCGCCTGTCATCAATCACAATGTAGTGAACACGATCACTGTTGTCATTTGTAATGACAGCTGTAGGATTTCCAGACCTTGATTCATCTTAAAAACTCTCTCTTTTTTTCCTAAATTCAGCTTCACACATTTGTACAATACAACAAAAGTAGGTAGCTGGAGTATCATCCCCTTATGTAGAAAACATGTCAGCATGAAAAAAATCTTTTTTCTGCAGGTACTTGATAAAACCACCATGCCAAAAATTATCCATTTTCAAGAGAACTTGATATCAGTTTGTTTTGAATTATTTTGAACAGTCACATGTCACAAGAAGTGTTGAAATTAATGCATGCAAGATTCCACAGCTCTAACATACTCCTTTATAGTGAGACTATGAACTTTTCGTACATGAATAGTCATATTGAATGTATTAACCTTTCTTATTACAAATACGGCTTAGTTTTGCTACTTAAGTTTTAGAATGAAATAACCGGAATTTCATTTCGCAAATATAAAAACTGAATTGCTCAGTGATAAATAGAAACGAACATACAATCTATCGCTTCGTTATCGGAAATGATTGGTATGTATGATAAAAAATGAAAAGAAATGCTGTGTATATATTTAGAGATTCTTGATAAAATCCAAAGAAGAATAAGCAATTGAATTTTTCCTGACCTACCATCTCGACTTCGGTAATGTAGCTCCCCTTTTTATAAATATTTTCATGGAAACTTTGCTGATGAAATTTCTGCTATCGTACGTAGATTTATGAATTTAAGCGCAGTACTAGATTGGCGTCAAGATCGCACCATATTAAAGTTGTAATGATTAGATTTAACCGGAGATTCTATGATAATTTCTTCTATCAAACTTTGAGCTTCTGGAAATCTCTTTCGGTTTCTTGTTTTCCAGTTAAGTTTGATCTTCAAAAAATTAAATGTAATGACAATCGCTATCTTCTTCGTTATTGTTCTATTATTATGCTCAATTCTTAATGATAGTGCACCCTTGTGTCTTTCTTGCCTTGCTAGGGGTGTAATGATTAAAAAAAATTTAAAAAATGATACCTATTTATAAGAAATTCAGAAGATAGTTTCAGATAATAATAAACAACATTCTTTTCTTCTGGGGATTTAACCTGTTTGACAAGAAAAAAGATTTATGAAAGCAATTAAAAAGATTTTGCACGTTTTATATCATCAGATATAGACACTGATGTTCTCATATTTAAATATGTTTAAATGCATATACACAGGCACTCACAAATGCACACGCACACACACACACACACACACACACACACACACAAACGTATATGTGATAATACAGGGTGTGATGGGTAAATTTTCGCTATGTTATCATTTTAATTTCGCGTATGGACTTTCTTTGTTTTTGATTTTGGAGAGTGCTAAGTAGAGTTAGTTGGGAACTAACTGTCTGAAAAGGGGCACCACTCCACCAGACATTTGGAAACGGCATATTGTGTTGCTTGACATTCGTACCGGAAGCACGAATAAGAACGTTCAGACAGTTTGGTTGTCAAGCAGAGCATTCAGAAATATTTTGTTACGTCTAATGGTAATTACAAAGGCACGGTAGCTTAGAAAACTCACTCTAATAGTCCTGGTAAGAAAAGAATTCACGGAGTTGTTGGTGAGGGCCTCATACACGACATGGAGGTCTACATCTAGTGCCTTGAGGAGCTAGTTCTGCCATGTTACTGACGGAAGAACATATGTCTGGCAACAGAGCTCGGCAGCAAGCCATACAAGCACGAGAACAGATTCACGTGACCCCTTACATCTGTTCACCTAACTCCCAAAACTGCACCCCTTGATTATTCTGTGTGATGCACAGTCATGCGATAGACCAATAAAACTCCTTGTTACACAAAATATACTGGAGGCAAGGATTATGGAATAATTCATCAACTTACACAAGGAGATCATTCAGAATGGTTGCAGGTGATTCAGACATCGTCTAGAGGCCGTGGTTGAAACCAATGGCGATTTTATTGTATAAATTTACACTTTAGTATTTCAAGATATATTTTTGTAATTTTTGTAAATATATCTGTTAAAATGAGATGGCAGTATTATTGTTATCTTTAATTTTTAGAGGACACTTTATCCATCGCACTCTGTATATATTTTTGAGAAATGCAATATTCATGGGATAAGTTCTTTAATATTAACTACAAATCATATGTAAGTATAACCTGTGATAACATAGATATCAACTTTGGATGGCGATAGTTAGTTTGATAATTAAAGGAAATCTTCAGCCCATTTATGAAATGGTCTGATGAATGTGTTAAATATGTAAAAGACACGTACCATCCAGTTTTCATACCTATGTTTACAATACACCCACTCACAAATATATATATATATATATATATATATATATATATATATATATATATATATATATATATATATATATATATGACATGAATACATGATTCTAAGAACTATTGTTTTCCCGGAATAAATTCCTTGTGTTGAGTTATTATATATTTTTCTGGTTTAAGTTATTATAATTTTGCTTCGATCACGGAGATGCCTTGGTTGTTTTTCCTTTTGTTTTTGCTTTATCTCAGTGAATTTCTCTTGATTTTCTTTTAATACACATTTCAATATAAGTTCTTCTATGGAGAAATATAATTAAATTTATGTCGGCTTCTTCCACTGGCGTCAAGGTTTCCAGAATATGAGGCCTTTCTTTGCAAGTATATAAAAAATTCACATTATTAAAAGATTTGCAACTGGAGTATTAAGAAGATTTTATTTAGAATCACTTTACACGTTTCATACTCCTATGATTTTCAGATGCGAGACATATCATGGCATGATCCTGACTCTCCATCTCAATTAAATTTTTAAATTTTTAAATTTGAAAATCATAAAAATCTGAAACCGGTAAAGATTCACTAGAAATTTTTCAAGACTTCGGTTGCATTTTCAACTTCTTTTTACAATATTTTTCTTGGTGTTGCATATATAAACGAAATCTTTATTTCTCATATATATATATATATATATATATATATATATATATATATATATATATATATATATATTGTCATCCACAGACAGACTGTTTCGCTGTATCACAGCTCATCAGTGTGGCTAGACGTCCGGTTGCCTCTGGCTAGAATCGAAAACCGGCTGAATTCGCGTCAGTCGGAAATTTTACCCTGAAGCCGTTGGCGCACGGCAGAGAAGAGGGTGAATTTAAGCGTATTTATATTTAGATAAACACACAGTAACTGAGAGAACTCGATTCGATTTACCGAAGAGTCTTGCATTATTAGCCGTAATAGTCACTGTTTACAAACCCGCACATCCTCCCCAGAGAGCTCAACCGAAACAAATTTTCAGGAGCATATATATTGTCATCCACAGACAGACTGTTTCGCTGTATCACAGCTCATCAGTGTGGCTAGACGTCCGGTTGCCTCTGGCTAGAATCGAAAACCGGCTGAATTCGCGTCAGTCGGAAATTTTACCCTGAAGCCGTTGGCGCACGGCAGAGAAGAAGGTGAATTAAGCGTATTTATATTTAGATAAACACACAGTGACTGAGAGAACTAGATTCGATTTACCGAAGAGTGCCTATTAGTGTATATAATATATATATATATATATGTATATATATATATATATATGATTTTATATATAATATTGTTGTGTATATAAATATGAAATAACAGTGTCAGATTCACGCCTTTAACAAACATCAGATCTTTTTACCGAGAGTTTGTAAAAATGTTTATTTCTATGTCCACATTGTTAATGTCTTTCCAACGCTCAATGTCCGATATTGGATACTCGTTCCCTATAAACATAGAAGATTATACATTTTTTAACATATCAATTCATAAATGTTGCTAAAAAAATACTCTGCACTAAATATCTTAAAATCCACTGCCGAACAACGCAACTGTTCGTAATTTATTTCCCAGTATTTTGTATTTCCAATTTACAAATCTGCACAATTTAAATTTATTTTCAAGAGTAAATGGGAGAAAAATTATAATTTAATTATTTGGTAAACGTATCTCCCATGCAGGTGTGCAGTTCGCAAATTATATATCCAACTACTGTATTAATTACAATGAATATCTGAGCAAAACAAAAGAAGGAAAAGGAAAAGAAGCTTTATGCCTGAGAAATAATATTCGAGACGATTAAACACTCGCGTGTTTTACGTTTGATTCATTGAAATAGAAGGATTTGTCAATTTTCCAATATTTTATTTGTACCCTCTTACTTTTTGAAATGATGACCTATATTCATACATGATCTTATTTGTAATATTTTCTTGCTTATGATGTTATGAAAATATTGCAAATGCAATCTTAAATATTAATGCATATAATTATTTTAAAAAGTTCACATATATTAAACGATGTAACAACGGATTTTCAACCGGAATTTTATAGTCGAAGATCTCGCATGGATCTTATCCAATCATTATATTAAGAATTATAATTCATCAGAAAATTTAACTAGCAAAACCGTGAAATTTCCACGGATACTACGAGAAAATAGAACTTTACGCATTCCGTAAATAACACGCTTTCCGTTAACTTAGATAAACTATATCTCAATCCTGTTTCTGATTGTTAGGATAGACCGAAATATATTTATATCAAAAGCGCTGTTTGGGTTAGGGAAAGAAAGAAAGAAAGAAAGAAAGAAAGAAAGAAAGAAAGAAAGACAGAAAGGTGAAATATGTGAAATTCACGAGGCGATAAAACTGCCATATCTTTAACATTTGCTTAACTGAAATTGGATAAACCTTGTGAAATTTAAATCTTTTAATTTTTACACATTTACTTCTTTAGATAATGACCCGCATTTACATTTATGGTTGTTATTGCAATATTTCGTTTCACTTGTTAAGCTCAAATATTTTATGTTGCAACATGGAAAATTCTATTCATATTCTATAGTCGTAGAATTCAAATAAAAAACCGCGAATTTTCCTCGTTTATTTCTACTAATAATTAATCTGATATATATATATATATATATATATATATATATATATATATATATATATATATATATATATATATGGGTAGTCTATTTTGGCCGTTGTTTTACCGGAAGTCGTTTATTTGTTTATTTCTTTATTTTGCTTGTTCTTATTTATTTTTATCTTTTATCTCATATATATATTTATTTTTTATTTTTATTTTCATCGGTGTTTTTATTAACGTAATAAAAATTTGTGTATATAGCTTAATTAATAGTTTTGTTTTTGTTTGGGAAGATAATTAAAGCTATTTGTTCAATTTTGGGGTTGATTGTTGTGGTTTGTTCTAAATATTATTTTGGCGGGAACAGTTTTTAATTTATTTATTTGGATTGAAGATCTTTATTTTTTTTCTAAACGGCTAGTTTATCGATATCGGTTGTTAGTTTATTTATATATTTGAATGTATTTAGATCAATTTATTTTACTTGTTATTTATTTGTTACACTGTATATTTTCTCTTTTTGGATTTCGATTTTTAAGTAACGCAGTATATTATTTTTTATTTTGTATTCATTTATTCGTTATATAACAGTTATAGCTATGTTTCGTCCGATTTTTTGTTTTGATTTTTATAGTCTAATATTTTGGTCATAATAGTTTGTTAATTTGTTTATTATTTAATTTATTTATTTTGTTTCTTATTTTTTATTCTATTTCGTCTATTCTAACAGGTGTGATTTGGTAATTTGTTTGGATTAATTTATTTTGGTTATTTTATAGTCATTTTGTTTGTTTATGTATTTATTTATTTTTTCCGTTTTCGATTTTTAAGTTACGTAGTAAAAATTTGTTGTCATGTCTACATTTTGAGATTAGCTCGGATCTTTTACTCAATAATTTATTTTGGTCTGGGAAGGTAATGATAATGGGAAGGCACAAATAATAAAAAAGCACAACAGGAAAATTATTAACAAACCACACGAAAAAATTAAACCCACGTGCAACTGCAGAATAAAAAACGAATGTCCCTTAAACGGTAATTATTTACAAAACAACGTAATCTAACAAGCCACGATAGAATCACCAGATAATGAAGAAAAAAAGTATACATAGGAGTAACTGAAGGACCCTGGGAACAAAGAAATTATGTACACAAAACATCTTTCACAAATAGTAAATATGCGAACAGCACAATGCTTTCTAAGTATATCTGGGAAATAAAAAAACAAAACGCACACCAAACCAAAAATATCTTGGAAAATAAGAAAAAAATCATCAGCCTACAACAACCAACCAAAAACATGCAAACTTTGTTTAGAGGAAAAAATAACTATCATTACCTTCCCAGACCAAAATAAATTAAAAAATAAAAATAAAAATAAATAAATACAAGCAAAATAATATGACACAAATAAATAAATAAACAAATAAACGACTTCCGGTAAAATAACCGCCAAAATATACTACCCACAATGCACCACTAACCCGTATATATAAATAGCCGAGAAAAATAACAGCACTCGTGGCCTGACGATTGCATCTAGCATGAAACAGACTGTCGCCTCTAAGTGTTGACTTCTATGTTCATTTTTATATTTACATACGCTCTATTTCTGATATTGAGCGTTTTATCCCATAAATATAGCACATTTTAAGACTATATTTCTTATATATATATATATATATATATATATATATATATATATATATATATATATATATACATATATATATAAAGTTATTTTAGACATGGGTTAAATGCTCAATATCAGGAATAACGCATATGTAAATAAAAACGTGTACATTGAATTCAACACCCAAAGGCGAACGTCTGTCAACGGCGGCCCATATGCGTTGTTTATTTGCTCGACTATTTATATATAAATATATTTATGTATATATATATTTATATATATACAGATCAGTGATGCATTCTGTGTAACCAATTGTACTAACGCTTACTTTGGTCGGCAGTAACGTTTATATATTGTACTTGTCTTAGGAGCTATTGAGTGGAAATAATTCTAGATCCGCAGGTAGTTTTTGGGCTATTTATTGTGTTGTCTTTTAAAAAACGACAATATAATTAAATTAAATAATTGTAAATAAATAATTGTCGATCGAAATGCTGTGTTGGGGCTATTTTTAGTATTGTTTGTTAAATGAAGATGTGGAGGATTTTTGCCGCAAATGAATTATGGATTAAAAGAAAAATGCTGAGAATACCAAGAACATAAAGTTTGACTACCGATGAAATTTTAAGGAAAATCTCAAAAAAATGATCACTTACTCGCAACAGAAAGAGTCAGTTAAAATTTTGGAACACATAATGAGAAAAGAAGGATTTGATAATTTAATCCTCACAGTATATACTGAAGGCAAGAGGGACAAACAGAAAAGCTATAAATATACGAAATTGTGGAGAGCCATGATCGGCCACATTCTCGAATGACATGGCATATAGAAGATAAAGAGCATCGCAATTGATTTGTCAGTTATGAGATGTATATATTTTCCAATCTTTGATTAATTTGAAAGAGGCGAACAGTATTTGAAATATACAGAGGAGGTAACTTTTATTAATATAGCACGGTTTTCGAAGGTAACGTATAGAAAGACAAAGGCGAGCAACGACACACTGAATGAATAAACTTCCTGCAAAGTTTGTAGTCTATTTCTTCGTTGATTGCTCATTTCAAATTGTAGATGGTCTCTTACTGCGAGCGCTAATAGATTGGAAAGCAATTACCTCGCCTTTTCGTTTACAGTCAATAACAATTCTTGCCGAGATATACATGGCCATCTTTCCGTCGTTAGCCGGTCAAAGTCCCTGGCCTCCCGATCAATCATGTTCGTGTGGAACTTATTATCACTCGAGTTGCTATCTCTTCAGGTGAACTGTCATTGGAACCTCCTGAAGGCAGCCGAACTAAAGACACTGAGAATTGGCGCTGTTTAAGAAATTCGCATGACAGATAAATAAAATGGAAACCGTAGCTAATTTGGAAAATCTTTCTAAATTATTTTTATTTTCAAATTAGATTTATAACTAAGAAGAAAATGGAAAATTACCCATATCTACTTTTGTGTATTTGCGTATACAATAACAGTTTTTTTTCTATATCTATTTGAGATCTAATATAAAAAGTGTTTATTTATAATATTATTATAATATTTTTTAATATACTTTTTAATAAGTTCACTCTAAGTAAGACAAGCCAGTAAGACTCAAGGGGTTACTGAGTGTTAGGGAGTATGTGAAAAAAGAAATATCTAGTAATACCAATCAAGTACTGTTCTTAAATTCATAAAGTCTAGGTACCACAGAGGAAAGTTCGTTAGAACAATTACCATGAAAATATTTATAGAAAAGAAACAGGGAAGCTACTTTACGACGTTGGATAGGTGACTGAATTTGAGATGACAGCGTAGGACTAAAAACACTGTAGATTCGTGTTTGCATTTCATCAGTATTTCTAATTTCATCAAGAATTTCTAAATACCGAGAAGGAGCCCCAGATGAGATGTGGCAGTAGTATTCGATGCATGAATACAATAATAAATTTTTATGATATTTTCTTTTGAGAAAAATTGTATAGCACGACATAGTTAACCAAATTTCCTAGCAGCAGGCCTAGAAATTTATTCCATATAATCATTCCGGTATTGACTCCACGTTGGGGGGAAATGTTAGAGCGAGAAGGGGCAACGAGTCACTCGCCTGGAGGTTAGCATCAGCCATTCTGATTGAAGACAGAAAATGACCTCTCAGATGCTTGATAGAGAGCAGTTTCATTTTCAAAGAATTATATTTAGCAAACCAATCACGGCCCCAGTTAAAAACAGATTGTAGTTCATTTTTTAGATCTCCCGATCTGACCTTATCAGACTGATCAGAATCCAGGAGTAAATAGTTACATCATCTGCATAGATAACAAGTTGCGAATATATTTACCTATATCGCAATGTTATTACTTTTTCTGTTTCTGTGTCATCATTATCATATATAAGTTACGGCATTCTATGATTACAATAAAGCACAAAAAATGTTTTTCTTGAAATAAATATTTTTATAAAATATTATTGTGAAAATTGCTTTTAAAAGTAGTGTTGTTTGCAAATATACATACAACGATAAAGCAATAAATGACACTGTTATTAAATGAATTGTGATGAGAAGTGTCTCCTTTATCTTATTCTATAATTAAAATCAGAAAGAAACAGCTGGTATTTATAGGAGATATAATTAGAGAATTAGGCTTCGAGAATCTAGCATTCACAGGGCATAAAGAAGAGCAGAAAAAACATCGAGTAACCATTTAACGAGAATAACTGAATGGATGAGATAACAAAGATACAACGTTATAACGTTGAAAAGTATTTAGATTAACAAAAAAGAGACGATGTATAGAGCCATGAATGCTCTAAATGTACATGGCCCATAAATAGAGTAATGTTCTAATCTATATAGTTAATGGAGAGCGTTAGATTAAGCATATTTACAAAAAGGAGACTATGCAGAATAATATATATTCACTTTGTAATATAATTCCTTTATTTCGTCATCAGTGTTCAGGTGTTATAACAACTCACTTGCGTATTAAGGATTAAAATACAAGTTTATTCCATACCTAATTTCTTCTTATGATTTTTCTTATTCTGTGTCGAGTCTCTTCAAGCCGTGAGCGATATTAGTTCTCCACAGTTTCCTCTCCTTTGTAGGTATTAATAAAGTTTGTTTGTCTTCTCGAGGATACGCAAAACTCTAGGAATATAGTCCCAAAAATTAAACACGTTTTCTGTACACTGAAATATATTGCAATATTGAAATAAAATAGAAATTGAGTTCGATCATTGATTTGTTTATTGAAGTATTGAAACAAATTGATGATTCTTATGTTTCCGATAAATAGGAAATAAATCGAGTCATGCCTATGCTATTTCTTCCATTCAACATTCCCAAGTTGCGCTCAAATTGGAAAATACTATTATATTCAGTGGTGGCAGGGATTAATAACTCATGTTTGAGTAGTATTTTGAAACCTCTCTTCACCTTTCTTCTTCTATTTCTTTTTATGTGCCAAGACCTTTCAATACGTAGGCGATCATGACTCTCCACCTCCCTCTATCCCATGCAGATCTCAACAAATTCCTTCCCTCTGCTTTCTCCTCAGATCATATTCTGTCAGCCATTAGTTTAAGCGCGCCAGATATGTCACGCGTTTTGGACCCGTGACTATCAGATTCTACAGGCCCTCATGTCCCAGAAACTTCAGCTGCCTCCTGCTGTTGTTAAGTAAAAGGCTTCTCCTTGTTTGCAACCTAAGACCTCATCGTTGCTCACATGCTCGGTCCATGATATCTTTAGCATCCTTCTGTAGAACCACGTCTCTGTCGCTTCGAGCCCATCCTTGAGTCCATCCATTCTGTGCCGTAAAGAATGACAGATGTCAAGCAACAGCTCAGTATTCTTTTATTTGTTACCAAAGAAATCCTCCGGTCTCGGAATACTCTGCCCAGCTTTTGGAATGTTTCCTTAGCCAACCCAGTACGTCCACGCATCTCAGTGTCGCACTTACCGTCCTCTGTCAAAACGCTCCCCAGATGTTTAAACTTCCGCGTCTGCTTCATTGTAGTGTTCTCGACCTGCAAATCGCATTTCGGTCTCATACTATTACTGAACACAATGCATTAGGTCTTCTTGCAGTTTATGATCAGTCCCTTTTTCTCACTCTCCTTCTGTGGGAGATTTTGTAATTTCTTTTCCCTGTCTGCTATCAGTACTGTGTAATCCGCGTATCAAGTGTACTGTGTAATCCGCGTTATTAAGATTCTGACCGCAGATGCTAAATCCCGGAAGGGTTTCCAATTTTCTCAGAATTGCCTCCATGTATAGGTTGAACAGAACGTGAGAGAAGACGCATCCTTGCCTTACTCCGCATATGTTTTTCTTCACCTAGTGTGAGACTTTTAATCCTTGCATGTGATAGAACTTTTCGGTTCCTATCATCCTCTTCAGACATGATGTTTATTAAGCTATAATTTCTGCTACTTTGATTTTCTGGGTACACGTGTTTCTAGTATGCATGTATATTCTTCTTTCCTTCATTGTCTCTTCATGAAGGATGCTAGAGTAAAACGGTTTCTAAGTTTGAATTATCCACCCGATAGATATTCGAACTTCAGAGTAACTAATGAGCAGGTGTATAAAATTAGGGCTGCTGTATTCTTATTTTGTGAATGAGATCTGCACCGTGAAATAGTTTCTGCTGGGGCTTCTCGATTCATTGATAACGTGTGAAATTTTGGCTGTTCATTCTGAGAACTGAACCAGATAGTTTTTACACATTACCTGAGGGTGTTGATGTTTCAATACCTCCTCTATTCATTTTTCCTATATTCCCATATACCTTACAGTGTTCTCAGCAAATCCTATAAATTCTCTTTATATACGTACATCATGCAATCTCATTCATTAACACCCTACCATGTATAGTTCCACGGCATTTTATTCGGTGAACAGAGGACTATAAAAAAGGAAAAAACAAATTATCTTATTTTTACCAGATCTATTTCAAATTGTGCTTAATTCCTGGCCACTCAAATAACAATAATAAACAAATCTATTCTCATATGCTTTTATGTACACTTACATTTTGGTAATTTTAGTGATCGGAAAGGAAGAAGTATTTTCGCTATTATTATTGCCAATAAACCGAAGATATACTGCTGGCTTCAGGTATCTCTATTTCGTTAATTCTTTCAACGCTTCTTGATTCATAACCCACTGAAAAAGCCACAAACTCTTAAATGGTTCGTCACAAGATGATGCTGATGAACAGCAAAATGCTGACATTTTAACAGCATTTGTCATGTGTATTTATGTATCGCTGCTAAAGAAGATACAAGTTTTATATTAGTGTATTCTTCGTTGTACTCATTTAAGCTTTAATTATTGCGTTAATGTCTTAAATAAAAATAATTATCATAAGAAATTTTATAGGACAAGTGGAACCAATGCCATCTGAGAAAATCTACATAGTAGAAATATGAAATTTTAAACATGGAAGATATTTCTACTGATAATATACAAAAGATAATCTCTGATATAAAATGATAATCAATTACGCAGATGTTTATCTCATACGTAAAATATAGATCCGTCATTTTAAAGAGTGATTCACTATATGCATAACTAGTCATTCATTTTAACATAAAAGGCTGATTTTTTTTCTAAATAAAAGATGATGATTCATAATAGGAAAGGCTGTAGTAGAATGTTAATGTAATAGGCTGTTCTGTTAAAGGGAACCCATCCGCAAAAAGTAAGAACTCTAATGTGAAATTCTCATCACTCACTGAATGAAATACTGAGCTATGAATAAATGAATAATGAACTATAAAAGAAATACTGAACTATATTTTTTTTTATTTATTTCACTCCGAGTAAGGCCTCAAAGCCAATAAAATACTAAGGGTTACTGAGTGTGCTAGAATAATTAAAAGAAACCATTATAAAAAAAAAACATTAAAAAAATCAAAATAAAGTTAAGAGGACAACCATAGATAGCCGCCGAAATATGGCTGAAAAATTAACCCCTTAACGCTCACCGTCGGCATCTTTCTGTAGGGTGTTTTAACATAGGACGGAGAAAGCAACACCGAAATGTGAATTTGCATTGGGATATCCAAAGATGCTTTCGGAAAATTACATAGACTATTACAGGAAGATTTCGTTAGAAACAGAAATAGATTATTGAATTCTTATACAATATGAGTCTTCTTTTATGGCAGGGAATGCTGGAAAATCTCACCACAGATAAAGAAACGACTAGAGTCGGCGTGAATCTCGTTCTATAGAAGAATACCGAGAAGACTATGGACAGAACATGTAAACAGCGGCCACGACTTAGTTAGAATGGAAACAAAAGGACACATATTTAGCATAAGAAATAAACAGATGAACTAAATAAAGCATATACTGAGGAAAGACGGCTTAAACAGTTTGAGACTCAAGGAGATATAGAAGGCAAGACGGACACGGGAAAGTAGTGCAAACCTTCTTAACCGGGTTATGCAAATGGTTGACAGAACTAAGATTAAGAGTTATAGCAAAAGAGAAACATTACTACAAAAGACAGGAAATTGTGGCGATCACCCTGAAGGGGAATAGCACAAAGGAAAGAATAATTAATAACGGATTTTTCTAAACCTATAATACTGGATTTTTAGATTTTTAATGTTATGAAATAACCTTAACCAATTAATACCTATTATAAAAACATAATAACTAGCATGAATTCATTAAGCTAATTTCATTTTTACCGGATACAAAATCATACACAGCTTATTCGGTGTATAGAGTATCATACACCGAATAAACTTTTCTTTGTTAAAAAACTACATATGGCTTCGAGTTTCTGCCAGTTACAAAATCATACTGAATTTTAATGATTTGACGTATGAAAATCATTGCTTCTGGGCGGGACAAACGTCTTTAACATAAGTCCTGGTGAGTAGGGATTCAACATTGGGTATAGGCTAATGTTATGGTCCAAGTTCCTTGTACCACCGTGATGGTCCAAGGTAGAACCAATGAAGAATAACTCGAACACAGGTATGAAATAACACAGACATATTACAAACAGAAATATATACAAAGTAGTAGAAGTATTAGTGATGACTATCAGATTTGGTTATCCTCTAACTCGACTGATTCTGTCTCTCACTCTGTCTCTCACTGACTCTGACCGACTCTGCACGTGACTGAACGCTGCTCCATTTTGAGGCGCAGTATTTATGATGTCCGGAATAGTCCATTATTCTTATGGCTAAGTTCCCATAACAGCTAATAATTTAACTAATGTATGCAGGGCAGTGATACGATTTAAACAGTGTAGTAATACGGTCTAAACAGTGTAGTGATACGGTCTAAACAATACGCTGTAAGAAAAAAGGAAACTATATTTTACAAGTGGTCTACATCGCTGTAAACCTTAATATTGCTTTCATTCATAATAAATCTTTTATATTCCTTGCCTATTCAGAACATATACAATTATATCCCTCCACAAGGTCCTATGCATTGTATCTATAATCAATTTTTATTCCCTTAGTATCCCTACCTGTCCCTGCTCTATAATCTATATACAGAAAATCGTTTGGCTGGTTACTCGTGGTTTCACTCTGTCCCTCTTGCCTTCAGTGTGACTTTTGTGAGTGTCAAATTTTTCAAACTTCATTTCTTCATACTTATTCTAAGTATAAATGTATTTTCATTTCCAGTTTCCTTAATATTTCTTTGCTGTTCTAATGTTCATGATATCCTCAGATTCCTTCTGTAGATTCTCACCTCGATATAAGCAGATTGTTATTAAATAGTCATTTTGTATTCTTTCTTTTTATTCTAATGACATTTTCGTTTTTCTTAATACTATTTTCATCTTTTGGAAAACATCTTTCACTACTCAATTCCGTCTTCGGATATCTCTGTCACATTTTATGTTGTCTGTTAAAACACTTCGCAGAAATGAAATCTTTTGGTCATACATTATTTTGACATCTCAACTTCATAGTTCGTATCTTGTTTGTTTTCCTAATTTTAAGTTCATTGCATTCCGTCTTCTTAAAACTGATTGCCAATATTACTTGTTTTTTTTTTTGTTTTATTATATGGTGCAGTTGTTGCAGTTTTTTTCTAACTCTGTTACAAACATATATGATAACCTCATTTCTTTGTTTTCCACACCAGTACCAACGGGATGTAAAATGAAAGGTTGGTATTCCTGGTTACAAGACTGCTGAAAGTGTAATAGTTTACTTCTTGAAGCTAAAGAGGAACCCAAATTCCTTCTTGGAACGTTTTCTAAATTAAACTATGACATAGCCTATAAACTTTATAGGATATTTCATAGTTTAATTTTTGTCGGTTATAGTGTAATCGACACACTGTCGGATAAAGGAGATAATAAACGTATCATAGATATAGTTTTTTTACCATTCAACCTTGTTTCTGCCTTGGTATATTAACCAGTAACTGATAACTAATATTGATAGCTGAAAATAAATCCTGATAAATACTTTCAAATTTAGGCTTTAATTAACGATTATAAGTTTTGAACACACATTCTGATTTACTTATTACTTTTACTTATTACTTTTACATATTTCATTAAATTGCTTATTTTGATAAATAGCTATAAACAAAACAGGAATTATGTTATAAACTTCATTAATCAAATCTATCCAACTTTGCAAACAATATTCTGAAAACACTAATTCATTAAATATTAAATTAAACAGAAATCAATATAGGATTATTGTAGCCCTTTTTTGTTACATTGTACAACTAAAGTCTATAAAGATTCATTGAAATATAAATGAAAAATAAATAACATCAAATTTTGAATCAATTTATTTGTCACATTGTTTTAATCCGCTGTTTTTATTGTCGTTCTTGATTTTTCACTGGGAATATTCAAATATTAAAGTAAAGAAAAACAGAAATCCCGTACGGTTTTACAGGAAGATGATTAAAATGATATCGATTAAGTTTCCTATGGATTAAGATTTCTTTCTGTAAAAAAAAGACTACCAGCAAGCAATACAACTAAATCGAAATTTTATACCTATACAAGGTGAATGCCATTCTAATTAAACTCTGCCCTATCTGACTTCACTTGCCATTCACTCCACACACCAAAAATAGAACCAGTAGCAAAATAAAGAATACAATTTATACTCGAGAATGAACCATCAAAGTGATGCATTTAATCTGATTTGAAATGCCTGAACTTCATTAAAACATAATAGGACATTTTGCTTTCTCAATCTAAGAAGCGAGATCGTTCATGCGTGTAAATGGAAATACGACAAACAAGGAGTTTTTTTTTTAAAATTACATCCTTTATTTCTTGTTTGTCAGTTCGTTTCTTTGGATAGTCGTCCCAATGGGATTAAAGAAGACCAAAGTAAATTATGGTCAATATCTTGAAATATTTTAAATGAAATAAATTTCTTTAGATATTGCACAGGTTTGAAAAGGACGTCAGATAGTATTTGTAATTTTTTCTACCCTGAAATCTCCTTTCAAATTTGCTTACTACGAACAGAAATTTGTTGACGAATAAAAGTAAACATAAGCCCATAATATATATATATATATATATATATATATATATATATATATATATATATATATATATATATATATGTCTCAATGAATAAATTACAGACATTATGTCTGCTAATTTTTAATAAAATCCGTTCATACTCACGGATATCCTTCCATGTATTGATGTTAAAAGATGAGAGAAATGTGCTATAGCTGTTAAAATTTCTTTTATTTTTATTTCCCAAGTACTTTCGATCTTTTCCCAATTGCATCTTCAGGGCTGCAAGTTGTAAAAAACTATATGTTGTTGATTAGTTATTTCATTATTTATACAAAGATATCCGTTGTTATTCTTGGTACTTGGGAAATCAAGCAAAAGACTTGGAGTTGATTTAGATGGTAAAAGGGAAAAGATTTGAACATAACAGGCATCATAATTAGATTAGTAAATGTTCATCGATGAAAGACCTGAAACACTGGAAGAAACGATAACAATGCAATGCGATGTTTTCGATGTGGAATCTACAAGAAAAAGTTCCAGAAAAGAAAACCAAAGGATGTACTGCTAGTGGATCCGAAACGGAAGCGCTACAAAGTCAAGTACGTTAGTAAAATCTTGAATCCGTACTCTCTGATTTTTCCTAGAATTGTTTTCACATGCTGTTTTTTAGATATAGTTTGGATTATAATGTCATCCAGATACGCCACTGCGACCTGGCAATCCGCATGCATAGTATCCAGAGCTTGGTGAAAAAAGCTGGTCTCACCTTTATGCCGAAAGGAAGACGTGTAAAGTTATATCATCTTCTGTGTGTATTTATGGTCTTTAATTCTGACCATTCATTTTCAATCTGAATTTGTAAATACGTTTCAGAAATATCGAGCTTTAAAATATTCTTCCGTCGTTCAATTTAGAAAACGTTTTCTCTGGAACTGATAATAGGTAGTTATGTATTTGTAAATAAGTTTAATCCTATCTACAAATCCGCGTAAACATGAATTCTATTAATACTGTTTACATACACCGCTGGTGCAGCCCATTTTGAATGGTTAACTTTTTTATTACACCAATTCTTTCGGATTTGCCCAAGTCTTCGTTGACTAGTTCCATATCCGCCTTGAAATTTGAACATGAAGCCAATTCATTTGAGAGAACATTTGGAAACATTAACCCTAACCCTCCACATCGAAAACATCGTATTGCATTATTATCGGTTCTTCCAGTGTTCCAGGTCTTTCATCGATGAACATTTACTAATCTAATTATGATGCCTCTTATGTTAAAATCTTTTCCCTTTTACCATGTAAATCAACTCCCAGACTTTTGGTGCTATTATGCCGTCTTACCATATTTCTTTGACATCCTTATATTCTCTAAAGAACACTTTATCGCAGACCTTGAAAATTTTCGTGTCGCTTTTGTTATCCGTTTGTGTTTTCAACTTGATAATAACTTGTCGAACACCGATTTAACCTTGTTAGCCAACATTAATTTCACTGGCGACATGAAATTTGAACATGAACTCAATTCATTTGAGAGAACATTTGGAAAACATTTTTTTATTTCTTCGTTAAGTTCTCGGTCCGGATTTTTTAAATTGGTTACTTGTCCATTTATGTTTTTACAATAATCGTTTATCGACAAATCGCAATGTTCAAATAGATACATTTAGTCAGTACCAAATATATTCGTAGCATTTTTAATACATAAGCTTTAGTTTTTACATGCTTATTACTGAATGAGTCATTACAAGTCACTTCTTCAAATAAAAAAAAAAAAATTTTCACCAGAAACTGAAATCTTGACTTTGGCTGTCTTTTTTACTAAAGGCGTTCCAATTTTCTTCCATGTCGTTTCACTGATTATTAAAATTTCAATACCACTGTTCAGTAGCATTTTCACGCTTATATTATTTATTTTCACATTCAAAAATTTCCTTTTGTTTTCTCCGACCATTTTCTCCGTCACAATGTTGTTTACGAATTTTTCCTATGAGAATTTCTTGGTTTTTCTTTGCAGTGTGACATTATATTATAACTTTCTGCGTTTTTAAATGGACAGTCTTTTCCAAGATGTAATTTACCACATCTAAAACAAGGATTTATTCTACCTTTTGTACATGGCTTGTAAAAATACACATTTTTTCTGAATTTCTTTTGCATCGTGTTTCAGACTTAGAATTTTCTGGCAATCGCCCAATATTACTTTCAGTGTAATATTACTGGTTTGTTCAAATTTCTTTAAAAATTTCACTCGTATTTCAGTATCCAAGGCAGAGAGTTCGCGAACCTGGCAGCGAATTTCCTGACTCAAAACAGCTACCTCCCCACAAGGCAGTATGTAGCACAAGGCCGGTTTTACGTGGGGCGATTTCGAGCCAGTAGCATTGACCAGAAATTCATCGTTGTCCCCGCATACACAGTGTCGGGTTTGTCTTCCTCCCCAGACGAGACTCTGTCTGTAGGCATAACCACGTCTGAGTTTCTCTCTGCCCGAAGGCAGAGAGTTCGACAAGCCTGCCGTGAACCTGACAAAAGAAGGAGCTTGTTGTTGTCACTGTATGCGTAGCATTTACTCCGCAACAGGCATTAAGATTTCAGCTCCTTTTAAGGAATACTAGTCGCTCAAACAGAAACTCATACAATACTGGTATAAATATACCTGCTTTAATTACAGATGGATTATATATTAGATTCCCAAATTATAGTAGAATTTTTAACCATCTGATGCACTGAAGGAAAATCCCTTTTCAGTCAACAGATCCACAATCATTGTTCTTAATAGCAGTCAGTGTATATAGGCAACTGAAATTGATTTCTTTACATTTAACAAAATCCAGAAAATTATCTTGGCATATCTTTCCAAAGTTAATGGAATACCTGTGTAAAAACAAATAGACATTACTACTGATATCTCAGATTACAATCGCCTTACATTTTGTAATAATATCAAGTAATTAAGGAGAGTATGTGAGTCAGAGAGGAGAGTTCCCCGACTTATATTGGAAATGACACATTCTATCATTTTTTTCAATAGAGGAAAAATCAACTTGTTCCTTGAACACATAGCTCAGAACCACAAAACCTACTTGTACTTCGAACCAAAACCTTTATTCAATCAACAAGTGTATTTTTTCCTGTTACAGTTTCCCCACTAAAGGGATAGTTCATATAAGCTAAAAGTAACCTGTCATATTCATCTTTATATTGGTTGGGCGTTTCTTGTACTAAATCAGAGTTGGTGCCTTTTCAGCACTCCTACAACAAGGGAATCAGTATATCACTATCAAGGAATAAGATGTATTTTAATTCAGAAGATCATGTTTCCAAAGATATTAAAAAATATCAAATATCTCCTAAACATTGACAACGAGAGGAAAACAGTCTACGAAATTCCCAGACGTCTATAAAAAACAGGCTGAGTACAACGACGGAAATGTTGCGAGTACAACGATCCAGATAAAAAATCTAGTGAGAATAGCAAGGCATATGTAACGATTGTTAAACTGCTAAAAAGTAAATTATGAAAGGTCACATAAAATTGTTCAGAAATAATTATACCTCTTGTATTCTTTCTCAACATCAATATTTAAAAAAAAAAGCTTATTTAACTACAGCGAAGAAATTTCAGATTTTATTTAAAATCAAACTCAGGTGAAGGGGCATGGAATCCCCTTTTGAAATTCTAGATTTTATTTCGACCCAAACTCTGACCTCTGACATACGAGGCGAGAGGAAATATGTAAATGTCGTATTTGCGCATTGACGCTGATATTTAAATAGCTGACTTACTTTGGCTCAAAACTATATGTATATACCAAAATTTAAAGAAGAAAAATGAAGATTAAATTCACAACTGTATTAATATTTTGCGACATTAACATACTGTTGCCCCAAAAGTATTACCGAGATTGTGGTAATGGTTAACGAGTTAGTCTGTGGATTAGTAGGGAGTTCAATCCTAAGTGGGGTCTCCACTCTAGTTTTGAACAAATAGTAACGGTTTTTTCTATAAATGTTACATTTGTTTATCTTTGATATATAAAGTATTGTTTTATTGATAAAAATCTTATTGTTTCCAACAAGGAATGCAGTTTCAAAAATCGATAGTAATTTGAAGCATTATTGCTTTTATCCTTTTCTCCGACTGTCCTAGCAAAGAAAGGTTTTAAGTTAAAAGATAACAATAGTGACAAGTGATTTTAACGTCTGTAGCTGGAGAGCAACTGTTTACAGTCTAGTCTAGACGGCCATTACGTTGACAGTGAGTTTAATCCTTCATAGAATTGTGATCTGGGGCCATACTACTAATATAACCAGAGGAGACTAAAAAAATTAATATATCTACATATTGCTCAAAAGTTCCTTTTTACGAATAGATTGGGGAGATAAATCAATATTATTTGAATCTTAATCTTCAGTGGAATTTAATTGTGAAATGTGATTGAGTAGAAAATCCTTTAGTATTATTTAACAATTTTATTATGAATATTTAATATACTTTACGAAAAATTAATATATTATAATATGATGAATATTTTATACATTGTAATTGCCAACTTCATCATAAATTGGCAACTGAACATTATTTCTGTTGTAACGCAACATTTCTATGGAAGAGGACGTACTAGGAAATTTGGAGGAGGGGTATTTCTTAACATAATGATTATTTTGTATTATTTAAGCTTAAGATTTCTTCTGGGTAGTCAGTTATTTTCTCTTACTTATAGCTCAAACTGTTTTAACAATAACAGTAATAATGGTCTTATATATATTTGGTGATCATTTTATATTATTTATTATATATATTAGTTGTTTTTTATTAATTATTACTCAAACAGATACTATATTAGTAATAATAATAAATGGTACATTTGACAAAGGAGGTTTTACTCCGAATTTCACAGTAATATATATATATATATATATATATATATATATATATATATATATATATATATGAAGAAATATAATCTTAAAGTGTGCTATATTTATGGGATAAAGTGCTCAATATCAGAGATAGAGCGTGTGTAAATATAAAAGTGGACATGGAAGTCAGCACTTAGAGGCGACAGTCTGTTTCATGCTAGTGCAATCGTCAGGCAATAGTTGCCTGGCGATTGCACTAGTATGAAACAGACTGTCGCCTCTAAGTACTGACTTCCATGTCCACTTTTATATATATATATATATATGTGTGTGTGTGTCTGTCTGTGTGTCTGTGTGTGTTATATACTAATAAAATGTCGCTGCCGACACTTGCGCTTGAACATAGATCGCCAGTGAGTAAGCACAGGTACCCCGTTATTGAATAAGTATAGCACGTGACTATACAAAATACGCATAAGTAGCAATTAGCTTTGCATCTAATTTATCGCGTTTTCTTTTGTATTCTCTAATATTATTCGGATCAGTATCTCTAGTCTATCCGCGATAGTATACGGACCGTTATTCTCTACTCCATTCACTATACTGTTTCTCTTTTTGGATCATTATACTGTTTCTCTTTTTGGATCACTATACGAATTACTGTTCGAGTGAATACTATCGAGCAAATACTACTAGTGCCAGTGCTATTTGAAGGCGTCTGACACCAGCATTATTCAACGGCTTACTCTAGTTGTATCTATGATTACAAAGTCTCTTAGCTTTTGTGTGTGTGTACATGTGTATATGTATGCGTATATATCTGTTCGTATATGAGAGTATGTATGTATGTGTATATATATATATATATATATATATAAATATATATATATATAAGTTCATTTAATATATATATATAAATATATGTATATAAGTTCATTTAATATATATATATATATATATATATATATATATATATATATATATATATATATATATATATATATAAACTCATTTTCTAAGCCTAATGTATGGAACACCCACTAAAGAACACCTCAATATCCAATCGTAATTGATTTTACGAGACAAACTTGTTAATTATTATACCACATCGAAATGCCCTAAAAGTATTTTCATAGCATAGATTAGATGTGCCAGAATCCGAAAGAGTGGAGCATACAGTGAAGATAAAACTCACAATTAATTTCTAATATATATATATATATATATATATATATATATATATATATATATATATATATATATATTTGTAAACAGTGACTACTTAAGCTAATATTGCACGACTCTTCGGAACAATTGAGTCACTGTCAGTCACTGTGTGTTTATCTAAATCTAAAAATAAACACGATAAAATCCATCATCCCTGACCGTGCGCTGACGGCTTAGTGGGAGAAGTTCCGACTGACGCAAATTCAGTCGGGTTTCGATCCTAGCTAGAAGCAACCGGACGTCTAGCCACACTGATGAGCTGTGGAACAGCGAAACAGTCTGTCTGTGGATGACTAATATATATATATATATATATATATATGTGTGTATGTATGTTTGTGTGTGTGTGTGTGTGTGTGTGTTAAACTGAATAATTTTTTGGCCGCAGTAATCGACTATTATGGATGCACGAATCGAATTTTAGTATATAAACATTTTAGCACATGAATGGAAAACACATTAACGAGGGATTTCTGTATTCTCAAATGGTCACCCATCTAGTTACTGACAAGGTTCGACGTTGTTTCTGTGATTGTACCGTACGGAAAATAGTGTTGAATAGCGAATTGTCATAAAGGTTTCATGCTATATGCCCCGGAGAAGACGACACACCAGGAATAGCGGTAGAGAAGATACATATAGCAGCATCTAGCTGCATTGTAGGAAAAGCGAAATGCCGTTCTAAAATATTTTTTTCAAATAACCTGTCTATTCTTTTTACCTTCGATTACACGTAGGATCAAAGACCTAACAGGAAGCGAGCATCTCCTGTCAGTACGCACAAATATTTTTTGTTTCAAAACAGATTTTTGACTCGTGTTTTGTTGTCAAAGAAAGGTGTGACTTCTTTCACAGAGAGCCATTAATTATTATATTTTTGTTTTATGAAATATTTCATAAGCATGCGACCTATCGTGTAAATGGTTTTGTAAAATATCATGGCAAACATTTTTGATGGTATATATATTTCCACTCTATTTATGGGGCGGTCATTACTGATCCGGCGATATCGCACAAGATTTTATTAACCAGCTTATTACATTTTTCCGTTAACTATCATAGAATCCACCGTGAAGCCGTATGTGTAATCCGTGTCATATTAACATGCATTTTTTCTGTTAATCCCAATATTTCATTACGTGATTAATCTGGTTAATCCCAGCATTTGGTCTTTCACATAAATTTTTCCGTTTCCGATTCATTCACCGTTGATAGTTCAAACTGAATTCATATAACGAAATTCGACATATACTTTTACATTTCTGTAAACATGACGGCGGAATATTTAACTCATCTACTGCAAATATTTAACATAGAACCTATATCTGTACAATGAACTTGCTGCATGTAAGAACAATTCAGATTTTGATATGTTTAAGGCAGTTTTATCCAAGGAAATATAAAGCAAAAACAAAAAAGAATTCAAAAAGAGTTATTAACAAAATGGTTTCTCATAGTTAAGAAATATATATTCGCTTATTTACTTCATGCTTTACCATCGGGAAAATTGTTTTACGAAGAAGATAAAGCATGTGGAATTAGTCGAAGGGATATCAGCATGAAGAGTGATATTGGCGAGTTGTTGTCAAATCCAGAGTTATACTGTTGCAATCACTTTCACAAATATGCTATTCAGAAGGGCAGGGAACGTCTTTTATCGACAGAGTCTTGGGGAAAATAAACTCCCTAACCATGGATAACAACTTGTCTAACAGAAGAAACATCTCAATTCCCAAACAAATGAGAAGGTAACGGGAAACCTCTCGACCATATTTTCAAAGAAATCATGGATAATAATTACAAGGAAACTACAGAAAATTATGAACCCCCTACGTCCCGAATAATATAACATTAAAAAAAGGGGCAATCTGATTATTGTCAGATAATTATATGAAGTCATATTGGATATTTGTAATATTATAAAACAGATGTAATATTTGAAGTAAATTCTCCTAATATCAAGAGTTGAAACATTTAGGCATATTTCTTTCCGAACTGAGTGAAAATTACTTGTGCCTTCATTTCATGAAAAGCGAGTCCTATTAATTTTTAAAATGCTCTTTAGAAAAATAGATTGGATGCAGGTTGTCAGAGGAGATAAACTTCAGTTGAACCGTTTTAAAATATTACCAAATGTTTCAAATTAGCAAATAAGTATTTGTCACTTTTAAACTTAATTAGATGTAAATAATTAAATATCTATCTATCTATCATTGGGTTTTCATATCTATCTATCTATCTATCTATCTATCTATCTATCTATCTATCTATCTATCTATCTATCTAGCATTGGTTTTTCATATCTATCTATCTATCTATCTATCTATCTATCTATCTATCTATCTATCTATCTATCTATCTATCTAGCATTGGTTTTTCATATCTATCTATCTATCTATCTATCTAGCATTGGTTTTTCATATTTATCTATCTATCATTGGTTTTTCATATCTATCTATCTATCTATCTATCTATCATTGGTTTTTCATATCTATCTATCTATCTATCATTGGTTTTTCATATCTATCTATCTATCTATCTATCTATCATTGATTTTTCATATCTATCTATCTATCTATCTATCTATCTATCATTGGTTTTTCATATCTATCTATCTATCATTGGTTTTTCATATCTATCTATCTATCTATCTATCTATCTATCATTGGTTTTTCATATCTATCTATCTATTTATCTATCTATCTATCATTGGTTTTTCATATCTATCTATCTATCTATCTATCTATCTATCTATCTATCTATCTATCTATCTATCTATCTATCTATCTATCTGTCTATATCTGGACCAGGCATTATAAAATGTACCTATTAGTTTGTTTGGCAGAATAAGTACAGAAATGTAGGTGTTTGCCAACAATGTAAAAAGGAAATATGCAAACAGCTTTAATTATTTGGTATTATAATTATTCAAATTATTGCCAAAATTAGAAATATATAATTCATGTCTTAAATGCAGTACATCATTACTAAGATAATATTTTTCTCGCAATTAGTGGTATCTCTCTCTCTCTCTCTCTCTCTCTCTCTCTCTCTATATATATATATATATATATATATCTATTTATATATATATATATATATATATATATATATATATACATATTGTTATATATATATGTATGTATATATATATGTAAGTATGAGTGTGTTTGCATGTATGCAAATGTTCTTTCTTTCAGGCAAATACTATTCCAAGCAACAGACAATATCTGTCGATTAATTTTAATGATCGACTTTTCCAAATTACGAATTTTTCTGACAAAAATGAAATTCTGTCAGAAATTGTCAGAAGTTCATACCGGAAAAAAATACAACAAAGATGGTCCGAAGCTTTCGACTTTCATCAACTCATTATCAGTATATGAAGTGACAATCGTCGAGTTTCATCGAGCTCGTGAGTGTTGCGTCGTAGGTAAAGTGTGTTATGACGTAAGCGACGCCTGACGCATGTTGTTTTTAAATATACATTTAACGATTCGGGCTGTTAAGTTATAATTCTTTTATTTATTGATTTTTTGTTGTATAAGTATTGCTTCAGGCATCATATGTCACTTTTTGGTATTTGATTTTGCTAATATTTTGGTATTGTTTGTGAGTAGAAGTCTAATGTTACTATGATCCTTATACTGATTATTAATGTGTTGTCTGATGGTACTCTCCTCCGACAGGTGGCAGGTGATTCTCCGTGACAGTGTGATTGTGGTATATCCTATGTAAAACGTTTTGGGTTTCTTTTGTTTATTTACAGAGAAACATACTCTTATTCATACACAAGATTGGTCTTATATAGGGGGGGGGAGAACGTTCGCATTCTGAACATGAGACCCGGGTTCGAATCTCATCATGGTCGATTTGTCAGGAAGGAGCTTGCTCCTGTTATCGAACTGGAGAGGTCGATCACAGCGTGCGGCACATTTGGAAAGTGACTGAAAACCATATCGTGGGTTGACCCAAGCCTCGTGAGTGAAATTGGGTAGAACGAACCCTTGGGTTCTGTCGATAGCTGTACTAGCACGACGTCACAATTCCTCGTGGCCGAGGGCTTGAGCATGCTGGCCTTGTTCAAATTGTTGATCACGTTAGGTAACGCGCTCTTTCCCAGAAACTGTAACTAAGGTCTGCTCAGCATAGTTGCAGTATAAACCACAGGTGGGCTCTGTGGGTGTTGAATAAACACAAATGTGCCTGTGCAAGCGTCTGTAATATGGATTGGCTAACTGCCCTAGTAGACTGGCATCCTCGAATACGAGAGGCCAGCTATACATAGGGGGTTGGACATTTTGGGACATATGTTTAATAACTTGCTAGTTTTTAATTCTTTGTAGTAAATAATAAATCAAATATATTTGTTTTTATTGACTTTTTAAAAATAAATCTATTACGATTTTTATTGCTTTTTCGTCTTTTATGTAATTGCCGTCTATTATTAGATTTTATTTTGGTGTTTACAGTAAGGTTCCCCTTATACAAGCTCCGGAGGCAGGGCACTCGGGGTAGAGTGTTACGTTATGGGGCAGTTTATACGGGTAGGTGGGGGAAGATAACAGTTAACACTAGACTTGAACAGGTTAAGATTGTAGTGATCGGGGAAAGATCATCTTTGGAGTCTGTTCCACATTAGAATAAGCTGTTCGAGTGGAACTTCTCATCAATGGAATACGGTGTAAATATGGGTCGTTTGTTACAATGTAAGTGACACTGTGTGTCCTAGCCGTAAAGTTTAGACCTGGCGTAGGGAAGGAATGGTCAAACACTTTCCATGGAAATAGCAGCAGAGCAGTGAGAGGTTCACCACATTCCGCCTGTGAGAGGGAAACTGGAGAGTGGAATATGACTCGGAGACTCTTTTGAACTCTACCAAGACTGGAAAGTGTCGACTATATAATTAGAGTACCCATTATTAATAAGTTTTTGTTTTATATCAATTCGTCCTTTAAGGTATGCTATTTTAGACATGTTAATGAGTTTAGCCCTTTGCATTAGGTTAGTATTTACAGTAGTTCTATGTATTTTCTATTATGGTCCAGAATGCAAGACTCTGAACTAATATATTTTTATACAGAGATGTGGTAATGTTATCATTGCTATAGGCATTGAGAAAAAATAGGATTTTCTATTGATACTTAGTTCATAAACAGATTTTTTTCCAACATTTGTAAGTTCTATGATGGCATTAATGGATTTGGGTCGGATGAAAATAAGTAACATAAGTGTCATATTAGCATTAGACAGCTACTCAAAAACAATACCAAAATATTTGCTCCATTTACATTGTTTGGACTATTGGCCTAATCCTTATTGTCATATTGACAACGTTTCGGACGTTTAATGCTCCGACTTTCTTCATACGTTAAAATTTCGAACCGACCCCTTTATTTCGTCCATCGGGGTAGATTTTTCTAGTTCCATATGCCATGACTTTTCTGTAGATATTAAGTTTATAATTCCCGATAATTCGTACACTTGGCCCAGTGGATAATAGCGTAGATTGAAGTAATCCAGTGACTCGACCAAAACAGTTGTGAGTTCAATACCTGGCCACAGCAAAGGTGAAGAAACTTGAGAGTAGAATTACTAAAGTGAGATAACTGAAATTGGGATATCCTGGAAAATTCATGGCATGTGGAACTAGAGCAATCCGGTGGACGAAATAAAGGGTTCGGTGCGAAATACCAAAGTATATCATCTGAAGAAGGCTAGAACTTACAACGGCCGAAACGTCGAGATTATGACAATAAAGATTAGGACAATAGTTCGAACAATGTAAATAGTACAAATACCTAAATTCTAGCAAAATCAAACAAAGAGTCAGCATCCTTAAATCAATACTCATATGACAAAAAAATTCAGTGAATAAAAACAATTATAATATATGAACCTGCATCTTTAAATATATATAAACGCACACACATCTCAGCTAGCTTACGTCAAAACAATCATTGTTTATGTCACAACACTCACAAGTTCTAGGAAACTGTCTCTACCTACACTGATGATGATTTGAGAAAGTGGAAATCTTGGATAATTATTTAATTATATAGACCAGAAATTATTTTATATATATATATATATATATATATATATATATATATATATATATATATATATATATATATATATATATATATATGGTAAAAGTATAGTGTTCAGGTATGCTCTATTTATGTGTCATCATTATTGTTTTTTCCGTGTATTGTTTAATATATTGTAATGTAATTGTCATCTTTGATAATGTTTTATGTAAGCCGAAGGCTTAGATAGGATTAAAAAATATGTATCAATATTGTGATTTTCTTTCTTCTCTTAATGATAATGTTATTAAACTTAGACGATATGTAAAGAATTTACATAAAATAAACATATATGCAATATCGTAATAATATGTATAAATCTTTGATATACTTGGTCATGAAGGCAAATTAGATTAATATCAATCCTACCGATCCCGAAAACGCTAACGTGCAGCTCTCAAACCTTCAAAAACAAAACAAACCACGTGTTTCGTCCATTTTATGCACAATTTATTAATAAACACACACACATGTATATATATACATTCATACATATATATATATGTATATATACAGTTTCCTCGCTCTTGTATATGCTGCCTGGCATATACAAATAATTAATTCAAAATTTGACATATTCATGAGTAAATTTACCGATAACATAAAACAACCTATTCGTAATTATTTTAAAAATAAATTAAAAATTGATAGACAGAACTTGGCGATATTAACCAAACATGTTTAAAAGAATTATTGTTACCGATGTACTCCCCTCTCTCTCTCTCTCTCTCTCTCTCTCTCTCTCTCTCTCTATATATATATATATATATATATATATATATATATATAAAGTATAGTGTATGTGTGTGTGCTTGTGCGTGTGTGTATGTCCAAGGAACTCCTTCGCTCTTACTGGTTCAATTTCAATTATTCATATCTCATTAGGAAGCCCAAGAAAAGTTAGACACAGGGAACGATTTCGTTGAGCTCACACTCAGGGTTGCCTGATCATTCGAGGTAAAAATATATATTAATATATTATAATAGTCATTATTGTTGCTTTCATGGTTCAAGGGGAGTAACTCTTTTTCTTTTGTATCCAAAATTGTAGTACAGGTTTTATTCTAAACTAGCATAAAAGCCGCCAGATAAGGCGACAATAAAGCGCGTTCCTGTAGAGGTCTCTTGGTTTGGCCATCATCACAATAGCTAGGGAGCAATAGACATCAATAAACTACAGAAAAACTCAAAATTGATCGCTGCATTTAAGTACTGAATTAATGTTTAAGCTTACCTTTTAAAAGTTCAAACATAATTCTTCTACTGCCACTTAATTTCAAGATAATTTAATACTCGTAGATACTTATTTTCCGAAAAAAACAATTTTTTTTTATTTCAGGGGTGACAGAACGGGAGACAGTTTATGAGATAAAATTAATATAGTGTAAAGATAAGAAAATAAAATTAGAATTAGTTATATATTAAACATTTGAAAAGTTAGAGAAACATAATAGCTAATTAAGTACAAATTAATATGGAATATAATATATTTCTCCATATTTATTTTCGGATGTATTTTTGCACTCTCCTTGGACGGATCTCAGCGAGTTTGTGATTGGGTACTTAATAAGAAGGATTCCATGGTAGACGAGAAAAGTCGAGAAATGGCGACTCGTGTACACCGATTGAGGTGTGTACTGTTCAGCGTCTCGCCCTCACTAATGCATGAGCGTTGCGAATGCACTTGCAGGAGTAAAGCGACTGTACTCGCGACCGGCTAATATATATATATATATACACACACACACACACACACACACACACACACACACACACACACATATATATATATATATATATTCTTGTATATGTATTTAAATATTAGCTACTTTGCGCGATGTGTTTGAAAACAATGTAATGCATTCTCCTGATATTTTTCTGTAAGACCCCAATTTATAAGATTGTGTTGATGCGTGCATATCCGGATAAATGCAAGTCAAGCATTATGATTTTTTGTTTCTTCATAGAAATTCACATGAAAATAAACAAAATAAATATATAGATATAGCCTGGATTTCTTCTTCATCGTCAAGTGAAAAACTTTACAATATATCACAATTTGCACCTTGCAATTTTAAATAATGATATACATTCCGGTTTTCATTAAGGGATTACCTTCAGGAAAGTATTTCATTTGCTTACCTCTAGGATTTATATTCAGGATGTTTTAAAGGTCTCCATTTTCGGCCAGAATTATGTCAGGTCCATCATCATTGCTTTTCAAAATAATCATAAACGTTTCACACATTTTTCAACTGGAACCCAGTAGGAAATGTATTATTATTTTCTTTCCACTAGTGACAAATCTTCTAAAACCTACTATTTACATTTAACCGAAGGCAACATTTGCTATTACTGAACTCTTTCTTCATTTTATAACTCGTGTTATGATGTTTACGTTCTCATATCTCATTGCGTGAACATAAATATCAATGTCTTTCTACCCCTGATGATATTTACTAACCCTAAATTGACTCAGCCATTGCTATATTAGCAGATTTTGCCATTTGTCGCGGAGACGTATCTTAACAATAAAATCATTCAATTATCTATAACGCTCAATTTTAACATTGCTGTTTTCTCTCAGAAAAAAGTGAATTACATTACTGAGGTAAGTTGTTCCGGTGCTTAGATTGCCACGGTATTCATCTTAAAACCTAATGAAATTTTAAATGCATATTTATACGACCAGCAGCGCCAATATCCCCATAAAGGTAGATCAAAAAGCGCCCTGTTCGCATCAAAATTAAAATTATTGTTTTCATCCAAGAAAACGCAATGCAGCACACAACTTAAATAACACAGTAAAATATTAGTAACTCGATTGTTTTGTTCTACCTTATCCTCCATTTCCAATTGACCTTCATCCAAACGATTCTTATATTCTTGGTTCGTAATGTTTGAATGGGGGAAGATTTTTCTCTTGCAATCCAGATACAGTAGTTCGTCGAACTGTTTTTTCCTATCCAAAACGGCTGGATTTTACTCAGAATATCTCGAAGTACTGATTGATGGAAACAAATAAATGTAAATAACGGTGAATTAATTATTGAATAAAATGTAATTACCCTTTTGGTTCAAGAATAAATTTGATAAAATAAGATTTTTTTTTCTAAATTAACCTAATAAATACGTCGCACGATTCTCAATAGAGGCAAAACTTCACTGTTTTTGGTTATAAATGGCCTTGAGTTGATGTCAACCTAGTGATGCAAGGTTAATCTTCGCAATTAAATTTACCTTCAATTCTACATAAAACGACAAGGTCCATCCCCTTCCCTATCTTTTTGCTCGCAGAGCACACGCTTTGTGATATCTCTACATAGGCTCAAGAATTTACGATACTTACCAAAAGTCTTGGTTATACAAAGGCTACTTATACAGAAAGAATCGATGGAGTTGTATTTTCGGAACCTTAGTTCATAGGTATCGCCGAACTTGCCAAAGCACTTTAACCACTGCCTGAAAGTGGTATGTTTCGCAAATTCATGAAATGTTTCAATTGTATGGAGTGTTTACAAGAATGTGAGAGGAACCTTTTGAAGCTATCAGCTAGAGGAAAGTTCAACAATTAGAATCTACTGATTGACGTATAGGAGCCATGAAGCACTGGATAATA
>OZ038475.1:37742995-37747995 GCA_964036315.1 Acanthosepion esculentum | reverse complement strand
ATTAAAAATTAATTTGACCCCAAAAACAATAGGCGAAAAAAAATTTAAGTAAAAAAATCAGGTAAGTCACTTTTATCGGACAGCACTGTATTTCGATTTGACGTCATCTTGAATATTTAAATATTTAAAATAATTTAAGGCACAACGAAACCAGTTAAGTACACCCATTAATTAATTCTATATGCATTTAGAAAAATAAATGTTTTTATATTATTATTCATTTATTTACATGCCATGTCTTCTCAGGATGTGAGCGATCATGATTCTCCACAACTCCCTTCACCACCGCTCTCTGTTCTTGTACTGCTATTCATTTAGACAAACATGTTAAGTTTACTTCTTTCCCTCTGACTCTCTTGCATTTAGTATGCCCTGTCAGTGTCAAATTCCCCAAACCCTCTTTCGTTAGGCGCCCCAGAGATTTCAACTGCCTTTTTCTAATACTAAGTAGAAGACTCCTTTTCCTTTACGTTTTCCTTCAAATTTCCTTCTTACTCAAATTTCCAGTCCATGGTATTCCCAAGAACCTTCAGTAGAAAAGCATTCCTATTATCACAAGACTCTTCTTCTTCTGTGAGGAAATTGGCCAACATTTACTCCTATATAGGAGGAAGGATTTACATAATGGTCCCCCACTGATTTCTTTGCTTCTAACGAAGATTTCCTATTAATACTTTGCTTAGTTATGTATCCATTACATATTATGTAAGAAGGCCCAACGAAAATAAACGAAATTATTATATCAATAAATATCCAATAAACGAATCATAGTGATTCTCATGTTTTAGCAATGTGAGAACTTATAGTAAAAAAAATTAAAAAAATAGGTGCCTAATTGATTCAGGATAATGTTAGGACCGTTATTTGAAAGTGATTGATTCTCTGTCACAATCTATTACTTATCCGTTGTTGACAATATCAACATAAACAGAACAAGAAAAACAAGTGGATTGCCGGGAGAAACAAATCCATATAATTCCCAACCGATAAGCAGGAAATATTAACTTACATTCAATTACATGGTAGGTTTAATTTTTATGACTCCGTTTAGGTTGTTTAAATCATTATCGTGAGAATATGCCAGCACATGCGCACGCGCGCTCATACGCACACTTTAAAATTTAAACATCAGTTATTACTATTACCTTATTCTGGACGGAGAAAGTAATGGCGTAAGCGATTGTCAACTGTTATAAGTTGAAGGCTTATTTCAAACTTTCTAAATGCCCTCATCTGCGATAAATATTTTACTGTCGGGACATTTAATGTTAGAGAACACGTGAGAAAAATGAAAGGCAGAAATTCTAGATAGTTATAACATTGATGTATTTCATGTCTAAGAAACCACAGTCAAAGGACATACTATTAACATCGGAGTTATACAGCGAAAGTTAATAACTTTGGAAACGGTAAATATTATGGAAATGATCTTGTAATCTTTACCGAATGAATGAAGAAATCCATAGACATTGAACAAACTATCATAGTATGCACATTAAACAATTATATTGGAAGAAAGATAAATATGATTCCATTATTACCCGTCAAATTTTTCAGAGCTTCGAAGAGCAGCCGCACTTTCCTGATTTAAAAATAGATGGACGTTTGGAGAGGATTGCTTTATTATTTATTTGCGAAATTGTTGAAAACGAAAAATCATGCTTTTTTGCTGTGTGCCTTCAAGTCGAAGCAGCTTTTATGACGATTTGTATTACGTAAATGTTACTGCATTTTTCGGAAGTGAATACACTGGAGATCACCATAAAACGCCTTGCTTCAGACAACGTAACTTGTAGGTTTGGAGTTGAGCTAAAGTAGGCTCTGGAAAATTTCAGTTACTTTTATTTTCCAAACTGTTTCATGATAAATATAATTTACGACCTTGATACTACAAAGCAAAAAAAAGGAGATAGTTGTGTTCAAATGACGAATTATTTGAAGATTTGAATATATTCACAATATGTTCTGAATGAAAGTTCATTACAAAATTATTTACTTATAAACCGTTTAAAATTATCGCGCAATTGAAAGATTCCTGCTAAAACATAAATGTCTTCATAGCTTAATATCTAACTAATTATAGGTAATATAACTAACTATTATATAGTTATGGTTTTATCCGGTAGGAAATAGAATCTCTTGTCACGTTTGCCACCGTTCCATTTATGTGTGTGTTTGTATGCGGGGTGGTAACGATGTGCAGATGTACAGGAAGATCTTCATCTGTACAAATAACTGTAAACATTAAATATTATAATGAAAAAATAACCCATTTGCAGATGAAACTTACGCTTATTCACTATCAGAGATATCAATTGTATAGAGGTGATTTAAATTAAAATCTTAAATAACATTAAAATCTTATCTGCATTGACTGCTTAACACCTGTTGCTAAAACATTCAATGCGGATTACGATTTTAATTATACATTATTCAAACATTTTTCTATATTTCATCTTCTATTTTTCATTAGTGTAACGGAAAACTAACTGGACGTTTATAAAAGTTGCCGATTCAATATGGCTTAGATTAACAATAAATTATAAAACAAATATATTGAAAAAAGGTTATTTGTATACCTTTTTATGTAAAAGTGTCGTGACTTTTTAATAGTTGAACGTTCATTCATCTGATGAGAGTGGAGAGCTGTTAATAGAGGGGAAATCCGAAACAATTTTCATTCATATAATTATATGTGAAAGATCAAGTTATAAATGTCAATAAATAAATTAATGTAAGTGTTTAGTTCCATAATCTTAATTGATTGGAAATAGAATAGATCTTTTCATTTGCAGATGAGATTATTTGTCTTGAATAGAATTGCTAATTTTAACTATAAAATAGACTCAATTATCGACCAAGACGCATGTCAGGAACACACTGAACCACAGAAAACCCCCCTCAAATAAACGATAATTATAAAGACGTTTCCTTCATTTTGAAGTCTCTAATAACCGCGTCTTTTAAGAGAAGACTATCATGTGAGCTTAGGTATTCATAATTTCGAAACAGATTTATCCCAGAATTAAAGCTTCATAATATTCCACAATAATTGACTTCCCCTCGTATACACACTTGTGTGTGTCATTAGGTTATAGTATTTTTTTAAGAGTATATATGACTCATATAGGGATTCCATCATATACTTTGAAGCCCATGCTCCAGGGGTTATCTTTCCAGACTTTACCTCTCCATCGAGAGGGGACTGAGTTTATGGCTCGGCGCCCGTGGCGTCCCCAAAAGGGGATGTGCCGAAGGTTTCTGGTAATTTCTCCATGGTACAGTCGATAAACCCACCTTAAAAAAACATGTGTGACAACTGGTTGCGTGCTAGACGCACTGGGAAATACTTATGTGATTGATATAAAGTTTTCCCCATATTCTTTAAAGATCCTCCTATACTTTATTTGACCATATCGCCGGGTGCCTGAGGTGCTCCCAAAAAGAGCATTGTGGGAATTTGTCCACCGTTCTGCCTATGAACCCACCTTAAACTGACCCTGTGTCGAATCTGGTTCCGTGGTAGGTGAACTGGGAAAAACCTATATGATTCATATATAGTCATAGGTTAGTACCCAAATACATTTCTTCGCATTTCTGACCCTTACATTTGCGATAGATTTTATGATCTATATTAAATGATACTTGGTTGCTGATACAACACATTATTCGTGAGCCTTTCGGCGGATCTAATTATTTGGATCGTTAAACACAACAAAGATACATTTAACAAAATGTGATATGATGAAGGTATGATTTTCGGAGGATACGACACATAGAAAAGAAGTTCCTATTCCGAATCCGTGGTTTTACTACGCCATATTTACAGCATAAGATATTGCATCACATTTAATATATCAAATTAGTATATAAAATATTTTCACAGTCTGGGGTGATATGTGGTGGTATACCATCTGCATCTATATGACCACTGTGTTTCGTAAGGATTATTGTCAACGGAACGAAAGGCATAGATACCTTGTAGTATTACAAGCCATACATAGGCATGTAGTGGAAGAGATAATTGATGCTGAGAAATTTAGCGTCATAATAATTTTGCCTCCTGTCCATAACCCAAAGACAATCACTGCTTCATTTGCAGATAATGAGATCAATACCAGATCAATGTCCATAACTGGTACCACCCTGCGTCAGCGTGGATCTGTGAACAACAAAAAATAATAGGTGATTTTACCCTCCTTAATGTTCCCATCGGAGGCCAGATGTGGTTTATCGTGTCATCCAGGACGAAGAGTTCGATTGCTAAAATATTATAATCTAATCGTTTTTTATACTTGATTTTTAATGGTAATGATAATATTAGCTGATTCTTTATAATGAAACATTCGGCATTCTTTCATCTTGCATCCAGTGCTACTTTCGGTTGAAATTTATAAAGTCTTTCTCGTGGAACAATTTTCAAGAAAATAGGTTTCTCGAGTACAGTAACTGTTATTGCTTTTTCCATTTGTGATTTGGTTTCCTTGCTGACGTTTTGTTTGAAGTAGTGTGGAACGTCAACATCTTGATAATGTCAGCATTTGCTCGTTGATATTCATTCGTTTGAAAGACAACACGTGATGTGGTTTTTGTTATTTGGTACATATATCGTGATTCTGTAGCGCCAGGGCAAGAGGTTTGTAAAAGAATAGACCTCGCTAAGATATGCATGATTCATTTGCAAGAAACCACCGTTAGCCATCATTCTCAGAACGCTGTCGTATAAGGCTGGCAATTTATGTATTTCTGAAAGATCCTGGTGTCATGCATCACATCTATATGAAAGATATGATCTGACGATTTATGAACAGGATTCAGGTTTTTAGGTCAAAGTTACCGTTTCTTGATATTTCTAGTGTTTTTTTAACTAATCCTTGCATAATCTATTCTGTGTTCAATTTCTGTATCTTCCGTACTAAATTTGTTTTAACTCATTCATACACTTAGGTATCTGGATAGTCTAGTATTTCCAAATTCCATATCCAGAATTTTGATGATGT
>OZ038475.1:37705495-37740495 GCA_964036315.1 Acanthosepion esculentum | reverse complement strand
GCAGTTACATCAACACAGTGTTTTCTGTGTATCTTACCTTGTTAAGATTTTGGTTACAGATCGTAATTCCTGGTACATTTTCTGTTTTTCTTAGGACTATCTTTTTGTATAGATTAAAAAATACCGTGATAGAACGCACCTTTTTTCTAACTACTTTTTCTATTTTAGCGTACGCCATTAACTCACAATGCAGGTAGATTTCCCTAGTAATTCTAATGTCTTTCCCATAGCAATCGTGTTTCCTAGGAGTTCAAATAAGTAATTGCTACTTTTATTTCCAAAACTATGGTATGCTAAAGTAAACTAAAAGCTTTTATCTTGCATATCAGGGTCTCCATTACTTAATGAGTAGTAAGTTCAACTCTGACGTCGTAGTCCATGATCTTGTTACAAAATAATCAATGCTTAATAAACGGCTCATGTGCATTTCCTGTTTGTATGATTTAGACGGTTTTGAAAAACTAATTCCTAAGATTTCGCCCGATGTGCGTTTAGTGTATCGATACTCTGCGTGTCCTTTTTTCAATCACAAAATTTTGTAATGAACCATTATTTATGACTAGCAGCATGACCCGGCGTTGCTCGTGCTTGATTCAAAAATCGACGACACATACAGCAATCGCTATCACTTGACTTAAAATATTTTTGCCCTTTCTTGCCTTTAAAGGAGTGACCTTTGCCGTGCTGATGTTGCTACATGCCATACTTCTTGCCTATCTCACACTGCGAATTTTTTCTAAGCTCTATACTAAACAATAAATCTGTTACGAAAAAAGAACTAAACAAAATGAACACAAAACGATCAGCTTTAAAAAAGGACTAGTAACTGGAAAAACCGAATGAAAAAAGAATGTGAACAAATATTTTTTCACACCCAACCCAGTTCTGCGGAATCAGAATCAACGTTGCGTTTAAGCAAACGAATGAGCCAATTGGAGTACCATGCAGATTTAAATTTTTCCCACTTGTGACGAATGCAGCTATCGATTTTTTTGCATGCTAGCATGCTAGTTAACATTCGTGTCAGTCAGCTGTTGGCTCTCACGCTGGCCAATAGAATCTTCCTGCCTATTCGTGGAACCAGCTATAGGATCTCAATCTGGCCAGTGGAAAATAGCCGCAAACTACATGAAAACTGCCGTAGACGCATGAAAAAATCGATGATTTCTACTATCGATGGGAGTTGGGAAATGTAAAGTCGGTCTTGGCCTTCTTACTTACTTGAAGCATGGGCATGTAAATATTGGTGCAATCCGTCGAAGATTGCGGCCGTGCATTCGTTACACACACACATACACACACAAACACACACACACACACACACACACACACACACACAGACACATCCTGCCTTATATATATATATATATATGATGTGTGTGCGTGTCTGTGTGTGTATACGTGAGAAAGAGAGAGAGAGATACTGAATGATAGAATAAGTGAGTGTGTGTGAGAGAGAGATAGAGATAGAGAGAGACAGAATTGCTTATACTGAACACGACTGACCCGCCTTGCCACGTACACAAGTGTGGACCTTCTCCATTGCCTTGGTATCCCAATAGTAAGATTGTTTGTTTTGTTTAGGTTTATTTTGTTTTACGGCATAGCAACCACACTGGGTTATTTAATGCCGACAATATTTTTGGGATAGATTTGTATGAATACGATATGTATTCTGTGGTTTAGATTGGTTTGGTTTATTTTATTTTACGGCACATCAACCTCAATGGGTTACTTAATGCTTAAAATTTTTTATTGCTGGTAATACCCTGTTTTGTCAAAAATCTGTTTCTGGCAATACTTCTCCTTCAAAATTGTACAGCTGGCAATAATTCTCTTCAAAAAGCATTGCTGGTAATAGTTAACTATTTGCCCATAGATGGGACCCTAACAGGTGCTACCACTCCGGGTCAGGGTGGACCTGGGTACACAGCGATTAAGAGGTGGTTCCACGCTCCTCAAAAACCTTCTGGTCAGAGGCCTTGCTGCTGACGTAGTTTATCGTCTTACCCAGGACGCGGATGTAGTTTAACGTGTTACCCAGGACGATGACATCTGTGTTTGTTTTCATAACATTACTTACAATGAAATTGAAGCGATAATTTATTTCGTTTAAAATGGATTTTCTTTAAAACACTTCTACGAAAGTTCACCATAACAATTATATTTTTGAAATGAGGAATACACAACATGGAATATATTTATTAGAATTAAACTTTCCTGATATTAATTCGATTTATGACCTTTCTGTCACAGGCGGGGTGTAGCGGGCCCCTTACTGCTCGATCGCTATTTCCATGGAAAGTGCTCGGACGACCTACAGTCATTGCCTTCGCCAGGTCTAACCGTCACGGCTAGGACACACAATGCCACTTACTTTGTATTCCATCGATGAGAAGTTCCACTCAAACAGCTTCTTCCCGCGAACCACGTCCCTATGTAACAATCTCTAGAGGATCTTTTTTCCGATCAGTACAATCTTAACCTGTTCAAGTCTAGCGTCAACCGTTATCTTCCCCTCTTATCCATATAAAGTACCACTTATTGTAACCATTTACCTCGAGTGGCACCCGGGATTTGTACACGGTGAACCTTACTGTAGAAAAAGCAAAACATATATATCAGTTTTCACATGTACACGTAAAAATACTTAGGGACGCACGGCCCACTGGATAAAGGCGTTGGTTGAAGTAATCCAGTGACAAACAAAAATGTTTTGAGTTCTGGCCCCAGAAAAACTGAACAAAATCTTGGAGAGTGGAATAACTGAAACTGAGATATCTGGAAGAGGCATGGTACATGAAACTAGAACAGTCTACCCCGGTTAACGAAATAAATGATTCAGTTCGAAATTCCAATCACCTGGAGAAAGACGGAGCGAAATGTTTGAATATGACAACAAAGATGATTACAAAAGTCCGAACAATGTAAATAGAGTGAATTGTAAATATTTGGAATTTGTTTTATTAGAGATTGGAGAATGATTTATTTGAGGGGTTGATAAAGTGTCAGTGAAATAAAAGTGTTATTAATCTAGAATTAATAACTGAGAATTCTACCTATAAGAAATAGATATAATCAATAATGACAGATTTGTTAAAACAAAACTGTCTCACTTTAATTAAATGGCATCTCAAAAAGATAATCCTAAAAGTGAAGATCATGTATACGATTGAATTTTTTGTAAAGGTTTTAATAAGTAGTTCTCAAAAAGTAATTAAACTGCGTGTTCCTAGTTTGTTTACAACACAAAAATGGGATATTGCTTTACTCGTTGAACAAAACAGGACACCTTATTTACTGTCTTCAGATATCACATTCTAACAACCTGTTACTAAGTAATTAGCGCAATTATTTTTTGAAACGGTGTGTAGTTTAGAATTACGAAATTAAGTAGTCTGGTGACCATTTGATCAATAGATAATGAGATCACTTTCCTTGGCCCGAGGAAGAAATAAAGCAGAACAAAAGTAGATTGTTCGAAATACGAACTCTTCTGGTGATTTTGATAGATCAGAATCACATCATAGACAGATTGTTAAATGTGAACTATGTCAAATGATGTTTGCAATTTATAACATTTATAACAACAAGTATATTTTCATTAAAATATGTCTTATTTTTGAAAAGTTTATTTTCATCTTTTGAGCAATTACCGAATAAATTTAAATTACGGATGTTAAAATAATAATAAAAAAGATATAGTTTCATTTTCTTGCATCATAAATACAAAACACTGGCTTTCTTCCTTCGTCAACCGCAATAGAACAAAAACGAAAATACTAACCTGAACCATTTTATACAGTTGAACCTAAATAAAGAGAAATGCATTATTGACCCTTTGGAATAAAATTTGATTTTACAAGATCAAATTGACTTTTACTACTTCTCCTTCAATACGCTGTGTCCGTTCAGTGATCATGGCTCTCCACAACTTTCCGTCTTTTGTAAATCTTAGTGAGGCTAGGCTTTTTGCCATTTCATTCCTCAGTCCCCCTGGCCGTCAGTATAGGCTGTAAGTCTAAATTCTCTGACATATCTTGCCTCATTGCATACACTAGAAATTTCAATTACCTCTTTCTGATTCTAACATGAGTGTCATTTTGTTTCCATTTTCTATAAAACCCCGTCATTGCTAATATGTTCCGTCCATGTTATTCCAAGTATCCTTCTGTAGAACAACATTCCTGTTGCGTCTGTTAGGTGATAATCCAGTATTTAAAACATGATAAATGCCCAGATGTAACATAACAGCTCTGTTCCATTTTCTTAGTTTCCAACGAAATTATCCAGTTTCTGAATAATTTGCCTAGGTTCTGGAAGACACCTTTCGGTATTAAAATGCGCCTTCGGATGTTAGTCTGGCTATTACCGTGTTCTCTTAAAATATTTCCTAGTGATTTAATGTTTTGTACTTGGTTGATTTTGGTGCCTTCAATTCCTGGGAACTTTTGCTTAGTGCTTTTGTCACGCTGCATTTCCCGCCTTCTCTGTTCATTGTAAAGGTTGAATAAGTCCTGTACGAAGACAGATCCTTGTTTCACCCCACTTTCTATTTTTACGTATTTACTGAATTCATTTTCTATCTGTAATGCTGGCGATTTCCACCCATTATATATCTTGCATTATTCTAATATTTCGAAAATAAATCAAGCTTACCAAGTTCAGTCTGTTCTTTGTGACGTTTGATTTGGTTTGGTTTGATTTACGACATATCAAACTCAATGGGATATTTAATGCCGACAAAATTTTTATTGCTGGTAAAATATTCTTCTTCAAAAAGATATTTCTGAGAATATTTTTCCTTGAAGAGATCCATAGCTGGTAATATATTTTCAAAGAATGTATATCTGTTTGTATTGCTGGTACTTTTATTAAAAATGTTTGCTGATAATAATTTTTCCTTCAAAATTATTGCTGGTAATATTTTTTATTACAAATTATTCCTGGTATTAAAATCTATTTTTACACAAGTGTGGGTGTCAACTATTTGCCAGGATCGGAGGCCTTGCTGTTGGACGTAGTTTATCGTCTTACCCAGGGCGCGGATGTAGTTTATCGTCTTACCCAGGTCGAGGATGTAGTTTATCGTTATACCTAGGACGGTCTTTGTAACGTACTTTATATACATTGCGTTGCATTTGTATTGTCCTCCTGATATCATGCTGAGTATAAATATCCTATTTCTTGTTAAAGTGTCTTTAAAAACATCGCACCCTTCTTGTCCTATTTCTGTCTAATCTCGCACTTTATTTATTAAAAATCAGGTTGTGTTATTTGACTCATGAGGCTGGTTGTCAGAGGGAGAGTTCGCCTTCATTTACACATGGCTTCGCTATGAAAATGGCTATCGCAGCCTATCAGATGAAACTTTACAGCAGTTCGAAAGTAAGAGAATATGTGATTGAATAATTATTTTAGGCTTCTGTACTTGAAAATTATGGGCGTCAGGTTTTGGGGACTACAACAACAATGCACAAATTTATTTTATTTTTGTTTCTTGTCGCAGATTTATTTTTAATTGCGTCATTTACTGATGACTAATGTTCATTAATTTTAATATTATCGTCAAAAATACATGTTTATCTTAACAATTTTCGAAACACGTTACCCCTAAAAATAATATTAAAAACACAAATAAAAAATAAAGGAAAATACAAAAGAAATATAAGCTCATATAATTTGTAATAGCAAATTTCGCTAAATGTAAGTAAAATATGCAAAATTAAAAATGAAAACCAATAAAGAAATGAGATACCAATAAAAACACATAAAATTTAAACATGTTTACATAAGATTACATGCATATTCGTTGGTTTTCATGCGTGCACACGTGTATGTTTCCTTCTGACTATGAGTTATTATGCCTGTGTGTCTTGATGTCAGAGTTAGATCTCGGAAGTTAGCATATATCTTTGCTGGCATGTATAGGCATGTGTATGCATTAGTTTACGTACATGTATATGCGAATATGTATGTGTGAGAAGTAAAAATAAAATACTCACGGCAGGGTGAAAAGAAAGTCATGTCACATTAGTGGAAAGATTCCAAACAGGCGAGAAAAACTTACAAAAAAACCTCCAAAACATAAGAATAAACAATTTAAAATATAGAACATCTAAAATATAAAATTATTGGAATGTGAAATAAATACTAAAAAAAACGAAAAGAAAGTGTAATGTTAAATAAAATACTTTTCATTAAAGTAAATAATAATATTTTATAAAGAAAATGGAAATAAATAACCAGTAAATCTAATCACGAAGTAACTTTCAGGAGAACAGAAAAATTAACATTTATTTGAAAATAAAAATAACTTTATTAAATCATTTTTTATTGCTCGCAGTGAAAGATTCATCTCCTTTTCGTATCTGTATATCATCGATGATTCCAATGTTGATTCAGGTTACATGCACGAGAAAGCGATATCTCAGATTTTAAAGACTTTTAAATTAAGTGAGACAAAATTAAGATTCTTTTATGTATAACAACCCATATTCTCCTGACACATCAAAATTGCTATAATACATGTGATTTATTCTTATAGAGAAGTAAAAATCTGAAATGTGTTGAATTGTGGACGTTTCATTTCTTCTTTGAGGTAGGTTAAAATAACGCAATGTATGTTTATCAATAAGAAGACACCAGACACAATTTCTATAATGATTTTTGATATTTCAATATAACTGTTATGGTCCAGGTTAAGACCAAAGAAGAACAACACGAACACAAGAGTAGAAATAACGAAGATATATTACACGGAATAATAATACAAGATGTGGAAGGTGTTAGTATAACTGTCAGTCTGATTTGGAGTGAACTACTATCGGCTCGACTCGATTCGTCTCTCTCTCTCTATTGAGAGGCGTAGTATACATAGTGTTAGGAAGAGTTAATTCTGTAGTTATAGGTAAGGAACCATAACACCCCCTCCAAAGTTTTTACCTCGCAGGGGTCTTTAATATTTTTCCCCTTCGGCTTAATCATCAAAGACTCTGTAAATTTTCTTTTTCTGCTTGATTTCCGCGGTTCTGAAATTTCTTGAGACTTTGCATATTGAATGTGTAAAATATTGTGTCCATTACTTACTCCTCTTCCTGAGGTAGACCGTTAGAATCCTCTAACAGCCTCTTTCTGATCTGATTTAAGTGCCTTATATGCGAGAACTTCAGACCCTGAATTATGTAAATCACGTTCCCGATTCGTTTCTCTGTTGTACCTGGCTCCCAATAGGATGTGTTTTTTGTGAACATTCAAAAAAGAACTTTCTCCCCTGGGTTAAATTTTCTTTTTGGTACAAACGACGTTGGTGATTGCTTTGTCTGTTTTGGCAGTCATTTGTCGATTACCGATCTAATTTTTCGGGCGAACATTACTAATGGACCTGCGAAATCTACATGGATTCTCGATCACGGTCGATCTGTCTTAGGCCATGGCTTATGAGTGATCGGAGGTGCCTTGGCTGCTAAGGAACAGCCCTTGCATTTGTCAACCATATGTATAATATCTTGATCCATGTTTGCCCAGTACAAGTAACTTCGCATTAAGGATTTCATCCTGTTCTTTCCTGGGTGGCCCATGTGAAAATCCTTGAGGATTCGGCTTTGTAGCGTTTTCGGGGTTACTACACTTTTATTATATAGCAGAACATTATCACATAACGAAAAACTGTCTCATATATGCTTCTCTTGTCCTACAATTTTTGTTTGCGTTTCTTTTATAAATTTGTCATTCACTGATTCGTTTCTAATTTCCTGTAATGTGACGGGGAGGTCTTGCATTATGATGTTCTAATATCTTCCTCATATCGTAGAGCTGCAATTAGAGAATCTTCTAATGGCTCCGTTTTCTTTGGTATTAGTCTCGAAAGACCATCTGCATGCCCGATTTTGTTTGATGGAAGATACTCCAATTTTAAACTTATAGTTTAATAAAATCGTCCCCCATCTTAGCAATCTATTAGCAGTGTAGACAGGTAGACCTTTCTTTGATCCAAATATTGTGAATAACGGCTTGTGGTCCGTCTGTAAGGTGAAAAATCTATCGTAAACATCATCTGTGGAATCTCGTAACCGCAAAAATAATCTCCAGCTCTTCTTTCTCGATTTGCGAGTAATTTTGATCGGCCTGTAGTAACATTCTTGACGCATGCACGATGGGCATTTTTGTCCCATTCGGATTTTTATGAAGTATGCATGCCCCAAAACCATAGGCACTCTCGTCACTCGCGACTATTATTTCCAATATTGGATCATAATGTGCTAAAAATAAATCTGCTGTTAGAGTCTTAATGATTTTGTCGAAAGTTTTTTGACGTTCATATGACCATTCCCAAACTTTTTCCTTCTTCAACAGTTCCTTCAGGGGTGCGCGTAATTTGTGCATGTTAGGAATAAATTCTTGATAATAATTTACTAAGCCGAAGAAGCTTTGTAACTCGGCTAAATTTTTTGGAGCCGGCATTTTTTTTATCTCTGGAACTTATTAGCGCATACTCGAATCTCACCCGATTTCTTTTTCACGTAAACCGTAGGTGCGGCCCATTTTACTATATTCTACCTTTGTCAATATACCGGCTTTCACGAGTTTATCCAACTCCTCGTCTATTTTTTTCTAATGATGCGAAAGGTACATTTTTTTTCTTCTTGAAAATGGGTTAACATTTTCTTTTGGTTCGATTTTGGCCGCCATTTTTTTACACCTCCCGAGGCCGGCTGAAAATTCGTCGGGGAAACTCTCCTTTCATTTCTCCTTCAATTTCTCTGCCTCGGTCGATAACCTTTCCACTTTTTGACAGAACGTATTTATCGGTAAATCCCAGAGGTCAAATATCTGCATCCACTTAAATCCAAATAAATTTTCCGTATTTTTTAGAACATATATCTTTAATTTCTTGGTCATCCCGTTGAACGTCACATTTGTGATAATCTCCCCTCAAATTAGTTTTTTCTTCCTGTTACCGACCTGGCTAATTTTTCTGTTCTCAACATGGTCGGTTTGTTTAATTTCTTCCACGTCTGTAAACTAATAATGGTTAAATCTGATCCGGAATCTAATTGTAATCTGTTTTTTGTTTAACATTTCTACTTGTATGTATTTTCGTATATTTATCCCGTCTGCTTGGTCAGTTCTAGTGATTCTTACTCGGCTTTTGTTTTCTTTCTTTGTTCTACAGTGCGAACTTTTATGTCCCACTTTATTGCACGACAAACAGTCTTATAGCGGTATGGACAATCTTTGTACCAATGCAAAGTCCCACAGCGATAGCATAGACTGGGTGGTAGTTTCTTCTGAGGTTTCATTTGACTTTTTGTAGTAAAATAATTTGTTTGGTTTTGTTTTTGAGGAGGGAGAAAAACGTGTTTGTCGTACTTTTCGTATGTGAGCGACGCCAGACTCTTCGATATCTTTCGAGTCCTTTTTTACGCTTATACATCTCTGACAGTCCTCAGCCAATTATGTAGCGTCAATTCTGGTTCACTCTCAAATTTTGTTAGAATTCTCCGTCTGTAGTCGAAACCAGGCCTTGGACGAATGTCAAACATTTAAAATTATCAGGGCTGAGTTCACATAACTTAAAGTCATGACAGTGTTTCTTTAGTATGGAAGCGAATGTTATATAGTCTTCGCTATACATTTTTTAAAATTTAAACATTTCCACCTTTTGTGGAATAGTGAAGTGTTCGGACTAAATAATTCCGTTAAAATTTTCACGGCTTCCTTGAAAGTCAACTCATTCGTTTTCCTTGGTAGGATGTAGTCTACGAATTTAGTGTATTCGCTTGACCCTAGTTTCCTCAGTAGTAGACGTACTTTTTTCGCGTCTGACTAATTCCCGCAATCAAACTCATATGAATTTTCATATCTTGTGAAGTAAGCCGCGAAGGTTTTGTCTAAGTCCGGTGCATGAGTGAGGTCTTTGATAGAGCTGCATATAGCATTTTGCGAGAATGCCGCTTCATTTCCAGAATGTTGTCCTTTATTTGTTACTGCCCGTAGTAGTAATTCTTGTAGTTCGAGTTGCTTCTCTTCCTTTTTCTGTTGAATTTCTAATTGTTATTCTTCGAGCCTAGTCTATCTTTCCTCATTTTTTGTTGCCGCGCGAATTGCATTTTCATTAGTTCCAATTTGGTTGCCTTAAAGTCTTCCATGCTTACACCGTGATTTTGTGTAAAGATTTTTCCTTTTTTCTCAGTGTAGCCTTCAGGTCTTCGTCGTCTGTTGTTCTGGAACCTTAGTACGAAACATTTCCCTGCGTACAATTCGATTCTGTTCTGGCTGACAGGTTAAATTCGTGTCTTCGTTACCACTGTTAAGGTTGGTGTCCAACAAAATGTTTTTTTTCAATACCTCCGTCGCCTCTGTTATGGACGACCGATAGCAAAAAGGTTTCTTTTTTTTTACAATCTCCGCGTAGAATTAGTTTCTTCAATATCCTCGACGCCACTGTTATGGTCCAGGTTAGGACCAAGGAAGAACAGCACGAACACAAGAGTAGAAATAACGAAGATATATTACACGGAATAATAATACAAGTTGTGGAATGTGTTAGAATGACTGTCAGTCTGGTTTGTAGTGAACTATTATCGGCTCGACTCGATTCGTCCCTCTCTCTTGAGAGGCGTAGTATACATAGTGTTAGGAAGAGTTCATTCTGTACTTATAGGTAAGGACCCATAACAATAACGGACATTAAAAAGTTAGAAACGATAATATTTTTTACAATCATATTTTGGAGATTCAGCAGCTGTTGCACATTTTGAAGCAGTCAGCATATAATCGAACCTTACACTTTTTTTCTGGAATAGTATAATGCTTTTTTGTATCCATCTAATTCTCATTTTACTTGCGTCCCTTTTGGTATCAAACAATGGACGTAGTCAAAACAGAGATCATAAGCATGACAATACCAAACTTGACGAAATCACATCCAAAAACATACTTCCAACCGCTTTCTCTGTGTTAAGCTTTTTAAGAGCAACAACAGTATAATTATTCGTCCTAATAAACTTCCAGGGCCAAGATATTAAGATGATTAAGCATTGACACCGTGAAAGGAAGAATTCATATAGGGGATGACGCTTGTAATCAAGCGTGGAGTTTGAGGTAAATTTAATTTAAAAAACGAAAGTGAGATAGCATCAGGGACATTTAGAAATGTAGGAAATTTACCATCATTAATGATCCGGTGCTTTTTCAAAAGTCACAACGACGATTATGAATGGAGGCAATCCTTCAACATCATTTTTCTTTTTTTTTTTTTTTTTTTTTTTTTTACTATTTTATGACATCCATGACTACCAGACTTGCATGATTTGCCTTCATTTGTCATGCTGGCGAGTTCGTTGTTTGAATCATCTAAAACCCGAAGAGAATCAGTCCAGAATTAGTGTTCAGTTTAAGTTGTGCACTGGCTAAAAGTTGGTGTTTATGCAAACTGTGTGGCGCGACTTTGTTTAATCCGACACGGTAGTCGTCTAACTGCTGTCCTTCAATATTCTGTAGAAAGAGAGTGCCAAGGAAAAACTGTTTCCATGTTCGAAATCATAAGGTTACACTTCATTTTTTCTCAAATATTTAAAAGCTTTTTAAATATTCATCTTTCATTTTGCAGCTAATCCCATATACATTCAAATATTACATGCATCTATTTGTTACTGAAACTACAGTAAGAAAGTCACGTTTGAGTTTAATTGCTACTTCCTAAACAAGGCGGAACAAAGTGAATTAGGGAACACGTTCCATTTTTATTTTACCTCATGAAATATTCATATTAAAATATTATTTTAATAGTTTAATTTGCTAATAGTCTCAGAAATTATATATTTTTGTGACATAAAAGATGTAGCCTACGGTCTTTGATAGCAATCTAAATAATCCATATTTTCCAAATTGCTCAGAATCCATAACCTAATGAATTGCTTTTAATAAATCTATTACAAAGCTGCGTTAACTTCTTGATATAACACCAATTTGTAAGATATTTGTTTGAAAATTAAATTAATTCCTGGCAAATAAATATTCAATTTCTAAAAATTCATAAATACGTGATTTTTGGAACACCACGGACGCTAAATTCTAAATGCAAATTGTATAACAGAAAAAGGTCATTCAAATGTTGTACGTGTTGCAACTTTTTATCTGGAATCATGTTCATCTGAACTTTAATCAAAATGGTTAGTTAAATTTAAAAATATACAGTCAACATTACAGTTGAAATGTAATTGTGCGATGCATAATGTTAAATTTAGCCTAATACATTTGACTTTTGTTTCTTTATACTTTTTTGTTATTCTCTGCATTATCGGCCACTGATTGAAACATACTAATTTAACCGAAGGAGATATATTGCCTGATCCTGGAGGTAAATGTACCGTAGACGATTTGGAAATCGCTACAGTTTATCATTTATACATTTTACATGACAACAATAAAAATAATATATGGTTTCAAGAATGTTATGTATTTCTTTGAAACTGGAAATAAATTTAACCCACAAAATTCTGGATATGACAAATTGTTAGACGGAATCACCTCTAAAACCTCATACTTTCAGCCGCTTTTTCTGAGTTATTTTTCTTAAGAGCAACAACAGTAGTTTTATTCGTCCTAATTTAGGATTAAATAAATAATTTTGTATAGAGAAGCTGCTTAAGTATACAATAGAAAAAGCAATACTTTTGACATGTTGCATTTAAGTTTTGTTTCTCTCAAATATATATATAGAAATCTCCTAACAAAATTATATGCAAGACTTCATAAGTATGTCAACTAAACATAACATAGTAAACGCCGATTGACGTTGAATACAAAATAACTTTTAATAGAAAATAACGTCTTTAATAACAGATGAAAAATAAAAGAAAATAACCTGTATCCGTAACTACCTTATCTAACCACATATAACATCAAGATATGCACAAAATAACCAAGTTCAAGACCTTACTCAAATAACCATATAGTGATTGAAGAGTCGTTAACCAGGAAGAAAACCAAACGAAACTGCACACCGATTGCATTTAAAGTATCATAATTATTGGGGTATCATAAGCGTAATTTTTCTAGATTTTTGATTATAATATATTGGAGAAGGAGAACATAATATTCATTTTGTTACCACTTATTTCGCTATATTCGGGACGGTATAATCTGAAGCAAATTATATCTATTGTAAAATCTAAAAAGGGCGTAAACAAAGAGTTTAAATCGGTAAACACATTATGCATCTGTTTTGACAAATATATTCACATTGGTATCATATATTACATATGCGTGTATCGATTATCGGCACGACAACTGAAATCTGCCGAGTCCTTCACTTTTGCACCAATGCTTTAGTTCATGAGACATTATCTTTCCCTGCAGTTACGGGTCATGCTGCAGAAGATTCAGTAGATGACATACAGCTGCCAATTGATAATTATTATGTATTTATTCGGTCGATTTAGTTCGGGCATTCATAAGTCCATGACGCCAACCATCACGGTCATGTATCAAGATCGAAACGTCATTCGGGAGGCATTCTGTGTCATACGATAGCTGGTCAATATCGATGGTTGCCGGACAATCAACTCGTCTTGTTCCATGGCTAGGTGTCCCGAACAGTCGATGATACGCGACTTCTCATTTAATTCGCCAGAAGTGACTTGCAAAATGCATTCTGCAGTCGCGTAAGTTTGTAGAAATATAAGGGATGGGTCCATAGAGCTGGGATTTAGTTGAATTTTATCTCCAAGAAAGGTTAAGCATAACTCTCACTGTCAGAGTGTAGGTTCTATCAAACTTAGACTGTCGTTTCAACAACCGTGAAAAAGTCAATTCAGAAATAATACAGAAACAATATATATTATATCCTGAATTCATGTTTTTTTTTATAATTAAAATATAGAAGCAAGGCCTACATTTAGAAATAATTTAGACGTTACTGTGTTACTATATTTCTGAACAGATTATAGAGATTATTTTTCAAATTTATAATGAGGCTTTCTTAATCTGCTTATCTGTTGTCGGTATTAAAGACAGATGACATGAATATTTTATTTAACTTACAAGCGTTGTAGATGCCTTCGCTCTCTTTGATGTAGTCGACATCATTCAGAGATTATTTTGGTTTTTGCTAATAGAGAAATGACAAATTAGTTGCTGTTCACACTTTAATGGATTTCAACAGGACAAAAAAAAAGGGATTTTTGTATTATTTTCATATACTCTTTATTCTGGTTGCAATGACATTTTTGTTAAACTTTTGGTAACTATCTGTTTCATTGACCTTTTCTCATCACTCATCATTGACCTTTTCTATATTTGTCCTTTCACTGCTATTTGGTATGTTACGGTTTGTTATTTATAAACTTGTTTCAGTCATAGTTTGTGGAGAGATAAATTTGTGGAGTCGAATATAAACATTTATTACGCCTGCAGCGTCAAGGTTTGGTGAAGAAGCTTTTCGCAATTATTGTTTTCCTAATTATCCGCTTAGTGCTGCCAGCATTTAAAATGGCGGATTTTCACGAGTACAGTATATACACAAATCTCGATTTTAACCTAAAACTATCTAAATATATACATTTAATTTTTAAGAACATAGTGATAATGTGATGGATATTCTTAACTATTATCGATAGACAAACAAAAATATTGCAAGAATATCTGAGACTATCTACATGAATTCTGGGCGAAGGGATGTACACTTGCGATTTGTTAGTCGATAGTTGGTCATACAAAAGAGTCCAATGCAATCTGGATGACTATTTGTATAGGAGACACATTGCATAATAAATTGCGCTGCAAAAGATAAATAACGCCTCTTTTGTTTGCAGGGGAAAATCAACAATTAAATCAGATAAGAATCTATCTTTACCAAGTCAGTCACCGAGATGAAAGGTAAAGTTTTTTTCACGACAGATTAAACAGAACTCTTCGGTGTGAAATCACTAAATTACCTCGGGCAAGGGCAAGGAGGTATTTTTAAGTGAATGTTGATGTTTCCGTTTCAGCTTCCACTTATGAATTACAAAGAACTCATTCCAAAATCAAATTTAATATATATATATATATATATATATATATATATATATATATATATATATATATATTGTGTATTTAGGCAGCAATACTTCATCTATGCATGTTTCATTAAAAACGACAGAAAATGTACTACGATTAGGCTTTTTATTTAATTTTTCTTGTGTTCGAACGAGTGATTTCTTTTGTGGAACATTTGGACAGTTTCTACACACTCTTTGTCCGAAAAAGAAAGCACCTGTTCGAAGATAAGAAAAATTAAATAAAAAAAATAATCTTAGTTCCTGGTCTGTTGTTTTTTAACGAAACATGAATATATATATATATATATATATATATATATATATATATATATATATATATATATATATATATATATGTATATGTATATGTATATATAAATAAAAAGAAAGAGAACACCTAAAGTTAAATGAAATTAATATGATAAGTTAGAATATGTAGGACATTAAATGACACATGTTCTTTGTACATACATGAGAAAAATTTATATTACTAAATTTATAAAATATATAAAAAATAAAAGTTTACTGATTTAGTAAAATAATTTACCTATCTTTGCCTCATTGTCATAAATGTTATTAAAAAAAATAAATATATAACCTGGTAATATACACACATATACTCGATAAGAAAAAATAATTTTACATACTGTAAGTAATTCTAATACATTTACTTGGTTTTAAAAAGAAATATAGTATTTTAAAAATTAAAGATTAATTTTTTTTAGAATTGTAGTTAAAACATATTCTAGACTAAACAGCCCCCAAAAGTATACAAATAGAAAAAATACCGTAAGAATTTTTGCCGTTAAAAATAATTTTTTTATAAAAAAACCCAGACGACATGCATTTAGCGGATGTCAGAATTTGTTGAAAAATACGTCCCTACCCATCCCTAAACATAACTCCGCTTTCGAATGTAACTATTAACTGATACAACGAAAATTAAAAAATTGAATACGCTACCACCCCTTGTCTAGATGAATGGATTTCTCGTTATCCTTCGAAACACTCAATTATGAATATTTGCCGTGCCTTTAAAACTGTAAATTTAAAAAAAATAAGAGACTCTAAAATTCGCTTGACGAGGAAATGGAACTAATGTCATTAATTTAATAACAAAATTAAATTCGAAGCTTTTAGCTTCCATTTTTGAAACATGGTTATCACTGTGTAGCGAAAAACATTTTAAATCAATTAATTTATAATATATATATATATATATATATATATGTGTGTGTGTGTGTGTGTGTGTGTGTGTGTATGCGCGTGTGTGTGTGTGTTTGTGTGTGACGGAATCTCCCATCGATTTCGACGTATGAGGCTACGACAACCTCATTCTGTTTTTATGTTTGTGTCTTTTGCGACACTTCATTCTCGCTAGTGACTTGCATACTAGTTCAGATATACTGAAACAGTGTGAATCTCGGGACATAGCAACTGGAATATTTGCTGACGTTTTCGCCGTTGTATTTCGTCTCTGAGCCAGTGAATGCGACCGTTTTCGAAATTTTCTGATACAACCACAGCACAAATAACTCCAGTTATTTCTATCCAGCGCAACTCACTTAAAGTTAGTATGAGGCATGTTGACTGCAGGGAGGTTACTATTTGTCTTTATATCTGAGCCACGGCCATCAGCATTCCTTGTCGTCACTCATTCTAGCACCATGAACAGTCCAGTAAAGTTGTGACTTCATCAGGAAAGTCTCAAATTCAACCAATGTTGCATTTTACGAGAACAGCACTAAACATCCTATCGTCAATAGTATAGACACCTATCGCGGGGAGACAACTTTTTTGCTCTGTCAAGCTATCCTTAATTTACACTGTTTTAGTTCATTTTTATTCTTTTTCCATAAACGCATGTTAGCCTCATTCATCTCATATTCTCTAGCTGCAGCTCTGTTTCCTATTCTTTCTGCTAATAATATTATTGTTTGTTTAAACCTTGCACCATAACACGCACGCTTTGACGACATTTTGGCTGGAAAATAAAATGTTATATTTACCGGGAAAACCGTATGGTAATTTTCAACATTATTTGAGCCGCTTAATTTCGATTTTAATAATTAATGTCAAAGTCGACAAAATGTCTTCGTAATTATTTTTTTTGACAAAATTTATAGATGCGTATTATACATAGGGATATATATTTCTTTATTTATGGATCCTTTGTTGGGATGCGTATTATTTATAGGTGCGTATTATTTTCGAGAAATTACGGTATGATCATTTCGCTTCACCTTCGATGGCATAAAAGAAACTGAAGTAGGAATGTACTTAACTTAAATGTGGCACAAGGTCGCAAGTATTTAGCACCCAGGAAAATTAGTCGTAAGTGATCTAGCGATAAAAGCACTTACGCCGCATCGAAGTGAGAATGAAGTACCTGTTTTGTACTTGGGATCGATCATCTTCCAAAATATAACCGGCTCGGGATCGAGAGTAATCTACTTCATACCGTAGGGTATGAAAGAGCTGAGTCAAATCTAGGATTGATGAGGATAGTTTATACCCAATTTTACGATAAGCATCAACGTGTTTTTGTTAAATAGAATGTTAAGTGATGATTAAAATCTGCAAACTGATTTTGCAGTGGGTGTGATATTAGCAGAGATTGCTAGAACACGAGATAATACATAATAATTTTATATCGGTATTTCATTTGTAATATGACCGGTCTCCACATTATAATACTAATAACAATTACATAAACACATACAGACTTGTTTCACCGCACGCGTGCACACAAACGGATAATTTGATATGAATATATTGATATTAAATGTGCAACACTAATGCTTAGTGACCTGTAGCGTGAAATCAGCAATCCGTGTTCGAATTCTGGTCGAGTTCATTCATTCACTTTCGCACTAATACAGATGTGGAAGGTATGAATCTACATCTCACACCTCGGGTCTAAGTTAAATAGTAGAACATGTGGCAGTGGCAGGTTAGCCGTATTTAACAGCCATGATAGGAGAATTATAGTTCTGGATTAAAGTCCGTATAATATGACCATGATGAGCCATATACTTGAACTGTAGCTAGTATACTGTGAGTAGTTTTTTTTATAAACTACGTGCATGTTGGAAGATACTGATATATATATATATATATATATATATATATATATATATATATATATATATATATATATATATATATATATATATATATATATATATATATATATGTGTGTGTGTGTGTCTGTGTCATTTGGCAGCAACTTTTCTTTTAAACATGTTGTGTTGAATGTTAAAGACAACATTGTCTTGCATATTTTCTTTTGAATCTCATTAGAAAATATGAGAAAATTCAAAAGAAAATGTGCAGGACGATATATATATATATATATATATATATATATATATATATATATATATATATATATATATATATATAAATATATATATATATATATATATAAATATATATATATAAATATATATATATATATATATAAATATATATATATATATAAATATATATATATATATATAAATATATATAAATATATATATATATAAATATATATATATATATATATAAATATATATATATATATAAATATATATATATATATATAAATATATATAAATATATATATATATAAATATATATATATATATATATATATATATAAATATATATATATATAAATATATATATATATAAATATATATATATAAATATATATATATAAATATATATATATAATATATATATATAAATATATATATATATATATATATATATATATATATATATATATATATATATATATATATATATATATATATATATATATATATATATTTTTTTTTTTTTTTTCTGTCAATGTCTGGTGTCTTACCAGGACTTGAAATATGAGAGAATGCGCTTGCAAAATACAAAATGCCGATATAAATCGAAACAGCATTTAAATCGAACTAATATTTCTTTTAAATAAAGAAAATCAGAAGTCAAATTTCTTGCTATAATATCAAGGAAACATTTTTCGCCCGGCATTTTTGCAAGTGCAAAAGTCAAGAAAAAGTATTTGCTCTGTATATATTTTTTATCATTACATAAAAAGGGATTAATTTTTTGAAAGTGTCTAATTAATTAGATTAAAGATCCCGCTTTTTAAAATTTTTTGCTTTTTTATGGCAAGCACACTTCATATTGATTGAGCCCTCCTCAAGTTTGAGATGTTTACATGAAAGAGAAAATTAACTTTTCTAAATCTATCTTTAATCGAAGTTGCGCAAGTCTGGTAATAGAGTTATTCATGGCAAATAAGCGCTAATCTAAACTGCCACATTTGATCTTATTACGTTCCGCAAATTATAACACGAAAAAAGATGAAAAAATCCTACAATTTCGTCTCGATGAAGAAGATTTTATGCAAAGAACGATTCAAAATATAAAATTAAAACTCATTTAAGTAATTACTTAAGATTTAAAAAGGTGAGGCCTAATAAAAATAAAAATAAATAAATGTAAATATTTATTGGATTCTCACGAGGAATTCCTTGGAAATTAGCAGTGCTTTTATTCATTGTAAATATATTTTTCTTCTATAATTTTTCAAATTATATTCAACTGAAAAATAATTTTCTGTTTTTTTGATACTAAGAAAAAATTACAGTAATCCCACTATTAATGTGTAAATCACTGCTGTTGCATTTGAAAAAAGCACATGTGATATATATATATATATACATATGTATATGTGTGTGTGTGTGTAATTAACTAAATGTCATGATTAAAAACAACATAAAACCATAGCCCTAATAGAATAATTTCCGATATAAAGCTCCGACGAAAATAGTAGAGGTACCAGATCTAAAGATTCCATTAGGTGTGCAACTGACAGTAACCAAAAACATTTGATTCCTATGTCCACATTTTCTATATTCAGAAGACGTATATCTCCGATATTAAACAGAAAAAAACATCAGAAATATATATATATATATATATATATATATATATATATATATATATAATAGCTGGCTACTCGTATTCGAGTATACCCATGTACTAGGGCGGCTAGAAAATCACTATTGCAGACGCTCACTTAGACACATTTGTGTTTGATTAACACCCACAAAGTCCCCCCACCCGAGGTTTATATTGCAACTACAGTTTCTACGTGTTATCTAACGTGATCACCAATTTGAACAATGCCAACACGTTCAACCCCTCGGCCCCGATGACTCGTGGCTTCGTGCTAGCACAGCTATCAACGGACCCCAATATTTCGGTCTACTCAATTTCATTCACAAGGCTTGGATCAACATGTGGTTTTAAGGCACTTTCCAAATGTGAAGCACGCTGGGAATTTATTTCTTTAAAGGTTATTTTTTTAAATGGATACTCATATTCGAGTAGATGCTCTGTTTTTATTTATTTATTAAACAGTATATTTATATGTATCGGATATTTAAAGAAATATGCGCCTTCCGGCAGGTTTCGAACTTGAGTCCCCTGTTGAAACGGTCATTAGAGTTGACGTGCGTTAGACAAACTCAGCTACGTAGGACGTTCTGATCAATCAATGCCTGAATATTGATTTTGAACAGATTTCTTCCTGATATGCATCATACACTAGCAGCATGGTCCGGCGTTGCCCGTGCTTGATTCAAAAATCGTACGACTCATACAGCAATCGCTATGAATTGACTGAAAATATTTTTGCTCTTCCTTGCCTTTAAAGGAATGCCCTTTGCCTTGCTGATGTTACTACGCGCCTTAATTCTTGCCTAATTCGGACAGTGAATTCTTTTAAGCTCTATACTAAACATTAAATCTGTTACGAAAAAAGAACTAAACAAAATGAACACAAAAAGATCAGCTTTAAAAAAGGACTCGTAACTGGAAAAACCGAATGAAAAATGAATGTTAACAACAAATTTTTTTCACACCCAACCCAGTTCTGCGGAATCAGAATCAACGTTGAGTTTAAGCAAGAAAATCAGCCAATTGGAGTAAAGTGACATGCAGATTTAAATTTTTCCCACTTATGACGAATGCAGCTATCGATTTTTTTTGCATGCTAGCATGCTAGTTAAAATTCGTGTCAGTCAGCTGTTTGCTCTCACGCTGGCCAATCGAATCTTACTGCCTATTCGTGACAGCCAGTTATAGGCACTAACTCTGACCAATAGAAAATGGCCGAAAACTACATGAAAACTGCCGTAGAAGCATGGAAAAATTGATTATTTTCACTATCGATGGGAGTTGGGAAATGCAAATTCGGTCTTGGCCTTACCACTAACTTGGAGCATGTGCATGTAAATATTGGTGCAAATCCGTCGAAAATTGCGGGCGTTACACACACACACACACACACACACACACACACACACACACACACACACACACACACAAACACACTGTCTTTTATAGATAGAAATACATTTTTGCTATGTTATGTATCCTAATGTAAAGAAAGCCAATTTTTAAGAAATGGATTAAATTCGACATATTTTAAATTTATTTGTTTAAACGTTATGGATATTCATATTTAAGTAGATATGGTGTTTTTATTTATTTATTAAACAGTATATTTCTTTATTTAAATGTGTATTGTAACAAGATTTCTCGAATATTCAGGCCCGTAGACATAGATGTGTGTGTGTAAGAATATATATATATATATATATATATATATATATATATATATATATATATATATGTGTGTGTGTATATATATATGTATGTATGTATATGCGTTTGTGTTTGTGTGTGTGTGTCGATTTTGGCCCGTCTATTTTAATATATTTTTAGTAGATAACATTAATTCGTGTTTATTTCAAATATACAATAAATTATTAAGCCCAATTTATTTTAAATATAAAATATAAATTCCATCACATTAAAATTCATTATATATATATATATATATATCGCCTGACGATTGCACTAGCCTGAAACAGACTGTCGCCTCTAAGTGCTGACTTCCATGTCCACTTTTATATATATATATATATATATATATATATATATATATATATATATATTAAAACGAGATGTCAGTGTTTTTTTTTATTTTCACGCCATTTAGGCGACAATTTATCCATCGCACCTAAATAACGTGAAAATGAAATAAAAAAAACAGATATCTCGTTTTAACAGATAAATTTATCAAAATTACACAGAATTGGCACCAATCACGGTCTCCAGATTACTTCAGAATTTTCTGCAATTCTTCTGGACGATCAATGTTACTTTAATCCTTGTCTTCAGTTCATGTTTGGTGTTACAAGGAGTTTTTTTGAACTGCACCCTACACATAATAATCTATATCTCGGGAGTTAGCTAGCCAGATATAAAGGGTGATGTGGTCTTAGAAATTGTTTGACCTCAATGACTTGGTTCTCATGCTTGTGTGACCTGTTGCAGAATTCTGTGAAATAAAAAAAATAATCCTCGTATGATATATGGACTGCGTCAGCATTGCGTTAACGAGATATTTTTTATTAAAATTTAAATTGTATTACAGTCAGTTTCTACCCAGCACCTGAAGAATGCGTTGTGCTACCAGTCAGGGATTATACATCTATTTATTAATATATACTTAATAGCTCTGTTATATTAGAACGAGCACTATTTTATAAGCACCAGCACTCAATGTTCGATATCTTTATATATATATATATATATATATGTATATATATATATATATATATATATGTATATATATATATATATATATATATATATATATATATATATATATATATATATATATATATATATATATATATATATATATATATATATATATATCACAAATATTTCCAATTACTACTTTTTGGTGCGAAAACATTTAGTAGAACAAAATAGGTATTAAAAATAACTGTTTTGTTTTCTGAATATTTTATTCCTAGCTGGGTAAGCAGCTGTAAAGTTTGTTAGACTCCTGGCAAAGAACCAGTGTTGCAGTTTGAGGCAATCATCTTTTATATAAGCACCACTAGGGAGAAAAACAGTTATTAAAACCCTACAGAGAGATAAAAGTCTATCGTAATAACACGAAATAATTGAAGGAACCGGTAAGCTTCGTTGGATAGTGGGTCCTATATTGAAAACAAAATAGTAGATTTCACATATCTTAACAAGAATAGTCAGAATAATTACTGATAACTGAAACTTACTGTACGCGTACGCCCTCCGCAAAATTCATAAAACTTTTCTGCTAATATCTTTTTTGCTATCCAACGAAAAAGAAAGAGAAAAAGCCTGTCCCCACCGTCAACCATTTAAAGGACAGTTCACGCAGTGGATTGGTTGTTACAAACATTTAATATGGTTTGCGAAAACGTGGCCTATTTTCGTCTAATTCATGAAAAAGGCCAGAGTATCTGCTAGCGTTTGATTGCGAGACGGAAGCAAGAATTGATCTTCCCTGATTGTGTCGACTTTGTGATCGGGTGTATGATGTTGAAAGACCCGAAACTCCCTGACGAACCAAGTCAATTTTCATCACTGACGATTCCCAGCGCCTACTTAAGAGGGTATATTTGAATTTGTATTTATTATTTTCTAAATGTCGACATTTCACTCATATATAGACAGCGTCGTTAAGTAAAACACAATCTGATGGACTGAGCTTCCAAGGGAAGCATATGCAAGAAGTCATTTTGCAATTAATGTTGTATTATTGAAGAAAAGTAAATATTTGTCTTTGAATTTCTGGGATTAGAGGTTATTATTATTATTTATATTATATACATGTAGACTAATTCCTCATTTCAGTGCAAACAGAGTAAGCAGCAATACTTGGCCACAACTAAATGAAAAGACGTGATATCCCTAGTAAGAACATGAACAACGTAGCCCCGTTGATTAAAGAACGAATTCTGTTCGAAATTCCCTGAAGATGAGAGGAAAGCATGACGGCTAATATACCGTGATAACAATAAAGATCACGGCCTTAGTCCAAATGTAAAATAATGTGAAATTGAGGTATAAATATATAAAATAATATCCAAAAATATTTGTGTAAGTATATTTGAAAATATCGATTTAACATAAGTAAAGTTCATTAACAACACACATGACTGCATCCCGTCAACCAGATAATTTTATCCGGATATTCAAAGGTTTTCAAGGATCTCTTTTTATGAATTGGCCACGTACTGCAAGTAACAGTTCTAGGAAAACCAAAAGCAACGACAAACATAAATGACCGAAGACTGAATGTGTCTATTCTGAAGTTTTATAAGAAACACTTTAAGAAAATTAACGCATTCATTCGGAATTTAAAACAAAACGAAAGAAGATTGAATAATGATGGTTTTCCTTCAAAGTTGTGTGATAGGAAGCTGTTAATATTAACAAAAGATGTAATAAAATGTCTTTATGATATTCACTTTATGAATACGACGGTACTTTGAGCAAGTTCGCTGAAAGGATTAAATGTTTCTTGGGTTGTTTACCAATGTTCGAGAACCCTGTCTATGTATCTTCGTCTAAATAATTCAAACTAGAGTGATTTTCTGTCCCAATGACGATTCGGAAAAAAGTAGAAATATATTACAGATGCGTACAATATATTTCAAAATTAGTTAAAGTAAAAGGTAAGTAGATAATACTCCAGAACATACTGGTTTCAATAGCATATTTTGTCCATAACGTTTTAACCTGGCGAAATGAGATACCTTAATTGTATAGAAAACGTATCGACGAATCTTTAGACCCAAAAGAGAGAAGATTTGGAACCGTCAATTAGCTGTTGGAAATACATCAGTTTAACAGTATTGACGCAGCGCACTCTAAACAAATATTAGACAATAAACGATTTGCTTTTCTAAAGAAAAGCAAGGTAAAGTCGTTCGGACAATAAAATCATTATTAACGCTCATTGTTGTTTAATATTGTCGTATTTTCCATCTATATCGTTAGAATACAAGTGTAATTACAAAAAAAATGACAGACAGTATGCATTTTCGTCAATAGGTATATATATATAAATCTCAGTGTTTTTTTTAAATCATATCACTACAATCAAAACATTATGGTCATTAAGACGCAAGGGTTAGTGAGAAAATATGAGAAAAGAAACATTATTAAAGGGTGAGACAAAAAAAAAGAACAAGCATTAAGAAAACATCAGATAACGATTGACATTACATTTAAATTATTGATGTTCAAAGTTGACTGGAAAGCAAGAATCCAGAAGATAGATTAATATGCGAGAAGTGGGCCAGAAGAAAATGTTAGCATAAAAATTAAGTTATATATAACAGTTTCAACGCTAAAATGACGAGAACTTGCTAGCAATCTAGTACTGCATTTAAATTCATAAAGTCTAGGTACCAAACAGGAAAGTTCAAAGGAAAAACTACCATGGAAATATTTAAGGACAATTAGAGAGAAGCTACGTAACGGCGGCGAGAAAGTGACGGAAGACGAGATACAAGGTCAGAATTAATAACATTGCGAAACATCACTAAAAACACCAGACTAGATGTGCCAGAAATATTCATTTCATAGACAAATTGTAGACTTATAAATGTTTAAGAAAGATTCTGTCCAGAAAATACATTCTAGTACGATACATTGAACAAACCTTCCTAGCAGTAAACCTAGTAAATAATTCAATATAATCTTCAATTCAGCGGAACATATTAGCCTGAGATGGCGCAATATCACTGTCAGGGGAGCTAACGCCAGCCACGATGATGGAAAGGAAAAAAGTTTCTCTCACACGGTTAAAAGAGAGCTGTTTCGCTTTGGAGACTTATAAATTAATAATTATGTTAAAATAATTAAATACACTTTCTTGTAAGACATTTAGATGCAGGATCCCGACATTGAGAATATGCCCGGTAAAATCCTTATAGAAAGCATGCCAGGAATTGGAGAAAAACTAGAAGTTACCTATACATTTGGCAAATGTACCAGCATCACGAGTGACACATTTCCAATTAGATCTATTAATATAATGACATGAGAATGTATAGCTCGTGGATCGCCATTATCTCCATAAATGGTGGAAGATATATATGGAATCCTTTGAAGAAATGTTCTTCAGGGCAACACAGAAGCCAGCCATCTGGTTAAGATAAGTAGGTAACATTTTCACATTCTGACATCAATAGGAAGATGGGAAAATGATATTGGACTATGTGAACTTTGTAAGAAATTCAATAGTTTCATGCGGAGAATGAATGAACTGGGAGTTAGCCTTCCTCTCTAATAATAACACATAGAAAGGTGTGTTCAGGAAATCCATTTATCACGTGCCAAAAGTCACGGGACATTATCTGAAGTATTATTCAAATAATACACACATTAAGAAGAAAGGGACAATATGCTGTTTACAATACCTAGCGAAACTCATCAATGCCGAATATGGCACGTATGAATGAGATTTTATTCTCATCCTGGACACTCTCAAAAGAGACACATTCGCTAGCGTAAAACGGGTTTAGACAGCAACCAAGAGATGGAGGAAGCTACTCAGAAGCGGGATTACGACAGATATTAGAATTCAATTTCCTTACATAAAACCATAGGCACCAGAAATGTTTACTAATGTTTTCTGTAAGAAAATGGTATTCTCATAATGCTGAGAACACCATAGACGGAGGGTGTGAACAACGAACATGTTTTAAGGAAAAAAAAAACAAAAACATTATGCTTAGAGTTTGAATAGTAAAAAAAAAGAGAAAGTGGGCATTTACATAACACATAATAAGTCACGAAGCCTTGGAATATTTCAGATTCGCAGGACATTGTAAATGCAAGCGGGGAAGTGTAAAACGGTGATTAACCTAAGAAACATGGTTGGGTATAAGGGTGGCAGAAACGGGACGGGAAGGAACAGTAAATAAATGAGTAAATAAATAAATACACATAAGTGACACAAAGGATATGAAGCTGTGGAGAGCCATAATACGCTACATTCTGAAGAGACATTAAGACCGGATAATATTCAAAGTATATATGGTTTGTACGACATTAGATCCGGATTTAAGTATGACCGATTCTACATAGAAACCTAACAACAGTAAAACACCTACTGCGAGAAAAATGATAGATAATTGCGTTTACATTATGTTACTGTAGCAGAGCTCTCTTGTCAAAGCAAACACAGTGTAAATCAAAAACTGTAATCGATTTAGAAACTTTAAACCTATAGATGGCTGAATATGTGTCGACAGAGACGGGAAAAAGATCTTGTATAGATGGGAATCAGAATGACACAGAGAATAATGAGAGGTTTTCTACATACTAAGTATACCTCAGAGAAGTTGAACCACAGACATGAATAGCATATGGAATCTACTAATCAAAAGTGAATGAATGAATCATTTAAAGAATCTTGCCCCAATAGGATGTAGTGCTGGTGAAAATCATTTTGCTTTCTGGACAGTCACAAGGTAAATTCATAATTCTAGAAGACAGTTCCAAAAGTCCATAATGGCGGGAACAAAATACAATATATGGCGAACAGAAATCACCTACCCGTCCCCTCAGAATAAGTGTTGATTTTAACACAAATAGGTACGCGCGTAGGTAGGAAAATCAATAAAAAAGATAGAATTTGAAGGCAATACACAGAATATGGATTTATCTTTGAATAACCCATCAGATTGAAAAGAAAAAAATACGGAGACTGAAAGCAGATGAGGGTGAAAGAGGAAACAAAATATAATAATTTATAATCTAGTAAATGCCCTATGGGATGTGGAGGTAGTGTAACGATTATGAGGGCGGAAATTGGAATCCCCGAAAAGAGATCAAGTTCCATCCTTATCTGTTTCATTCTGTTGGAAGTAATTTTCTTAAGGTAAAGGATGGGTACATTTCTTCTCACTCCGACCCAACTTTGGTTTAATTAGCAGCACCCACTAGAACATAATCGCCTTGGGTGGTAGTTAGTCTAGGAGAAAGACAAACCTAAATTCAAAACTGTACATAAGCAAGTATCAGCAAGAAACCACTTCATTATCTGTAAAGTTATAAAGTGTATGGTAATTCAACGATAAACAAAAAGGAAACTTAGGGAAAAGATAATCACAGACTTCACGAAAGAACATGATATATGGAAAGAGATATTAACTAATGAGCTAGTTGAGTAGACTGTTTGAAGTGGAGACTAAACGAACATGCAGATAGAATGGGGAAAATTCAAAGGACACTTCTATTGTTGAACTACAACCATCTATTACACCCTTTGTGTCGATGCTAAATTTAATAATAATTTCTATCATTATCATAAAGTAAATTATTCTTATGACTTTAAATTGAAATGTCGGGATTAGACGGAGGAGTTAACATTTATTTTATTCAAATAATTCTTTAAAGATTTCCACTGTAACCGTAACAGTTTCGCTATTGATTTCAATGATTGCGGAAATACTTGAACAACATGGAACTTTGAAAATTCCAGGACGTTTAGGGCAGTAATTGTTAACCGCTGTGCTGCGGCACACGAGTGTGAACCACAATCCTCTTAAGTGCACCGTGAAATATTGTAACGACATTACGAAATAAACACCATGCACAGGGTTGACACTAAATAAACTTCGAGAATAGTTGAATAGAAACATTGAAATAAAGTAAGTTCATGTTTGTATGCATTTTTATTTTAAAGATCTATAGATTTATTTCATAACATTTAAATGTATACTGTTTAAAATTTTTGCCGTGATACTTTCATTTGCTCCTAGGTGTGCCGTTGCTTAAAAGGGTTGAAAAACACTAGTTTATAGTAGAATTTCAGTTTTCTTTTACACTCTACAAGGAGTTAGCAAACCTAATGTGGAATCCAAATCTTTTCCTTCACCTATATCAGACGATAAAACTTAACTGACAGATATACAGAAGAGCTCTTTTTATGTTTAGGAATCTTCTAATAATTTAAATTTAAATTAAGTTTATTTATTTCTTTTCTATGCAGCAAATAATCTATCAGGTAAACGTAATAAAATATTTTAATGCATGTTTGTTAGCAAAAGGAAGCTTTCAAAATGCAAATTACAAATCGTATATACAAAGATAAAGTAAGTACAACAATTCCAATATCTCGGAAGTGTTTTATCCGAGGATGGAAAGTCCGGCACGGAAAACCGAAGACGAATGATGCTAAGTATGAAGAAACAGGCAAATTCCGTTAGAAACAAAGGAAAATACAATAAATTGTTACGTAATATCTATTCCTGCTATATCGGTAAATACTGACAATTTCCTTACAGAGGAAGAGATGACGAGTAACAGAAATGTGGTTTTACAGAAGGATTCTGCGAATACCATAGACTGAAAATAGGAGTAAGGGCGACATTTTACAGAAAATAGTAACAAAATGGACCTTTATATTTAACATCCGAAAGAGACAGTTGAAATTTCTAAGGCATATATGAGGAAAGAGTGTTTGGGAAATTTGATACACAGCAGATTGAAGGCAAGTGCGACAGAAGAAAACAAAAGCATAACCTATCTAGCGATCTTGGATGTATGATAGAACAGGGTTTAGGAGAGGTAACAAAAGGAGAACATTTATTAAGAACTACAATGGACTGGAAATTGAAGAGCGCCATGATCGCTAATCCTCCTGATGGATACGGCATATAGAGAAAGAAGAATAAAAGCAGAATAGGGTAAAGACGTTTTAGAAATCGGGATATTCCTGTAAGAGGCTTTATGCATATGAACTTTGTAAATAACAATCTAACAGGTTACACTATCTTATGGTTGAAATGTTTGCGTATTTCATGACAGAGATCAGGGCTTGCGTCGAGTTATAAGTTAAATTTATAATTATATGTTCTTTACTCCTGAGAAGTTGAGCGCAACTCAATTTGTTTCCTAGCTTTTGTTTTGTACGGGAATAATCTTTGTATTGTATCTATCACTAAGTATGCCAGTTATTAGATCATAAAAAGAAAAGAATCTTTAATATGAGAAGTGCTTCGATTTGACTAATGATACTTGGGGCAGCAGTTACGAATATGACCATGAAAAATTAGATATGAAAATAGGCTGCTGGCCATAATCCCCGTTTTAATGTTTTGTTGTTCAGAAGAAAATCAACCCGCTCTTCAAAGAGCGGCCGCCATTATCATTCACGTTTCACAATTTCTGCCATTATTTGTATATATTTGCAAAATGAGCTTTTCTTATCATTTCGTTATATAGATTTAACAGTAGCATTTTGTATTCAATTTTATGGAAAGCCGTTTCTTTTCTCTACAGCTACAATAGATTTTTCATATTCAGAGATTTTTTTCAATTTTTCCTAAATATCTTCACAAATATTATCATCAGATCTCAATTCTATGTATGGCGATGTGCAATCTTTTGAAATGCGTATCTCGTTCTCGTTTGATATGATAATAAATTTTATCTTTAATGATTTTGGAAAGGGTAGCGAACTTCCTGAGTTCAGAAAAACAATGTTACTGATTGAGCTGGTACCATCAGGAGAAACATCATTGTAGAAATTGCATTTTAACGTAAAGACACATGGTATTATATTTTACAACCCTCTCGTTTAATCTGAAATTGCGCAGATAATCGTAATTACTACGTAGAGAAATAATTTCCTATAGTTGCAAACAGTCATTTCCCACCGTTTATCTGTATTAGTCTCAATAAAAATATATAGGAAGCATTAATTTAGAAGCCCCCTTGCATTTCTTCTAGTTTGAATAAAAGGTTTTCATTAAAATAAATATTGTTATTGTCCGACAATCCTCGTTGGAACTGTTGTATTCCGTGCTAATGGAATAAATAAGTAACACCAGGTGGATACTAGAAGAAAGGTTTATTGTACACAACAATATGAAATACGCTACAGTTATACACACAGGTCAATCTAGTAGTGAGAGCAACTAATTGGAAGGTCGGACGTGCTTGCGTCTTCTCTCCATTTCCGTAGACAGTTGACTTTATAGGTACTTACTACCTATAGTGTAATCATTCATGGGGTTGCCGGGTTATTCATTACATCAAATATATTGGCAAATTTATATAATTCTTTACTGTTTGGAAGCGTTGTAATATTGTACTAATTACAGAAATATGAATGGGGATTAATTTAAATTTCTGTTTGAAAATAATAACATTAAACTCTTGATCAAGATTGACGCTGACCGAGGTTGTGTTTTACTTCTTTTTTAAGAAAAATGCTTTGGCACATACAGATAGAGAAATCACCAGCAATAAGAAACCTTGCATTTTTATTAAGATCCTATATATTCAGATGAAAATTTCTACAAATACCTGATATATACCATTTATTTGTGTTTGTAGATAATGCATTCACTTCGAAAACGTTTTCTATCGCGGCGGGAGGTGAGGCAAATCCATATCGTAATCCGTAAGATATTCATATATGTCTCAGACATTTTTATCATATGCATATTATCATCTAAATCAGTAGTAATTTGAAATACAGATTGAAAATTCTGTTGTCATTTCATTAATATTTATTAACAATAGCCTCGATAACAAGTAAATTCCGTTCTAAATTTCGTCGGCTATAATACTCGAGAACCACTTAAGATAAAGAATCGCTGCTATGTTAATAATAAATCTGAATGTGTGATATGAAGAAAAGAGAAGGTGGTAGGAGTTTATTTTTTTGAGGATTAGTAGAAAAGATCACGGTAGACCGTTGAATTGAATAGGTCAAGATTAAAGGGATCGATGAATTACTCACGTGGCAGTTTGTTCACAAAATGGGGCGCTTCGTGTGCGAAAAACCTCTGAGTGAAAGTTTCTCCTTACATTTCGTATACGGAGGAACTTAAGCTGATTATAATCCGTGGAAGTAGCATATCATTAGCTATTTGTATATGGCCGCACGAGTAGAACATTGCACAGAGATTATTGTAAAAGAATGCAGGCCTATCGACATACACATCTAGACAAAAATAAAAAAATATATATTTGTCAATTTCTTTAGTAATTATTATTTTATCCTAACAGACAAAGAGGCAATGTTAGACAACAATGGCTGTGTGCAGACTACGTTTAATTGTCGGATCGCTTTTACGGCCTTTTCCTTTAGAAAATTGAAATGTTTAACAAGCTGTTTTATAGTTGTTTAAAGTACGCTACAACTTCTTGTTCCATACATTTGACTGCTTTCCTCAGCAGCTCGACGTTTCCTGACATCTATGACACGAAAAACCTCCTGTCCAAGAATCTCTCTTATAATTCTGCTTGTCCGTCTTTTCGTTAGTTCCTGAGTTAGTTCGCCCGTCCGTTACACCCCGCCAATGTCTAATAAATAACAGACTATTCCTTTTTGACCGTGTCAAAACACGGAGCTGACATCAGAGGCGCTTCAGTTTGAAAATGAAAGAATGAAAAAGGAAAGAAAGGAAGAAAGATTGGATTATAGTTGAGATTAATGTCTGTTTCAAAGAAATAGAAAATGTCGTCAGTTTCAGAATTTTTCATTTGCACACATTTCCTTATATATATATTTATTATTAAAAATGTTTGCAAGGCAGATTTTTGTCTAGCATTAAATAATTCGTTGTATTGAATTTTATATGCCCGAACTACTTAAGTAGGCTGGTATATTCATAAAAAAGGGAACACTTTTTGGCAATAATTTTTCTACGAATACGTTCGGCTTTCCTGAAGGCGGCGTATTTATCAGAATGGAAAAATATTGAATTTTATCATTTTAATTTATTATAGTATTCATAATATCGATAGAGTTAAAATCGGTCCATGACTTGTTATAGAGCTGCCTGGACGTAACACTTAGACGTACGCAAAGAGACCACCTTTCTTTTGCCAAAGATGATTAATTTGAAATAAAGAACTAATGGATAGATACAGTTTTATTGAAAGAAAAAAAATCATATATTTTAATAATGTCCCCCTCCAAGCAGGACAATAAAGCCAGTAAGACGCAAGGAAGTTACTGTGTGTGATAGAATAGGAGAAAAAAGAACATTACGGTGAGAGATCAATAACAGAACAAGAATTAAAAAGAGAGAAGATAACGATTGATATTGAATTTAAATTTTTGAAGATCAAACTTGACTGGAACGCAAGAAGCTCCCTGATATTGGAATAAGCTAACACCGTAAGCTAAACATTCCAAAAAAATTCTTTCTTTTAGAAAGTATAATAAACAATTCTACTCCAATGCCATGATTATTATTTTACAGGTAAATTTCAGGCGCGCAGAATATGGGAGAAATATAATAGTTACCTCTCTATATAGTTACTAGTTACTGTAACTATTTACACTATTTACATCGTTCATACTGCTATCCACTTCTTTACTGCCATATTCACGATGTTTCGGCCGTTGTACGCCACGAATCTCTTCAGGTGATATACGTTAGAATCTCGAACTGTACGCTTTATTTCGTCCACAGGAGTACATTATTCTAATTCCACGTTCCATTTCTTTTTTTCGCGATATCTCAGTATCACTTCATTCCGTTTAGTAAGTGGGACCAGGCATTGAATTCTCAACTCATTGGGTCAAAGTCACTTTTCGGATTATTCAACCAATGTTTTTATCCACTGGGCCATGTTGGAGAGCTGAATTTGGAAGTTAGGATGGATTGTTCTAATTCCACGTGCCATGTCTTTTTTGGATATCTCAGTATCAGTTAATTTCCTTTATTAATTTAGTAACTCAACTCTACAACATGGTGCAATGGATAAAAGCGTTGGTTGAGTAATCCAAAAATTGACTTGACCCAAACAAACTTGTGAGTTCAATACCTGGACACAGCAGAGGCGAAAAAAACTTAGAGGGCTGAGTTACTGTTATAGTGGAAGACACCTTGTCTAGATAAATAGACTCTCCCACCTATTATAAGTAGGAGTTAGTAGGTAGTCGAGGAGGAAGAGTGAGTTATCAGCGACCACAACTCGATTACTCTGCGTAACACTTTATTACAAGTTCCTAACGTTTCTGTACGTTTACCCCATTTAGGGCGCATTTAGTCCGACTACAAGTTCTATTGTGGAAACAACTCCACAACACACACTAAAGGGAACTAACTGATACTGAGGTATTCAAAAAAGGCTTGGTATGTGGAATAAAGCAATCTACCCCCGTGGACTAAATAAAGTGTTCGTTTCAAAATTTCAACGTATATCCCCTGAAGAAGATTGAAGCTTAAAACGGCCGAAACGTCGTGAATATGGCAATAAAGATGAGGACAACAGTAAGGACGATGTAAATATAATATTTGCATTTAACATTCTTGTATATATAAAAACTTTTTTCCTTAGAATATAAAATCTAAAATTTCACACTATTCGCTTTTTTGTGTAAAGTAAATGCACTTACGTAATAATAAATATTTCGTGTTTTCCATTGTTGAATTTGACTATACTTACAATATTTATTGTTTTATCGGGAATAATCTCAATATTTCTATTCTCTCTTGGTTTTTATCACACTTTTAGCGCCTTGCTGAAGTAGAGTCCAAATAAGAACAACGCTCGAAATAATATCGGTATATATACCTATACTTTATAGCTTATACAAAAACATTTGATTTAGTAGGAAACAAAGAAGTTTTTGAATTATCAAGAAAACATGACTTATTTTGGAAATGTATTAGAATAATATCGAAAATCTACTGGGAGTAAACGGGAAGCAAAAGTATAGGGAATGGATTCAATAAATACACAAAAATAGAAAGTGGCGTAAGGAAAGGATGTGTCTTCTCAACAGATTTATTCAAACTTTACAACGTGCCGATCCTGAGAGAACGAGACATCCCACCAGGATTTATTACTGGCGGTTACAAACTGAGAAACAAATGATATGCAGGTGAAATAGGTTGCATGGCTGACGCTGAAAAGAAAACTACAGGAACTCTGAGAGAAGATAGTGAAATAAAATTTGAAGAAACGACAAAAGATAAATTGTAAGAGATAGTAAGAGAGAAATCTCTATGGTTGTTAAGAAGAGGAACAGTCGAGAAGTGGAGATGCTAAAATCAGCAAGTATGAACATTT
>OZ038475.1:37680495-37702995 GCA_964036315.1 Acanthosepion esculentum | reverse complement strand
GACCAGCCTGAGATAGATAGATAGATAGATAGATAGATAGATAGATAGATAGATATGAACAACCAGAGATACATAGATAATGACCAGCCGGATATATATATATATATATATATATATATATATATATATATATATATATATATATATATATATATATAGATAGATAGATAGATATGAACAACCAGAGATACATAGATAATGACCAGCCTGAGATAGATAGATAGATAGATAGATATGAACAACCAGAGATACATAGATAATGACCAGCCTGAGATAGATAGATAGATAGATAGATAGATAGATATGACCAGCCTGAGATAGATAGAGAGATAGATAGATAGATATGAACAACCAGAGATACATAGATAGATATGACCAGCCTGAGATAGATAGAGAGATAGATAGATAGATATGAACAACCAGAGATACATAGATAGATATGACCAGCCTGAGATAGATAGAGAGATAGATAGATAGATATGAACAACCAGAGATACATAGATAGATATGACCAGCCTGAGATAGATAGAGAGATAGATAGATAGATATGAACAACCAGAGATACATAGATAATGACCAGCCTGAGATAGATAGAGAGATAGATAGATAGTTATGAACAACCAGAGATATATAGATAATGACCAGCCTGAGATAGATAAACAGATAGATAGATATGAACAACCAGAGATACATAGATAATGACCAGCCTTAGATAGATAGATAGATAGATAGATAGATAGATAGATAGATAGATAGATAGATAGATAGATAGATATGCTTGCAGGTATATACAGTAGTGTTCAATATTAGAGAACTATGGTTTAAAAAGTCATCATTCTGCAGAAGCGATCATGTTAAAAGTCACCATAGATATTCTTAAACAGTTTTTATACCCTAAGATAAATTTATATAAGAACTAAGGATAAACAAAGTTACAGAATAAAAAATTATTATAAGACAAAACAAAATTTCGTCTGGAATTTTTTTTGTTGAAATTTCGGATTCGATTTTTATTCGTAAATGAAGTATATTCGTTGTAGTAGGTGTTGACATGTTTTAGCTTCCACGAAGAAGAGATTTCAAATACGAATTTATGCTGAGTTGTTTCGTTTGCTTCTTCCAAAGGGGATTCGACCACGAACGTTTCTTCGAACTTTCACCTCAGAGCAACATATCTTTGATAATTCCCAACGTTAAAAACCTCTATCTTTAATAGAATATTGAATTATTTCTATCATACTGTCTAATGTATGTCCCTGTATCAAGCCCGGATATCCAATCTCTTTAAAATAGATCAATTTACAATTTCGTTTTTATCTATTTTCTTTTGCTATCGACTTATATTGATTGAGACCAATGGTCATTCTTTAAAAAGAGTGGATTAAAAAATAAGCAGTAATCTCTTGCAATCTTTTATAGATTTATTTGTCAGTGAACGTAACTTCACTGAAGATAAGTAGAAAACATGACGCTATTTTGCTTTTCAAATCAAACTAACGTGCTTAATATCATGGGTCAAGACCATGAAAATTTTATGAGAAATAAAACCGGCGTACCTTGACGCGATTGAAATATCTAGACCTATATTTGTTGCGCCCTGGCATCTGGTGAGTCAGTGTAAACGCTGCAGGCTCGACTGTTTACGGTAAGGTGACAGGAACGATTGGAGTTCAACTGGGGCATGATAACGAAAACAAGACTGAGGAAACATTGAATTTCTGAAATTGTGTAGCCATTTCACGTAAATAAATTTGCATGTAAATATTTCACGCGTGTACGGAGAATACTTGATAAAAGGGATTACGTCTAACCGTGGACAACACATTAACATACCAAGTGTCTTTATTGATCGTGACCCGAGGCGTCTGGCTTTGATTGTCGATGGTAAGAGAGCAGATTCTTTTTCTTCTATGTGCCGCGTCCATTCAGGACATTGGCGATCATCCCTCTCTACAAATTTCCGCCTTTTGGCTTTCTCAGTAGTTCTCACTTTTAAGCACGCACCGTTCCACCATCTATTCACACAACTTTGTAAGGTAAGTGGATAGCTACCTATCTTGCTCTTATTATGTTGCGCGAGGGTTAAATTTCGCGAGTTATACTTTCATGTGTCCAAGGAATTTAAGTCGACTTTTCCTGATTCTGTGTAAAAGGGTTCTTTCTTTCTGTTGCCATTTTCTTTAATACTTTCTTATTGCTTACTTGATCCTTCTATCTAATTTTTCAGCATCCTTATTTTTTAACCACATTTCTGCGGCTTCTCGTTCTCATCTCATTCATGGGGAAACTGTCCAGCGTTCACTGTTACATAAGAGGATGAATAAAATTTAGAATTCCAGCATTATTTTCTTTGTTTCTAACGAATTTATTCCTGTTTCGCCAGACCAGGCTTACTTTTCAGAATGTATCTTGGATGACTGACATTATAGCTCGTTCGATAAGTCAAGTTTCATGTCATTCATGGATGATTGTAAGAGTTGGTCTATTGTTGTGCAGAACAATCACACATCCAGTTGTAACCAAAAAGAAAAATGGTGATTACAGATAAACGTAGCCTAATTTCACGACTGGTTGTCCCAGCAGTAGAATCCGATGTGTTATCGGGCTGCAATTGCTTAGAATTAATTTGATGATCACTCTGCTTATTTGAGACGAATGTTTTGTCTACAACGTTTGTCTGATATGAGCCCAAATGTGCAGAAGTAGAAGAGAAGTTTACACCCACAACGGATCCTTTACCTATACATATAAATGTGCGGTGGGTACTTAGATTAGACAGGTTGCCAAATAAAGCTACAGAACACGTTCAACTGTTATTTCTCATATAGCTGCTCTAAAAATAAATGGATACATGCATTTCTAATAGGATTTAGTGCGAAAGTGACTGAAAAGACCTGGATTTGAACTTGACTCGCTGATTTCAATTACAGAACGGTTAAAATTTACACTACTCGAACATCTTTGTCTTTGGAAGTATCTTTTGTTATTCAAAGGTTTAATATGCATTTTGTTTTATATTAACACACAAAGTAATATTTCCTTATATTAAAATACATGCTTTATTTCACTGGTTTTATACAATTTTCTAATGTTTCTGGTTTGTTTGTTTCTTTGTTTCATTTTACAGCATATCAACCATAATGCGTTATTTTATGCCGACAAAATTTCCTCTTTTTCCAAAAATGCATAGCTGGTAATATTTTTAAAAAATGTATAGTTTGGTTTGTTTTGTGGCATATTAACCTCAACGGGTTATTTAATGCTGACAAGAATTTTATTTCTGGTAATATTTTATTTTTTCAAATATTTATTGCTGATACTATCTTTTTAAAAAGTATTTCTGGTATTAAAACCTATTTATTTTTAGTGTTTTTAGTGTTGCGGGGTCAACTATTTGCCCATAGCTGGGACCCTAACAGGTGCTACACCGCGGGTCAGGGTGGACCTGGGAACACCAGCAATTAAGAAGTGGTTCCACGCTCCTCAAAAACTCTTGATCAGAGGTCTTGCTGTTGGACGTAGTTTATCGTCTTACCCAGGACGTGGATGCAGTTTTTCGTCATACCCAGGACGCCTAATGTATCTGGGTAAACTGCATTTTCTTAATGCTGAGATATTAAATAATATCCTTTTCATCTGTTTAATTTTGACTATTATCACGAGAAGCTTTGAGTCGATAAGTATTAACACAAGATTACGGAAAAATGTGTTGAGTTGAAAAGATGCTTTGTTATATATAGGGTAAAGGTTTGTTAGTTTTATGCGTATATATATGTGTGCTTCCATCTGTGTACTATGTGTGTGAATCTGGGGCTATGTATATAATTGTCTATTTTTGAGTGTTCGTTGAAGGATCAGTGGGAATGTGTGCTTTGATATACACGAAATCATTTGTCTAAATTCAATGATCCTAAGAATTTTTCGATCAGATATCACATTTCTTTCTCGATTTACCTTTGTTGAGACAAATAATTCAGTGTAGCAAGAACTTTAACTGAAGGAATATTACGGTATTTGCTCGAATTCGCTTTTGCCATTTCAAACAGAGAAACGTCGTAAGATAGTGCCAATCAATTCATCATTTAAAAATCTGATGATGAACACCTTAATAATTGTGCTTCAGAATATCTTCCAGACGATGAAACTAAGCCTCAGATAAAAAAGAATCGTTTTCATGCAGTATACGAAGCAATAGTTAACATGTTATATACGCGAAATCTTGCAAGCGAATGAAACATGACTTTCCAAAAATAAAATAAATTATGAATTTCAAAATGAGGATTCTCATGCTTTTTACGATTGGAACAATCCATGTTCAATTTTAGAAGTAAATTACAAATAAATAGAAATACATATACATCCCATAAACTAAATAAAATAATGCCTAATTTAGATTACACCCTGTCTGTTTATGTATGTATATATATATATATATATATATATATATATATGTATATATATATATATATATATATATATATATATATATATATATATATATACATATATATATATATATATATATATACATATATATATATATATATATATATATATACATATATATATATATATACAAGTATAGGATTGGTATATACGGAATAAATTCCAATAACCACCAATTATTATTCTTAAAAGAGTGCTCAATATAGAGTAGAGCAGCAGATATAATTATTTATTTAAATATTATAAATTAAATATGTTATAAAATCACTACAAAAATAACGATTTTGTTTCAACACTTCTGGTGTCTTATCAAGTGATGATGTTGAATGTAGAATAAATGGTTTTAACAGTTTTAAATTAATTAAAGAGCCTTCGCTAGGGGTAAACGCTGTTACATAATCTAGAATGACCACTCAAAATACAAGTATATGAGAATTCAAAAAAATTGACAACGAAAAAAGGTTATCATAGATATTAAAAGCTTTAAAGTTCGGGTTCTAGTAAAATAGAAAATGTCCTAACTAATAAGTATTAAATTATATGATAAAATTTGAAATTAAAATTAAAAGTAAAAAATATTAGAAATCTAAATCTAATCTCTATTAAATTTAAAATTATAGAATTACTGAGGAGAAATTAAAAAATACATATGTTATTTAATTTATTTTTTCATTGAAATTATGTTTACTAGAACCCGAACTTTAAAGCTTTTAATATCTATGATAACCTTGCTTGGTTGTCAAATCTTTTGAATTTTCATATACTTGTATTTTGAGTGGTCCTTCTAGATTATGTAACAGCGTTTACCCCTAGCGAAGGATCTTTAATTAATTTGAAACTGTTAAAACCATTTATTCTACATTCAACATCATCACTTGATAAGACACCAGAAGTGTTGAAACAAAATGGCTATTTTTGTAGTGATTTTATAAAATATTTATGTTATAATATTTAAATAAATAATTATATATATATGTGTATATATATACATACATATATATATATTTATATATATATATACATATATATGTATATATATATATATGTATATAGATATATGTGTGCATATATATATATATATATATATATATATATATATATATATATATATATATATATATATATATATATATATATCCTAATCTAAACATATCTATCTGTCCATATATGTCTATCTATCACTCTATTCATATCTATAATTTTGTTCATAGCTATCTATCTATTTATCTATCTCCTTCATTCCTAATATATATATATATATATATATATATATATATATATATATATATATATATATATATATATATATATATATATATATATATATATATATATATATAAAACATTGATTTACAGTAATTGTATAAACCTACCACACTATACAAAAACTCTTATTAGCTTAATATATTCGTTTTTGGGGCCGTGTTCATTGAGGACGTTGACGATCATGACTCTCAACATTTTCCTGCCCTTCGTAACTTTATCTTTTTTGATTTCTCATAAATCCTGTTCTTTCATCCACTTACACAAGCTCGCTACGTAGGTTACGCAGTATTTCACTGTTTTCCCTTTGTCCTGTCAGTAACACATATTCCAAGCTCTCTTTCCCCATTATACGCCCTAGAAATTTCAACTGTTTTTTCTGATGTAAAAAAACATCTCTTAAGCCTCGTCGTGGTTCACAAACAGCTTCTTCGGTTGTTTAGACATTCACATCATGGATTATTGTTCCTTCGTTTTTTACGGCTTATCAAAGATTTGCAAGTTATTTAAATCCAGAAAATATTTGGGTGGGGTATTAATAGTTCATAGATATAAATCTTACTAATTTATCCACAGCTGGTGAAAAAGAAGTGAATATAAAATTTATCAATCGTGAGCCATTAACAATTACACTACCATCTTACACCACCTGGTATTTCCAAGTGGTCACCCATCACGGCACTGGCCAGACTCGATATTGCTTATCTTCTGTGATCATATCGGTGTTTTTACGCAATGTAGACTTAAGCCAATTTTGACTAATTGCCTGAATATAGAGAATTTAAATATTACGTTTTTCATTTTTAAATATATAAACATATCAAAAGGATTAAATCCGACAATTGTTTAATATATTTTTGTTTATACGTTATTTTAATAGATACAATCTATTTAAGTATCTGCTCTGTTTTGAATTAAACCGCATTAATTAAATTTACCCGGCTGTATATTCGAGAAATTTCGGAGAAAATATGCGTTTTCCGACAGGAATCGAACCTGTATTCCTATAGAGAAACCGTCACGTGATCAGACGTGCTGTACCATTTAGCAAAGTCAAAATTACAGTTTATGAACACAATCTTCGACGACATTTCTCGATCGATCATTTCTGCTCACGAAGCGTATCCTAACGTAAACAATGACAACATATTGTGAAATAGATTACCTCCGACAAGTATTTAATGTATTTTCTGTTTATACGTTATTTTTATAGGTACAGTTATTTTGCGTAAATCCTCTGTTTTTAATTAAACAGTATTAATTACATTTAGAGGCCCGAATGTTCGAGAAATTTCGTAGAAAATATCCGTTCTCCTACATATGCTACCATTTCTTTTTTCGACCACTGTTGAAGAATTATACTATACATATTTTTCCCTGGATGCATGCAGACCTTATTTCATTTATTATAGTCAATAAGATATGCTGTCCTTTGAACATGCCAACTGCAAATTATTTCTGGCATAAATTACAATATTTCGATTCTGTTTTGTAGCTTGTAATTTTTTTTAATAATACATTGCATCCAATTGAGGGACTGCTATTATCATTTCTTTATTTATTTTTATTTGGTATCACATATATACTGAGGTAGGCTGAGCTATATTTATATTTAGATCTTTTAATATATATCATGTGTATGGTTGTGCGTGCGCGTAAACGAGTACATTTATTTGTTGATAAATAGGTTATTATAGTTCTCAACGATTGAACCAGCGGATGAAGAGTGCTACGCATAACGGACATACTACAGGAGGCGCCAGACGAAAATATTAACTGATTCAGCGGCTGTGCGTTGCAGTTTAATAACTGGATTGTGCATGTCTCATTCCATATTTGCAGAAGAGGAAGATCAGTAAATCAAGTATGTGGGTTATTTCATGTAAAGCTTAGGTCCGCCTTTACAAATTCAGGCCATCGGCACATTCTTCAACTGTGATTTTCTTTCACCTACGACCAAATCTTGCAAAGCTAAACGGCAATAGGGAATGGTTGATGGGAGCTTGTTTAGGTGAAGCTTCTAGTCTGAACCTACGCGTTGGAGGTGAATTTAGTTATCACCCCCATCATCAAAAAGGAATCGATCGGTAAAGAAGGAATTAAAATCTCAAATACGAGATAAAGCCAGCGAGTTGAATTGGGAAAGCATTTTTATATACTCAAATAATTCTACTTTGAAAGAATGGATCAAAACGTTCTTTTTCAAAATAATGTCAACATATATTATGTAAATTTATTTTCAATCGCTTTGTATTCTATCAAGGTGTTAAAGCGAATCGTCTCTCTTCCAAAAATATTTACTTATAAATGTTGATTGTGAAGACCTTTAAACATCGGTTTCTATTGAACTGAACACATTTGATATTTGTATTGACCAGCCATATAATTCACTTTTCTAATATTTTGTTTATTTCTCTCTGTCCGTGTTTTGAATTAACAACTGCTATCTCGGCTCTTTCTGCCATAATGGCATTCCAAATGAAGGATGCGCAAATGAAGTTTAACAAGTGCAGCATAACTTTTTTGTGGGATTCATTTTCGATCAATGAGTACATTTCCAGAAATATGCCGTTTTCATTATTGAATAAACATTTGATTCGATTTCTCCTGAGAAATTAGGGCCAATGTATCCGATCATCACTTATGTGCGTCTCTCTGTTATCGCCGAGGAAATAGACATCAGCAAAGATGTTTTGTTAATAGTGAACGGAAACTGACAGGGAATATGGCGCTTCCATTGCAATTAATTACTGAGGCGAGAGGGTGAAATTTTCAACTAATGAACGAAAAGTATAATACCTATTATAGAATATATACCTACTGTCGCACACAGACGCCCTTACTCCCACATACGCTAAAATATGTGTAAAACTGTATATATTCTTCCTTACCTGAATCATCGTGGAATATTTTTTAAGCATTTCACACCAAGAAGGAGAGAGTGCCACTAGTACGCAAGGGGCCACACAGAATGTAAGTAAGGGAAAAGACTGGGTATAGGGGAACGTGGAGGATAAAAATGAAGAACGCAGATCAAGGCAACAGAAGATGTCGATTGACATTACATTTACGTTTTTGATTATAGTTATCAGAAGAAAGTAAGAGGAAGGGAGTTGCACTGTCGGGAAGTGAGAGAATAAGCTGTTCGAGATTCCAACCTAGTAGCATGCTTGAATCAAAGATGATGTTTTATACATTAAACACACACACACACACACACACACACACACACACACACACACACACACACACACACACACACACATATATATATATATATATATATATATATATATATATACATAAACGCATGTATGTTTGTATGTACGAATAGTACTGATATACTAAAACCGTGTGTAATTAAATTTCAAAATACAAGTATGTAGTGCACACATTAATGCGATATATTATTTTGCATTATATATATATAACTATATATATATGTATATATATATATGCATGTATGTATGTATCGAGAAAAGGAGACATACACACATATACATATATAGATAAATTTGTTTTCTCTGTGTATTATTGTGTCTGTTTAGAATATCAATTCTACAAAATGTAACTTATAAGGCATAGCAAAACGCGGATGTTTGCCCAAATATAAAATAAAATAACAGTTTAACTGAAAATCACACGCGATCATATTTAGTTTACAAAGCTAGTATTTGACAATAGGATGTTAATAAATAATACATCTTCGTGCAATTATCCCAGCTGCGTGAATATTTCGCAAATGGAAAATAGGTTTGTACTTACCATTCCAGCCCTTTATATTCATTGCTTGGCTAATGACTTAGTCAGACCTCTAACTGTTTTCAGTTTTTTCTTAAGGACATATCTCCATCAAGAAAATGGAGTTAGGAATATGAAAGAAATCTTCATAATTCAATCATTCATTTTATGCATTGACAATTTTCTCAATGATTAATATAACATTGGAGTTTGTTAGGAAATTAGTAGCGAGCATTATTTATTTATAAAAAGTGGGAGCTTTTTTTTTTTTTAAAAACACACTCTTGTAGAGAGAATAATGAAACAGCGACGCATGTGGTCGCATTAAGAAACCTGTCGAATTGTTTTGTTTTGAAATATACATTAGGTTCCAGCCAGGCGGTGGATATATGACCTAGGAAGTTTGTTGATTTAATCTTTCCAAGTAAACATGAGAACATTAAAAAAAACTTTATATATACAGAAGTATAGAAGGGAAGAATAGAGACATTGTCACACGATGCATTCTTTTCTAGATCATACTTCATCACTTTGCTTTCTCTTTATCTATCTATCTATCTATCTATCTATCTATCTATACGATCACATACTGATAATATTCCTACAATTACACTGTCCAGTGTCATTAACAATATTTTTCTTGGAACTTGTATTATGATACAGATTATTAAATTGGTTTAAATTTTTATTATTGTGTAAGTTTATGATCCTCCAAGATTATTGGTGCAGCTATAACTTAGTTTTAATGTGTTTATGTTAAATATTTCTTCGCAGATCTCGTATGATCACCAAAGTTAAACAAATTCGAACCTGGTCTGTAAATAGACGGGTGACTGCAACCTACTGTAGGCTTGGGTGTAAGGGTGGGGCAATGGATAACGGATCGGAATTGGAAGTCGAAGTCACAATTCCCTTAGGGGAGGTATGAACCCATCTATTCTCTCTGCTATCGGTTAATAGTAGAATTGTTATGAGAAAAAAATCATTATTATCTCTTAAGCTTCTTACAAGCTAAAATATTTTCTGGCTTTAAATAACCTGAAATAAGTTGATATGCCACAAAGAGCAAATCAATCAATGAACGCATATCTTCACATCTCTGCTTGTACACAAGCAGAACATAATCTATGAAGAGATTATAGACATTGTGACTCTCATTTTTTACCTCGTCGCACTCCTGATCCGATAGAACTCATTAAATTAGTGATTGAACTCCCAGCCTAAACTACTTCTATATTTTCTCACGATCAAATTAAAATTGGGTTTCATATACATTTTAGCCATCGTTTATTTAAACTTTAGCCGGGAGAATAAATGTGATAACAGTAAAGTTTTCGAAAATAAGCAAATATTCAATAAGAAATTTATTTTTCTTTTTTCTTGTCACTCACCGACGAATGAATACACTTGACTAGTTCTAACAGGGGTCATGGTAAGCTGATAGTATACGCTAAGTTTGATAATGGAACATCACCGCAAACGTCTCAAGATAAAGCATTTGCAACTGAATACATTTTATGGCTATTTTTCGGACATAAGATTGGATAAATAAACAACTATTTATCCCGTGATAAAAATTAGGCTGTCTAAATATTTTGTACTTCCTAAAAGACCAGTTTACGTTTATGTTACCAAAGAAAAATTTTCTAATGTTATTCCTTTAATAGCCTCTAATGGTGCAAAGTAAAATCATCATCTTGTAAGTAATAAATTGCATCTGCTTACACACACTTTAAATTCATCTTTGGGTACGCTCTTCTGAAGATATATGCGGAGATGTTTTTAGCATTGATACAGGAAAGTGAGACCCTTAAAGAAGAGAGTAAAAATTAAAGAAGTAAAAGATAAAAATTAAATAAATAAGATTCAGATAAAAACGATATAAGGTATTATGTACATTATCTACATTATTCGGGCTATTGTCCTCATCTTTGTCACCATATTTATTACAACATTTCGGCCGTTGTACGCTCCGGCCTTCTTCAGGTAGTTGGAATGTTCAGGTCTCAATAAGAACTTCGATACAGTTCACAATGGAGAAAGAGTAGTAACAACGCACTCCCATTACTGGATGTTCTAATATCTCGAACAGAGCATTGGTTCAAGACATCCGTATACCGCAAACCGACATTCACCGGACTTGTACCTAAATTTCAAATCCCTCCATCCATACAGCGTAAAGAAAGGGATCGTCCGCTGCTTACAACACCGAGAAAGAGTCATAAATGCCGACCCAGAGGTATTAGATAAAGAATTGGTCAGTATAAGTAGTACCCTACAACGTAACAACTACCCTGGGTACATGGCAGCAGCCCCAAAATACTGGGATAGGCGGGTACAAGAGGAGGAGGACAACAACACTCAGAAAAATGTCTGCCTGCTTTATGTGAAGGGTTTATCAGAGAAAATATAAAGGATCTGTGGTCCATATAACATCAGGACAACCTTCAAAAGCTTGACGACACTTCGCAGATATCTCTCCCGAGTAAGACCCCCACATAGAGGAGAACATGACTAAAGACTGTCTGTATGCTATCCCGTGCAGCTGTGGCAAGAAGAGGAGACAGGCCGCTCCCTTAAGGTAAGGCTCCAAGAACACCAGAAAGCTGTAACACGAGGGGAAGGGGAAAAATCAGGCGTGGATGACCACATATGGAGAGAGAAGGGAGATCACCGCCCTCTGTGGAATCAGGTTGAGATCATAGACAAAGAACATCATTGGAAAATTCGTAAACTTAAGGAATCAGCACATAAGCTAAGCCACAAAAATCTCCTGACCCAACCAAGCATAGAAATGAACACGATATGGGAACCAGTAATAAGGAGGGCCAGGAAAAAGCGATAATAACAACCAAGTTGCAATATGAGCTCTGGTAAAATTATAAAATGATAACATCAAAAATTGTAATATGAGCACTGGTAAAAATGGTGGCTGAAGACATTAGGTTTATAATTCCCACAAATTCATACACTATAATTTAATAAAAATTCCATACACTATAATTTAATAAAAAAATTATAATACACAGAAATTTATCCTCTCTGACATGTGTCCTTGAGGACACATGGCAGAGTGGATAAAGGCGTTGGTTAGATCCGGTGACAGGACCCAAAGAGTGTGAGTTCAATACCCGGTTAAGGCAGTGGAGAACTTTCAGAGGGAAATTAACAGGAGGTAACTGATAACTGACATCCATTAAACATGGCACGTGGAACTAGAACAGTCTACACCAGTGAGTGAAATAAACGGTTCAGTTCGACATTTCAACCACCTGAAGAAGGCCGGAGCGTACAACGGCCGAAACGTTGTAATAAATATGGCGACAAAGATGACAACAATACTCCGAATAATGTAAATAATATAAAAACGATATAATTTAATTATCTCTTTAGGAACGATTCAAGGATTGTGAGCAGAACAACAACGAGGAAAGTTATTTGGAAATAAAACATAATAAAAACATAATAAAAAACATCATAAAATAAACATAATAAAATAAGCAAAATAAAAATAATAAAAACGTAATACAAAAAATCCAACCAAAAGTAGATAAAAAACTCACAAAATTGAAACTCAAATTTCGAAATCCGATTTGGTATTCACTTTTTGAATGAAAAAGTCAGATTTAATGCAGATATGAATTTTCTAATGAAAATCATGAAATAATATAAGAGGTATGACTAATTAATTTGTTTTGGATGTAAACAAATATGACTGGCTATCTCATAAAATTGTAATTTTAAAAATATATTTGGCAAGAATAGACTCTCTTCCAAGCTTTTCATGATAAACACAAACGGTTCTTTTCGTATTTAAATATGGGATGACAGAAATAAACTTAGGTTAAACACCCTGGTAAAATACAAGATAACATGATTATTACAGTAACAGCTCACATACATATCCATAGACATAATCACCGAATGGTATATAAACATATATACACACATAATATATATGGCTAAAGGCATAAACTGATAACATTAGTATATTCATTGTTTTCGATTTTTTGAATACGTTTTAGTGTCATTTCCATATCGGTCCAAAGTTGCTATAAAGAAACTAATGAAAGGTTAGCAAAACAGTAACAGAAAAAGAAAATGACGTCGATTTCTTTGTTTGTGTCTCGAAGAATTAGATTTGAGAGATGTGCTCTTAACTTACCAAATACAACAAGAACATTAACGAATCTCGAATTTCTAATTTTAACTTCATAAACAATACTAAACCGTATGTTGACAGGAAAGTGAAAGAAAGTGAATTTTCCTTTCCGATATTAAATAGTGAATATTGTAATGACAGAAAACAAAGGAGGAGTGTGTTGCTGACACCTAGAACTCATCACCCAATTTGACACCAGTTTCCGGGATCCAAATATTTTCCTTTGTATGGAATCTCTATATAAATAACTCATCTTTGCCAATCAGACAATCATTTCGCGGTTTTACGCTTCCGTTTTGATATAACAAAGACATCTTTACTAGTTTGTCATAGGAATTGGATATGGCAAATGGTAGACTCGTAACTTCACAAATTCTAAAAGGAGACGTAAAGAAATGAACCATACCTAGTTTAAAGGAACAGACAATATTTATCTTTTATTCTTCCATAAAAATAATAGACCACGAAAGGGAAACATATCGACAAAAGATCATGAGAAAGAAAAGGCATTATTTACACTATTTACACTCAGACTATTATCAATATATCTGTTGTCATTTCTGATGAAGGCCAAAGGCACGATGGCCGAAATTTGTGATAACAACAATGAAGATAAGGATAATGGTCCGAATGTAAATAGTGTAAATAATAATAATTTCTCATTCAAAAAATTCAGACAGAAGGAGGTGTTTTTCAATGAATAAATGCTGTTCAGGTTTAATTGTTTCTCTGTTTGTTTTTCGAGTTGGAGTCTCATAACTTCTTTGTTTACCTATATTTAATACCCAAAGACATTTTAGGAAACTTCGCAGAAAAGATTATTGGCGCTTGTCGCCCCCAGTTGGTTTTACGGAAAACTGCGATCGAAGTGTAGCTGAAAGCATCGAAACATTTTTTCCTACAAGTTATTTCCATGGCGTAAAGTTTTCTTATGAAAGCATGCAGCGATACTGTATGGGATTAAATATAAAGATATGTGTTTTGGTAAAATACAAGATGTTTACTAAAAGCGTCTTCCTGCTTGACCATTGCTGCTAAATTTGACATGCTTTTTCCTGTAAGACTAACTTTCTATGATGCTCTTGGTTGTGAGTTTAATAAACATCTAAACTCATGATTTGGTCAATGATGAACATTATAAACGTTGATGACACATTATTATTATTATTATTATTTGTGTGTGTGTGTGTGTGCGTGTGTGTGTGTGTGTGTGTACTAGACTCTCCTGACCTTTTCGACATATTAGGGTCAAGTAGCTTAGTTCTTAAATCCAACAGCCAAACTACCTGCACATATTATCAGATAACTGTGGTGGAGTCTTGTGCAGAACCAACCACTTTTTTGAGAAGCTCCGAATACAGACAACTGGTACATAGTATGCCACAAGATACCCAAAGATTTTGCATTCAGTGATGTACTTCTCCTAGACCGGTTGCCACCCACAGCTATAGAACCCTGTATGTCCTGCAATTTATCCATATTTGGTGGAGAGAAGAGAAAAAAATGTTTTTCCGGTTGGGTATTTCCTAAATGCAGATTAATTTAAGGTCACGCTATGCGCGGGAAGAAACAGGTCAGTGCGTCCAGTGGAGTGGAAGAAAACATTTGACCTCAAATTCTGGAATGGGTGCAGGGCCATTGAAATTCGGCGTTTTTATCCCTGCTACCATGTCTGAATTTGAGCCACAAATGACATATTCGATTTGTTAACACTTTTCCTCTAATCGTCGCATCTTACCAAAATAAGCACTTCCTTTATTCGCGTCTTTACTGAAAAAAAAAACAAACCCGCATAACTGCTGAGTGAAAATGGTTCCGCCCGCAGCAGTCCATTTTCCAATTCTTTAAACCTTTTCACCTAGCCCAGGTTGCATCCCAGACCTGACGAGGAGTTTTTGCGCTAAAACAGAAGGGCTTCCTACCAATCCATTTCAAAGCTAGTGCCGGCAAACGGTTAGAGGCTTTTCGTTGTCGCACAACCCAAACGAGCAAACACTTCATTGCAGCTCCTTGAATTCTCATCGCCGGCATCACGTGCGTTAGAGCCAAGCTGCATATGTAGCAGACAGCTTGATCCCGTTTACGGCCAAGCCTTGCGCTTGACAAATCATGCGCGCGTGCGTGAATGCGCGCTAGCATCTTCCATTTTGCGTGGGATCATTCATTGGTTTAAGTCATGGCCATTGTCCAGGCTACACCAATCAATGACAAGTCATGCTCCATTTTAATACCTTCAGCGCGACTGCATCCGCACTCACGTCTTGATTTGATCGCCATTAACGCATCTTTCCTTGAATTAATTGACAGCTTCCTGCTACCGCCTGTTACGTATTTGCTTAAACGTTTGCATTACCCATTTTTCTCCGCGTGCTGCCTCTAGTGCTCAGCCCACTCCATCTTAGTCTTCCATACCTATTTCTACCTTTTCGTTGTTAGTTTTGCTATGAGACAGTTAACTGCTGTCACAAGTTACTTATTTTCTCAATCGTTTGCCCAACCTATTTTACCTCCACGTTACAGTTTTCACTGTAATTTGAAGTGTACTTGCTTTTGCTACGCGTCCCAGTACACCTCACTACTTCACTGACTATTTGCTTAAAACGTTTGCATTACCCATTTTATCTCCGCGTGCTGCCTTTACTGCGCAGCCCAGTCCATCTTAGCGTTCCATACCTATTTCTACTTTTTCGTAGTTTAGTTTTGCTATTAGACAGTCAACTGCTGTCGCAAGTTTCTTCTCTTCTGCATTTACTACGCGGCACAGTACACCTCAGTGTTTCACTACTTTTTAACCTTCAACGCTTCAACGTTTTGGTTGCGTAACCTCTTCCTACAGTGACGTTTCTGTGCTGACGGAAAGCACGGCCCATAGCTAGGAGAAGCTTTTTCCATGCGACTCCACTGCATTTTTATTTTTCTTATACAACGAGGCTGCACGGCTTCTATTCGCATTCTATAGCCCTTCAAATGGTTCTTACACGACGAACATCCGCACATCAGCAACTGAAGACCCTAACCCCGTTAACGTTACACATGCAGAACAGGCGACTGCGGAGGAGCACATCATAACTCCGGTTACAGATGATCATATCGCGTCTACTCCAACGTCTGCTTTGCACTCTTCTGCTTGGCGTGGCGATGACCAACCCGGCAGCTCTGCAAAGGCTGCAAAAATACCCAGTCCAGGCAACCTTAGCAGGCGTTCTAAAAAAAACCTCACCGTCTAAGTGGAACTTTTAGAACGCCTGCTATGGTTGCCTCGCCGTGATGCTTTACGAAATGACGCTGATCCACGCAATATAGGCAAGATATGCATACTACCTGCAACGTTCACAGGCAGTCCACGATACATGCACGCGAGGACGCAAGACGCGATGACATAGATTTGTAAGTACGGCCGACCAGACCTATTCATATCTTTCACGTGTAACCCAAAATGGTACGCAATTGCTAAAGAAGTTATGCCAGGGCAATCGGCCTACGACAGTCCAGACCTCATTGCGCTCGTTTACCATCTGAAGTTGGGAAAGCTAATGGATGTGATTACAAAGGGCCGGTTTTCTGGGGATGTTTGCTGTCGCATGCACACTATTGAGTGGCAGAAACGCAACCTGCCTCACGCACATATACTAATTCGGCTGTGAGACAAGATTGAGGCCACAGAAATCGATCAAACTTATTTCTGCTGAAATTCCTGATCCGTCGACTGACCCTGAATTGTACGAAATAGTGACAAGCAACATGATTCATGGTCCCTGCGGCTCGCATTACAATTACACCAGCTGTCACAACAGCGACGGCAAATGCACCCGGCAGTACCAACGAGATTTCGTGAGCGAAACCATTACAGGGAGCGATGGTTATCCACTGTACCGGCGAAGGAGTCCCGCTGAGGGAGGATTTACAGCCATGGTAAAGGGCCACCAAGTGGATAACAGATGGGTAGTGCCATACTGTCCCCTGCTAGCAAAAGCGTTCAATGCGCACATCAATGTCGAATATTGCCATTCAGTTCACTCCATTAAGTATGTATGCAAGTACATCAACAAAGGGACTGATGCTGCAATGTTTGGTATTAGTCAGGAAGGTTCCGTAGACGAAATCCAGGACTTCCTTGCAGGGCGCGTCATTAGCAGCACAGAGGGCCCTTGGCACATTCTCAGCTTCCCCATCCACGAACGCTCCCCAGCAATCGTCCAGCTTGCTGTTCAACTAGAAAACGACTAACTTCGTTATTTTTCTGCGGATACAGGATGTGACTGTGCGTACCAAAGACACAACGCTTACAGCGTTCTTCAAACTTTGTCGACAGGACGAGTTTGCTAGTACTCTACTGTTCCCAGACGCCCAGTTCGAAGTGCCTTGCATAGAATGCCATGTGACCCCGTCGTGACTCAAAAATCGATACAATCCTCCGTGTTGACCATGCCCTCAGCAATCCATTTCCCACTTCTTTAAACTTTGTTCTTTCTCCCAGGCCGCATCTCAGATCCGATTTTTCAATTTATGTCATTGTGTCATGCCGGAGCCCGATTTTTTATTTGGGACTCAAACTTCGTAAAAAAAACGATTAACTCACAGGTGATACGGATTTTGGTGTTGTTAAACACTTTTGAGCTCTTTTTATTTGAACTTAAAATCGGATCAATGTATGGTATTTGTATCCAAAGTACAAGATCAACAACAACCCCGCCCAAGTAGTATGACCAGTCTCAATATTTCAGGAAAGTGGGTTGGGTGTGAAAAAGTATTTGTTGTTAACATTCTTTTTTCATTCGGTTTTTCCAGTTACGAGTCATTTTTTAAAGCTGATCGTTTTGTGTACATTTTGTTTAGTTCTTTTTCGTAACAGATTTAATGTTTAGTACAGAGCTTAGAAAGAATTCGCAGTGTGAGATAGGCAAGAAGTAAGGCATGTAGCAACATCAGCACGGCAAAGGGCTCTCCTTTAAAGGCAAGGAAGGACAGAAATATGTTAAGTCAAGTGATAGCGATTGCTGTATGAGTCGTACGATTTTTGAATCAAACACGGGCAACGCCGGGCCATGCTGCTAGTACCTAGATATGGTGGGAGCGGACCTTGTTAGAGGATAATCTATTTACTCACGTAAGTGATAATCCACTATCCTCCATAGTGTCATGTCTAAACTACACTTATTAAATTAGAAAAATATAGCAAATTATGAAGAGTGTATACGCGTATCGCAGAGGGGATCGAACTGATTCTTGTTTTATTTTTTCCTAGCGCAATGATTTGCTTATCATAAACATTGAGATGGATTCTGCTTTCTCACATTTGTTTAATAAATCCTACCTGTGATATAATGGGTTATATTTATCTCAGGCTAAGCATCTTACAAAAACTGAAAATAAATAATTAAAAAAATTTCGCTCAGAATAATGTTGAATATTTAAAAAATTACCTTGGATAACATCGACTGGTATTACTAAATCTCTTGAATTCTTTATTTTTCTCTTTATAATTTTTTAATAGAACATTTCAAATGAAATAATGTATCCTTCCTTTTCGGATATTGGAATATCTGTTACTAACAGGACGGATTGAGGGCACGAGGGATAGAGGTAAAGAACATATAATGAACTTGACGACTGTAATTCAATGGCAGAAGAGGGAGGGGAACAGAATATTTAAAAGGAACATTGCTAAGAACTCCAAAGATGAGGAAATTTGGGGGAGCCATGTCCTGAAAATAAAGTAAACAAAGAAGAAGAAAAAGAAGGAGAAGAAAAAGAAGAAGAAAAAAAAGAAGAAATAACCTGTAATTATTCTCCTTAGGGTTAATTAGTAAATACGTTACGTTTGTTTTGTTATTAGTTGGTGCAAACATGTCCTAAGCATAACTGAACTGCTACGTTTTCAAAATCGTTTGCTTTCATTACGATCTATCTATGGAAGACTGGAACATTAGGAGAGAACATATTTGAGAATATGGTTGATTTCTTATTTGAACCTCCAATGTAAATGACAGATGTATAAAGGGCACACCTCTTCAAATTGACTCTTCACTAGAATTAAAGTAGAGTCGCCTCTGTCGTCATTAATCTAATTATTCTTGCTGCCATCATTATGTGTTGTCGACAACCTTTAAAAGTTTACATAAATATAAATTCTATTCGATTACAATTTGATACGAACTTCCCTACAGCTTGTGTATCGGACGAACACATATGTTTAAGACTAAATCTATTGTTTCGAACATTGCCATAGCAGCCGCTTTGGTCATGTATGTTTTTATACTATAGCATTGTTCACCTAATACAAGGCAGCAAAATCCACTGAGGGTAGAGGGTTATTGAATGTCGATGTTGTAAGGGTGTAAGATGTGGCGATTTTTAGGATTAGATAGCCACTGGCCACATAAGAGGTTAAGATTGTAGTGATCAGGGAAACACCCTTTCGAGAGTCTGTTCCACAACATAACAGTGTTTAAGAAGAATCTCTCTGGATTGAGTGGAACCGCCACCTTACGAATGGATTACGAACGGGATGGGGATGAGTCGAATACGGGTATGTAACATTGTGGGTCCTAGTTGTGAAAGGCTGAACTGTTGAAACTAAGGAATGCAACACGTCTTTACATCTCCCATGAAATTAGCTTCAAATTAGCAAGAGATTAGCAATGTTTCATCTACGGGAAAGGAGCTGTAAAGAGCAAAATAATTAATGGCCCCAAACGCTTCTGAACGCCCGCCAGGTATGAGTGTACAGATTCCGCATCATTATTATAAGTTTTTTTTTATACTGGACTGCATTTGTAATATTGGCGCTAATACATATTAAATTTTCTAACTGGGAACATTTTAGTTAAATTTAAAAAATAATAATTCCTTCGAAGCTAGGTGAAAATGACACTAAGACGTAAGACACTACTTGTAGTGAAAGAGATGGAGAAGTCTTGAGAAGGAACAAGAAACCCTACAGCAAACAGGAAACAAAGGATAACACTCTACTCATATTCGAAAGAGTGGGAGGTGTGTGAACTAAGCGATAGGTGAACCTATCAACTCCTATTGCGGAAAAATAAATAAATAAAAATTAAAATTTCAGCAGTACAGATTTGAAGCAGACTTTAGAAGGAACCGGAAACCCAATCCTAAATATAAAAGAATGGATAAACCTCTACTCCCCAAAAGACCGGAGTATGAAGCGGTCGTTGAAAATAAGGCGGGCTAATAATACAAATGTCAAATGGGATTTATTTGCGATTCCAAATGAAGCGAAATTTGGAAGCTCTGTTAATTTTCTTTTTATTATTGTGCAGAGGCTTCATCATACATAACTTAACGAATGAAGCTTAATTTCCTTCTCATTAATACCACGTTTACACCGTTTCATTTTCCGACATTTCTCAACCGTGCGGTGAATTTTATATTAATCTGGGAATATCGATCGAAATCCTTTATCTCCGTAAACATATTTTCCCATTCCTGTACCTACTAGAACGGATGTTCTCCTCTGGGAACGTAAGAGGTTACAACCGTCAATTCTACTTTATATCGTTGATGCGAGTCGCCACTGGGTTGATGTATATCCGCATTAACCAATCAGTGAAGAGAAATCACGACTTTCATAGTGTCAAATATGCTTTACGACCGCTGAGATCCACTCAGCTATTTATGAACGAATAAATATAACCATATATCATTTAAGAGATTTCCAGAAAAAATGCCACTTCCATTCGAAATAGTTGGTTAAAAAGTTAAAACGAACTAAAGATAAAGTTTAACTCTATTTTGCCGATCGCAAAATAGAGTTAAAATCATCTATGTCTCTGTTAATTTTAGTTAGGTATTTTAGTTTTCTTTTCTTAACTAAACCATATTCTCTTTCAGATATTATTATAAATACGGAAATATTCACTCACTTCTGAACTCCAGGTACCTAGACAACTTTGACTTATTGTCGAAGGTTAATGTCGCATTTTCAGGATTAAACCCTGAGGCTTACTGTCCCTAAGACAGTTCGTTATTATGTTCATATTCGTTATGGCAGCTCCTGTGATAGCGCCGGTGCCAAGCAGAATTCGACTCTACTTTTCCCTTGGACAACATCATTGACGTGGAGAGGGGAGACGATCTATTCAATGTCTGCGCCCTGGAAAAGACACACCAGCATCGCCTCACCGCAACATCAAAACACAGGAAGAAACAGTCTACTAATGGGGGGATTCCGAAGGTCCTTCTCTACGGGGAACTGGTCACCAGCAAGACGACATGAGGGTGACCTAATCTTTGCTTCAAGGGCAAAAGGGACATAAAGGCACTAGATATGGATATTGAGAAGTGGGAAGACTTTGCCAACGATCGATCTCGCTGGAGACGCGATTTACACCAAGGACTGTAGCGAGGAAACGGAGGCTTGCATCCGGGGCAGAAGCGTGCAGAAAGGAAAGAAAGCTACACGGCAACATCGGGGGAGATCGTCGTTACATGAATGCATTGCAATCGAGACTGTCCCTGCCGTATGGGCCTGTACAGCGATAACAAATGCTGCGCTGCCATCAACAGCTGAGGCGGCATTAATCGACAAATTAATCTTCATGCGCAGATCTATGGTCCCTCATCTTCGCATGCAATATTAAGCATGCGAAGATTAGTGAATTATGAAGAGTCTTAATTCTATGTTCAGTTTTCTATATCTAGCTCATGTTGGTTTTTCGGATCTTAAGCACGCTCTTGGGATTAAATGATCATCTTTTGCTAATGCTATAGCGGCTACTGCTTACGTAAGAACAGGAAAAACGTATGCAAAGAAACGTTCGAATCAGGTGGGTTTATAGAATATGGAATATTGCTAATGATGGGATTAATGAAATAAAATATAGATTTTGATATTATCCAAATCGGTTATTATTCAATCAAATACT
>OZ038475.1:37530495-37675495 GCA_964036315.1 Acanthosepion esculentum | reverse complement strand
CGCTGCAGACTAAGTTATTGATTCAATATACTATTTCCACTTCATCTCAGCGAAAGACTTTGGTCCGAGAGGGCGCAATGAGTCGCTCACATAGAGGTTAGCATCAGTCATACTGATAAAACATAACAATATATCATTAAAAAAATCAAATTAAATTTGAATTATAAAAATTAAAAGATATCAAAGTAAAGTCACTGTAAGTCACTGTAAAGAGTATACTATCAGTATTATCACTGTATAACTCTTGCAATATACATCAGTCGGGTTATAGATTGTAAATTTGTATTCCGGAGAATCGATTGACTGGTTTGTCTCTTAAGTCTTATCAAACCTTTGTGGGCTATATAAAACTGGAGCTTATTCCGGACTATAGGAGGTTTCCTTTCAGTACTCACTTTTCTCAGGCTGCCCCGCATCTAAATGTTGAGCGAGCACGACATCACTTAACTTCAGAAATCGAACGTGAACCGATGCTTTAAGCATGATTTTAGCATATCCGGAGTAAGACTATAAGAAAAGAGATGGAATAAAAAATCAGAATTCGTTTCGTGGATACGTCGAATTGTATAACAAATCTATTAAGGTTGTACTATTTTTAAAAATAGTTTTTGATATGGTAATCAAGCAATCATTGTCAGCTATTTACACTATAAGTATCTGTTCTTACTTCGATTATAATAAATGGGCGTCTAATAAATAACTAATTACTCGGAAAGAAGTTTAGTACATTTCATCTCTATACAGAGTGTACAGTTAAAACAATACAATAGACTACAAAGAATGCATCACGGACCTGTATATATAAATAGCCGAGAAAAACACTACTTATATGGCCTGACGAGTTTTAAGTATGAAACAATTGGTTTGCTCTTGGTCTTGACTTAAATGTACATTTTATATTTGCATGGTCTATATTGTTGATAATGAACACTTTAACCCACAAATATAGCATATCTTAAAACTGTATTTTATCTTATATATATATATATGTATGTGTACGTACATACACACAAACACACATGCACTCACACACACATATATATATCTATATCTATATTTCTTAATGATAAAATATATTTTAAGGTATGCTATGAATGGTATATTTAAAGGTTTGTGTTTATATATATCTAGATATGTCTGGGCGCTTATGTATTATAACCTGAGTGTGTTTGGATTGTTTTACGTCCGAGGTGATCATCATAGTTACACTCGTTGAATTAAAATGTATACATTTTTGTCTAAAGCTATCAACATCATTTTTAACGTAATTTCGATGAAAAAATAAATTAAATAACATTTGTATTTTTTACTTTCTCCTCAGTAATTCTATAATTTTAAACTTAATAGAAATTAGATTTAGATTTCTAAATGGGTAATTTTTTACTTTTAATTTTAATTTCAAATTTTATCATATAATTTAATACTTATAAGTTAGGACATATTCTATTTTACTAGAACCCCAACTTTAAAGATTTTAATATCAATGATAACCTTGCTTCGTTGTTAAATTTTTTGAATTCTCATATACTTGTATTTTGATTGGTCATTCTAGCTTATGTAACAGCGTTTACCCCTAGCGAAGGATTGTTAATTAATTTGAAACTTTTAAAACCATTTATTCTACATACAACATCATCACTTGATAAGACACAGGAGGTGTTGAAACAAAATGGCTATTTTTGTATTGATTTTATAACATATTTATGTTATAATTTTTAAATAAATAATTATATATATATATATATATATATATGCCATTGATTATAGTGATATTAGGAAATATATGACATATAACATCAAAAACGTGACAATATGCTATTTTGTGGTGCGAAAATAATAAAAAGGTTTGAAAAGATATCATAGAACATTAAAGCATGATATTGAATTATTGGTAATAGAAAAACTTACAAAAATGTTTTATGTTTTTATACTATTGGGAATATTGACACACTCGGCCGAAATAGTGTCATAATCATTAAGAAAACATATGAATCTTACCAGAATATGCTGTTTATCACAGTAGAAAAAAATGAAACATATATATCGAGAAAGATTTACTCCAAATCCAAACTTCTTTTGCTCCGTTTTATTTAACTGATTACAGATTACCTCGTCATATTTTCTCCAATACCAAACGGAATCTAGATTTTCACTAAGACGGTAACAGAAAGGTTCTTGGGCGGACCAAGAAGGATAATAATCTGATGTTTCGTCATTTAGTTAAAATGTGAATAAGTGACTCGGATCAAGAATCTTTTGTCATCTTTCGTATTAAGCGACGTCATGTATTCAATGATAGAGCAAAGATTTGCCTGAACCATAAGTTCTCTTCGACTCGCCTGTTAATTAGAACAATTTTAACCTTCGGTTTTAATAGAATTACATTTTGGAACGTCTATAGTTTGTACGGAAAGGAGAAAAAAGGACACTCCGTTTTGCTGTCATCTGCAAACCGATGGTTAAATGATATTTCATTTAATCGAATTTGTCGATCTTCAACGCTGCCCTACCGTCCATCAATTACTACAGCGTAAAAAGTATGTTCGGAATTATGTCTGTCTTTTCCCAATGTCATTTTGAATATGCCAAATTATTTTCACGTTTTCTTAATGAAATTAGAATGTTCCATTTTTCGTAATGGACATTTTGAAAATTGCCATCCTCCCAGCAAATGATCGGATAAAATAGAAAGATGCACGTCTCAATGAACAACGAAATAATGTATGTGCTTACCAAAAAGAATTTCTTAAGTACCTGATATTACAAATGACACTTAAGTTATTTTTTCGGTTTAAAAGCCCAATGTTTGTATCGTTATTGCTTTGTATGTATAGCAACACGTGTTTATTGAAGCTGAGATTTTATTGAACAGGACAGGCTCACTGAACGAATTAACAATGTTTTTCTCGCTTTTATAAAAATGTGAAATTTTGCTGTGGGCATCAACATGTTTAGTAACTGATGCAATGCAGCGCAATGAAAAATGACACAATATATTGCTACGTGGATATATTCATATATATATATATATATCTCCATTCGTACTTTATCAAACTCTTCTCTCGACTTGCTTTCAAGTTGACATTATATAAATGCATTATATTCATATAGATATATACATTTAAACCGGCAGGCGATTGCGCGGCGCAAATAGTGTAAGGATTACAAGTAGCAATTCTACAACATATCGTGAAATATCAACTTGTCTTAACTCTTCAACGCCGGGATTCATCAAATGATATTTCCTTGGTGATCACTGGACATCATCAAATGATGATGTACGATATTTATCCAACAATACTGGCATCATTTACTCATGATTAGCGTGTAAGTGACTAACTGGGAACTCTAGGTTTCATGGAGCTACTATTTAATCTAGGAATACTTGCCTGAAAATAAAGCTAGAATAAGAGAAAAGAAGCGAAAAAAGGTGAATACTTGGTGCAAAGAAAGCACACTTCAATTGTGCATGGAATCGTTTAATGAATAACATTCTGATAAAAATATTACATTTACGAACACTTCTTTATTTTTATAATCGAAAATAATTATATATACTTTTTATAAAAGTCGAATTGCATTCAAGTGAATATAAACATAAAACTATCTATTGAAAATAATTTTCTCGTTTTTTACGCGTTTGTCGTGTACATGTGTTCAAACTTTTCCTACTGTTACAGAGTTATGGAAATAACGAAGAAAAACGGATTTATATTTTTCACATTACGTTGTCTTCGTACATAGACACATACTAATGCCTTGAAGAAAAGCTATTTTCAAGAAATGTCTAATCTGTAAATGTTGTGACAACAATTTAATCGACATAGGCATTTAAACATAGTAGGGCAACCTGGTAAATATCATTTCATGCATTAAAACGATAAAGACAAGTGATTTAAATGATTTCAATATGGCATGTTTATTAGTCCCAGACGAATGGATGTGTAAGTCAGTAACCGCTGATATACATGAATTTTCACAGACAACAATCTATAGAGTTTACAATGATTAATGAGAAAAAGTATATAAATCCAGCTAGCAACAAAAAACAATGGTAATACGAGGGTCATTCAATAAATAAGGTGAATTTTTCGGTATAAGGATTTCTAATACAGATAGAAGCTTACTCTTTTTTATTTTATTTTGTTTTACTTCTTTTTCACATGGATTTAATTTCTTTTGTAGATTAAAAATCTTTGAGAGTTTTGGCGATTAACAAAGATGGCCGACCAAGAAGCATGCTCCAAGATTGAACAGCGGTCAGTTATCAAGTTTTTGGTTGCTGAAGGGTGCAGACCAGTTGAAATTCATAGGAGAATGTCAACTGTGTATGGTGCCACATGTTTCAGCAAAAGATTTCTACAAGTGGGCTAAATTGTTTAAAGAAGGACGGAGCAGTGTTGAGGATGAAGACAGGCCTGGGAGGCCTACAGAAGTGAGGTCTCCTGAGGTGATCGAATCACTCAATGACCTCATTCAGTCTGACAGAAGGGTGACAGTGGATGGCATTGAAAGGACTTTGAGCTTATCTGTTGGGACAAACGCAGGGGTCATCAGTCAGAAGGAGTCATCTTGCATCATGACAACGCAAGGCCTCACACAGCAGCCTAAATGGTGCAGACCATCAACGAACTGGGCTGGGAACTGCTCCCTCATCCCCCTTACAGCCCAGACCTTGCCCCGTCAAACTTTCATCTGTTTGGACCCTTGAAAGCGTTCACGAGAGTCACGAAGTTTAAAAGTGACGATGAAGTCAAAAGTGTTGTGAGCGGCTGGCTGAGACATCAGTCCAAAGATTTTTACGCTGAGGGAATACGGAAGCTTGTGCACAGATGCGAAAAGTGTGTGACAGTGCTGGGAGACTACATTAAAAAATTAAAAAATTAAAAAAAAGTAAGCTTCTATCTGTATTAGAAGTCCTTATACCAAAAAATTCACCTTATTTATTGAATAATCCTCGTAGTAGCCGTTTTCTTATAAGTAAACATTCGGCATTTATTGACGGATCAGCCAGTGCTTCTGCCAGATGAAACTACTAAAACCTTTCTATCAAATAATTTTTCAAGAAAATAGTTTTGCAGCTTTAAGATCTGTTATCGTTAATGGGGTCTTCTTTCTAGCCTTTTATTTGTTGTAGTTTGAACCGTGAACATTTATTTATGTCAGTATTTCTCTTTGTGTTACATGTGATATCCATTTTAACTATTGCAGCTGTTGAAACTTCTTAATTTTGTGTGGTTTCTGTTATTTAGTTCTCTGTTTGTGATTATGCAGCGCCAGTAAAACATATTCGAAGAAGGATGGTGTTCGTCAAAGTCTACAGGGCTTTACTCGCTCAATGCTATTTTAAACATTTATCTGAGAAAGTGAATGAATCCAGCTGAGAATATAGATATTTCTGAACGGGTTTGCTACCTTACATTGCATCCATATGTAAGTCTGACGAGGTGATTTAAGAAAATGGTCGTAGCAATACTTTAGCGATAATCCTTTTTTGAATGAAGAGTTCAGATGGTGATGGCCTGACTGGTTCAAACATTTAGTAATCCTCTGACAACTCACTGAGGCACAAATAAAAATAGACGCAGATTGATTCATGGTACACAGATTTCAATATTAATGTTCCATTCAGGTTCACAGCATCTCAAGCCCATAAACCAACTTTGGAATGTGACTGGGAAATAAATTCTAATCTTTTTTGTGTAGCAAAACAATCTATAGAAATTAGGGATGGCATAATAACCTAGATTTTCAAAAGTGCTTAAAGGATATCGTAGAATCCATGCTACGAGTAATTAATAGAGTTCTCAATGAAGAATTGTTCCAACGCAAAAATAGAAGTATATATCTAATGATTGAAACTTTTGCTGATTATTGGGCTAATATTCCGTATTGGTTTTCTTTTAGATAGAAATATCTAGCAAAAAATACACAGAAACTACGGTCGTTTACCTAATTTAGATTGTAATGGATACATACAGTAACCGACATGAAATAAATAGAAATAAACAAGTACACAGAGTTAAAAATAATAGTGGATCTGGTTAATAAGGGAAATATGATCCTCTTCTTGAAATGACATTGATAAGTCCCTGTTCCAACGATTTTGTGAATTTCTGGATCTTCTCTGATGTAATTCCACGTGATACATTCACTACTCCCAGCCACAAGCCCTCCTTGCTTCGAATATGGCGTCCATTCTCGTAAAACCCGTCGTTTCAAAATGCCCCGTAAGTTTACGACTGGGTTTAAGTCTGGAGAACTAGCCGGTCAGTTAATTCTCCGAGGTCCTAATTTGGCAGGTACTCCGTATTATGCGCTGGATGCGAGGTAGCATTATCTTGAACACATAGGATGGTTCACATGAACGTGATCCTTTGCTTTTTAAACAAGGTTCAAGTTATATAAGAATCTGCAGTAATTTTTATACCGTAAAGCACTTTCCACGGATCGAACAATTATACCTCCAATAATACCAGCCCGAATCATGATACTCCTTCCTCTGTTGGCGTTGACAACATTATTGTCTGATTACAACCCAACCTTTGCTTCAACCGTCAGGGCCATCAATGGTAGCACGAGATTCATCTGTGAACAAAACCTTCCAGGAGTCGACCACGGTGTTATCTTCTGCCCACTTCAGTGGCTTTTGCACCTGTCATTTTATCAATGTAGCCGTTGTCACCGATTTCAATGATTTCGCGACCTATTTCAGAGGGCGACATCGAGTTGCTCTGGACATTCTTATCTCTCCAATGCGCCTCAAAAGGTTACCGCTGGTCAGGTCTGGCTTATTGACAGCTTCATGTTAATGTTTAAAGAACTTTGGGAAACAAGCCTCGAGTGATTCTTATCGGCCCTCTTACGAAACTTCGTAGGAGCTGCAACAAGATTTTTCACAGCTTGTTGATGTCTTCCAAACATTTTGGTTATTTCTAATGTCGATTAACCTTTACAAGACCATGTGTTATAACAGACTTGCCAAAGTCACAATTGCGACCCATAATTGCACGATTATGAAGTCACTCGTTAATAATTTGGAATACGGAATAATCGTGTTAATCATGCAAAATGGCTGCGGTTTGTTTACACTTGCGCAGGACACGTTTTAACACAAAACGCGTCTGTAACTTTTCTCATCATTCTGTGAAAGTTTCGTTAAATTCCAACGTGTAGTTTTTTGGACAAAATGGCAAATTGTCACCTCTTTAATAATTCGTTACTACCCCCCCATATATATATATATATATATATATATATATATATATATATATATATATATATATATATATATATATATATATATATATACATATATATATATATATATAGATTCATGGAAGGTGTTCAATTTTATGTGTCTTTATATTTCTGAGAATTATACATATATATATATATATATATATATATATATATACTGTCTATATCTCTTTGCCTGTCTGTCTGTATCTCTCTCTCTCTCTCTCTATATATATATATATATATATATATATATATATATATATATATATATATATACACACACACATATACACTCTCTCTCCATCTCTCTCTCTCTATATATATATATATACATATATATATATATATATATATATATATATATATATATATATATATATATATATATATATATATGTATTATTCAGGTGCAAAAGATGTCAGAGACGATCTCTGCATAATATTATGCAAAATTCAGATATTTCGTTCATGCTTATTCATGATTTATTTCATGTGAACTCATTTTGATATCATGCTCTTCTATTAGGAAGATTTTGAAACAAAATATACGTTCAGTCTTAACTTAGATAAAGGCACATCGGTGCGTATTTAACCACATGTTTTTATGGATGCGTTTCACTACAGAAAATGAATTTTGGGAAATATATTCACTAGTGATAGAAAATCTTTTTATTAAAATCCAAAAATTAAAACAGACGTCGCAAAGAGCAGTATACAAGAACTCGAATCGAATCTTGTCCTTATTGAGAGGCTGTTTTTTAATGAGTTAACATAAGTATGAAAAACATCTATCATTGAACTGAGGTGAGAATTCTTTCATATTTCTTTCAAATAGTCGCTTGTTCTTCGCCATAAAACATTTGTTGTTAGGTTAGAACTTCGATCAATAAAACAAATCTTAAATTGTTCCAATCATAACTGGAATATATTTTTTTAATTAGAGAATACACCATGTAGCTAAAAGAAAGTAGAAGTTATCCTAAAACTAAATGTAATCACTGAATAATAATACTATGAATTTAAATGTATAAGATAATGATATAAAAATCTGGGAAAAAAACTCAGGGTTTCTATTCGTCTTTACTTCCAGTGAAAACCTTATTCAGTAACTTAGGTTTCCATCGGCGTCAGTTAGTTATACATGTGTTTATTTAAATACTTCAATATTTTTATGTGCGTATTTGTGAATGAATACATAATTTGTAGATGTGTAAGGATTTATATATATATGTAAGAATATGATGAGTAAATTTTTACATAGATATTTCCTGCGTGTTGATGGCTATCATCATTACTCTGGAAGATATTTCTGAAATTACTCACGGAATAAATCAGTTAGATGTATATTAAATATAAAATACAAATAAGAAAGAAAGAAAGAACGGGAAATTAGATATAGTATGGCTGAGGTACTTTGACGACAGATTACATATTTCAATGAAATAAAAGTGAGTGAGAGTGTCATATGCCCGTCATGAAAGAAGTAGAATATATTTTCTGAAAGCGTTACACTTGAACGTCATTAGGATGTTATTAACAGAATAATATTAGAATATTTTAGAATAAATCAATGTTTGACATATTAATGTATATCCCTGGTAATGTTTGCCATCCATTTTACACAAGTTGGTTAGTCGCGTTACTCGCTGCTTCCATCTGCATATGTTGCATTCGATATATACCGTGCGTGTTGTGCTCTTTAATCCTATTTTCCTCATTAAATGTCCCAGAATTTAAACTATGACACAAAGCCGTTTACTTTTTTATGCTATTTTACATCAATCTTCATCAAACTTCATAGTTGCTCACAAATTATGTTCTTGATATACTCAGTATATTCTCCTGTAGAACTAAATATTAATCTTTTACATTTTTCAAATACTAATTATTGTCTTAAATAATTTGTCATTTCATACTTGAAAATATATATATATATATATATATATATATATATATATATACATATATATATAAAAGAGATATACACATATAATATTTAGATGTTACATGATTTTCTGTTAAACGTAAAGATCTTAACCTTGGCGAGGATTCTTTACTTTTATTGCATATTAGAAATATATTATACATTTCATATTCACTCAAAAAGCTTCTGCAATCTTTTAGTGCTAATCTCCCAATAACAATCTTTGTATCATCTACGGAACGTAGTCAATAAGAATCATGACAATTTCATTTCTCGTCTTTGATAGAACGCATTTTAACGGCTCTTTTTATACGTTCTAAAAAAATGACGTTTCTTGAATGAATCTATAAATTTCTCAAGTGAGATAATAGAAAATTGCAAAACTGATGATGACTTCAAAGGTGCAAGATTGACTCAGCATAATAGAAGGTGGGCTGGTTGCCAAATGGTGGGGGTTAACAAAAAATGATAATTCTATTAACATGGATCTATTATAGAATGGAAATGGAAAATAAAGTAAAAGGAAATAGAGATTCATTTCCTAGGAATTCTTGTGATCGTCATTGTGAAGGGATAAATATAAGTTGCGTAACTGCGTGGATTTACATAACGCTTTTTATTCGTAAAGCCGGCGGAAGAAGAAAGTAACGAAACAGAATCTACAACTATATATGGAAAATCAAAATCCTTAGAGACATTCCTCTTTTGGAACCTCCCCTGCTAGTCTTTGTCAAATATTTCTGTTCAAATGTTAGTTGCTGAGGCAACCGATTACACTTTAAGAGAATTGGTGCATCGAAAATCTTGACAGAACAAAGTGTATACCGATCACGAATATTATATATTTATACTAAGAAATACAGTAGCGGCCATAATATAAGGAACGGAAACAATATGTGTATTAATTAAAAAGTAATGCATGATTAGCAATGAAATTTTTCCTGAATAAAGATTAGGGTGTAATGCACAAATATTATACAAATTACAAAAATTTACATAAAGATTCATGGTGTAATCTTTGTACCACATGCTGCCGAAGAAGCCTTTGGTAAATCTCAGAATTTATATTGCCATATATGCCGGTGATAGGGCCAACTCCTGCAGTTGAAATCATTCCCCACGCCATCACACTGCCGCCACCAAACTTAAAGGTTTTCTTGACACATTAAGAAGACAGTCTTTCACCTGTTCTACGGCGTACGTAAGTTTTGCCCTCAGAACCAAATATAGTAAGCTTGGACTCGTCACTGAAATGAACTGTATCCCATTGTGCGTCAGTCCAAACAACATGTTCTCTCGCATACACCAGGCGTGCCCTTTGGTTTCGCTTTGAAATGACAGGCTTCGAAGCTGGAATACGGGCATGCAATCCTGCATTTTTTAACCCACGAGCAACCGTTTTCCTTGAGATCTTATTATCTGCCTCTTCATTAAATTTACGGGCAATTGATGTAGCAGTTTCAAAACGGTTTTTTGTAGATATTCTAACAATCCTCGATCTTCTCTTTGCAATATTTTTGGAGGTCTGCCGGTTTTTGGTTTTGTATCTAACGTTTTATCGGTTTTATACCTGCTAATTACACGATGAACGACACTTTTAGACCTCTGAACAATATCAGAAATTTCTGAAATTGACTTTTTTCTTGATAGTAAGCGATAACGGTTTTTTTTTCTTCAAAAGAGAGAATTTGCCATATTGATTAAAAATAAAGTCCTAATGATAAATGAACTTTTACTTATTGTTGAAAAGCTCCATCGAGTTTTTTAACAATGTAGATTAAAAGATTATGCAAATTATTAACATCGTTCCTTTCCAGCAGCTTATTTCCTTTGTTCCATTTAATCTTTATTTTTAAAAAAATCTTATGTAAATTTTTATAACTTTGTATAATATGTATGCATTACACCCTAATCTTTATTCGGTGAAAATTTAATTGGTAATCATGCATTACTTTTTAAGTAATACACATATATATGTCTTTGTTGTTTCCGTTCCTTATATTATGGCCGCTACTGTATATAACTTAACACTGGTTCAAAATATAAATGTTTTAACATGTAAACTTTCCTGGACTCTTGAGTTAATCTCTTGTCAAAAATCAATGACACAGAAGCAATGATGGATGAATAAAATTATTGTTCTTAATGTGTCACGAACTGCATCTTTATTTACTTCTTGCTTTCTTGTTTACTTCCTAAATTAATACGCAAGCAATTGAATTTAATATAAATATAACAGGATGGTAACTATGATTCAACATTTTACAGCATGCGGGGTTATAACAGGGTGATAACCCTAGTTCAACGTTTAAACTGCATGAGGCATGAAGCAGGGTCGTAGGCATAGTTCAAATTCTTACTTCATGAGGAATATAATTTAGTGGTGAAATTGTTTTAACGTTTTACTGGATGTGGGCCATATAATGTTGGTAACCCTCGTTTAAGGTTTTATTGCATGAGTAATATAACACGGTTGTAACCTTGGTTCAACATTCTACTGCATGAGGGATATAACAGGGTGGCAAACATAGTTAACCCTCTTACTGTATGAGGGATTTAACTGGGTGGTAACCCTGATCAACATTGTCATGCACGACAGTGCCTAATGACGATCTGAATCAGGTGACAATTAAACTCACATTTGCGGGAGAGTGTTTATGTGTTGAATAGAAAAGGAAAGAAAAGGTGGATTAAAAATAATAATTCGAAGCTATAACATTGGTCTGTAGATGGTTAGCGAATGATTTGCAGCTGAAATGAACCAATAAGAATTCATTCAAATATGACCTACCCCAACCTATCTGCTGCATACCGAGCAATATAAGAAGATTTATAATCTAATATTTTCGAAATCCCAAAGAAGAGTTCACACGATGCTTATTTAAAATACTGTTTACAGTCTAAACTAAGTTGTTAGAAAAGGACAGTTCAGGAGGTTGAACAAAGCAATTTCTAACGAAAAATAAAACCTGTTATTAGATAATGATACGTTATAGAAATCTTATCGAAAAATATGCCAGAAGTATTCATCTTATGCTATATAAACCTGTTAAATGTGCGTAACAGAAAAGAAAACTCATGAGAGAGGTGGGGAGCAGAATACAAGATAGGCTAGGTTTGGTACAAACCTCCCTCCTCCTTCTGCTGCAACTACCTCTGCTACCAACGAATAGAGACAACATAGTGTCTCTCAGACTATTATGAATTACTGATAGAATAGACTTCACCGTTGAAAGATCATTATATTCAATATTCATAGAAAAGAGGATTAAGTCAAATGAGTTCCCAAGCTGCCATAAGAGGATGTAGCGCTTCTACGTGTTATAAACATTTCCGACCAAGTAACTTTTATCTGGTTAAATCTAATTGTAAACTTCTCCATGAAAATAAAGCAGTTACATCTAATAACATTTAAGATTAAAATAAGTATCACAAAACTTTCGAGTTATTTGGACGCAAGGAAAACAGGATTTATTTGGGAAATATATTGGATAAATCCAGAATATATTCTGGGGAAAAACCGCCTGATGTGGATAGGGAATAAATTGTGTGAGTCACAAAAACAGAAAGAAGCCTATGACAAAGAGACGCCTCACCGTTTAATGCGGGATGATTCTAAGAAGTCCCAGCGGAAATTATTTAAGTGGACACACCCCCAACGACACAAATATGCAGATAAGACAGTGTTGATGACAGAAGAAAGAAAACGGCAGAAATTCCTATAAAATATAGTAAAAGCAAACGGTGTTATCTATCTCTCTCTCTCTCTCTCTCTCTCTCTCTCTATATATATATATATATATATATATATATATATATAAAAGTGAACATAGAAGTCAATACTTAGAGGCGACAGTTTGTTTCAGTTTAGATGCAATCGTCGTGGCGATTGCATCTAGCCTGAAACAGACTGTCGCCTCTAAGTGTTGACTTCTATGTTCACTTTTATATTTACACACGCTCTATCTCTGATATTGAGCACTTTATCCCATAAATATAGCACATTTTGAGACTATATTTCTTCATATATATATATATATATATATATATATATATATATATATATATATATATGTGTGTGTGTGTGTGTGTGTGTGTGTATGTACCTATGAACATTAATGTGTATGTCTCAATTCTCATAAATAAGTTAGAAACTATTATAAGTGGGGAAAATATGCTGTCTAAGTAGTCCACCACCAGCGGTGTTTTACCTACTTCAGCCGCTGGCGAATATTGTTTTTTGTTGATGCTATACAGATTACCATTTCATTTTCAACCTCCCTTTCTCGGTTACAACTAAAAGAAAGGGTAATCTATCAATAATAAGAAAACAGAACATATAGTTTTCAACAAGAGGAACGGATTAGAATGCGAGCTATGATATGATTTTGAAATATCTGTTAATGTTATAAACATATAACGGAATGTTGGAAACTTAAACGCTAAGGCGCATTGCAATAATGAAAACTGTAACTTAAAATGTAAGTAGACTATTAAGACACAGAAAAAAAACAAAGCTTGAAAAAAGAAAAGAGCTCTGACAAGCTGCATAATACCAATCCGCCTGTATATCAGTAAATGCTGGGACAGGTAATTAGTGATGAAGATAAGGATGAAGCAACAGAGAATCTTGAGAATACTATGGATGTATTTTGTGAGAAAAGTTATATCAAAATATAAATAAAAAATACTGATGCTTAGAATCAGGCTATAGTTGACAGATCTAGGACACAAACAGAGAAAAGAAGGCATGAATACTTTCATACGAACAGAACAGCAGGAGGGACAGAGGGGTAACAGCGAGTAATCTAACCATCAGTAAATGGATGGCAGAATATGAACATGGAGAGTCAGTAAAAAGAATGAAATATTGCTAAGAAATACAAAGGATATGACATCCACGAAGAGGCGCATCACAGAAATGAAGAACTCTAAAAAAATTCGAAGAAAATGGACAATAATTAAAATGGCTTTTATGACATCTATTTTCTATGAGTAGGTCATTTTCTATCAATCTTAAAAGGGAACGAATCTTAAAATATCTGGAAATAACTATTGTTAACCCATGAATTTACTTTTCTAGAATGACTGACAAAACACAAGATTGTCTGTGAAATTGCCCTTTCCAAAATAAGGTTACGTTTCCTTAATATATATATAAACACATATATATATATATATATATATATATATATATATATATATATATATATATATATATATATATATATATTCTTGAAAAAGAACAATACTTTCCAGAGAGGATCTACCGAAAAAAAATATTATTAGAAAAATTAACGAAAAAGAATCTCCAGCTATGGTCGATGAAAACATCAGACTTGTAAAACATGACTTACTGAAAGAAGAGGTTTTAATTTGGAGAACAGTTCGGTGTCTGCAAAAATGGTGCCTGACATACTTATTTCAAGACGGGATCTATTTTCATAATCAGAAAATTCTTGAACAGCAGATATATTAATAAAAACATTGATAAACAGAATTTTCTGTTTAAATGCGGTTACACACACACACGCACACCCCCACCCACACACACACACACATATACATATATATATATATATATATATATATATAGATAGATAGATAGATTGATAGACAGATACATAGATAGATAGATAGCTAGGTAGATATATGCACAGCGTTTAATTTTATTCAAAGCCTATTTCCTTTTAGTATGATTAAAACGTTTATTTATTTCCCAGAATAAGTAATTTAATCAAATAATTTTATTGAGTTAATAAGCAAATTTTTGAACGCTACCATTCAAATTTAAGTCAAATGAAATCGTATCGTATGAATTTTATCTACCATCCTAACAGTATCCAGTCCATGATAATGACGGAGGCAGTCGAAATTATTGGAAGAAAAGCAGAACAAAATCATTAAAGCTTCACACTTTATCCATAAATTTAACATATTTAAATATAGGAAAATAGGATAACAATTGAACAGACATAATATTTAAGTTGAATATAACAGCTTATTTAAATTAAATCTTAGTGAGTGAATTTAATACACACGCCCGCACACACCACACACAAATGTATATATATATATTTTTTCGCGTATAAGTCGGATTATAAATCAACAAAATTACCCGTAAAAGACGGTAGTTGTCTTATACTACGATTCTAAAAAAGAAACCTTATATTCTGAGTGATGTTTGTCGGTAGACCTCGGTGCGATAACGAATAACATAAATGAGAAATTCTCATTAATAGACAAACTGATAATAAAAGTAATGAAATCATTTCTACCTTATATATTACTGACACAACTTGATAATAAATTGCCTATTCGAAGAATAATTTCCTATCAATTAAATCATCTTGTAACCATGAAAGCTCAGCTGAGAAAATATAAACACCAATTGAATGTACTATTATCGTAATGTTATTATGGGTGACTGGCAAAAAGTATAAGTAAATGGCCATTAGGACACCAGGCTGTTTCCAACTTTAGATATAAGAAAAGGAGAGCAAGAAGAAGACTCGGTATTCGGAAGGGATCACGTGATGAAACGTAAACAAAACAATGGTTTCCTTTTCAGTGGACGCGTGAATGAAAAACAAGATATAGAATACGTGTAAACCAGAATATGTACAAATGATATTTGAGAGGAATAGGTAAAAGCACACACAAAGCAAAAAATTTTATTAACCATGTTATACAGTTATTTCCAGATCGGTGACAGAGTGTTCAAGTCACTTGGTATGTTGGGTATTAATGTCACCAAACGCGAATATGACTGCAGACGGTTGTAGGGGGATGACTGCCAGTATTATCAGAAATACTGTCTAGCACGCGACAGTCTTGAGAGAAGGGAGAACGGTAGCTGAGTGAAAGACGGAGACACATATACGAATGGTGAAAACATTTTGGAGAGATCTTCCTAGCTCGCGGGATATGTTCGCGGACATAAACTCCCAGGCTATGCATGTGAACTTTAGAGTCCATTCTAAGTAGAGGAAGATAGCCATTAATCGAGAAATCAGAGGAAGGGATTTCTGAGTTAAGGTTAATTTCATAGAGAAATAGGATGTACGGAGATTTTCCAAAAGGAACTTTTCCACACTGCAGATGTTGGTACGAATAATATGAATGTTGGAGAAGCAGAGGTTAAATGGTTTAAGTGATTTTTGTTGAGCTGGTTTAAGTTTATAATTTTTTTTACAGTCATAATGTTTTATTATGGTAAGGAAAGGCCTAGGGCAGTAGTACCTGTCGATCATCAAATGTAACATAGGCAGAACATAACTGGCATAGACTGCAACATATTGTGGCCACGGAGTTTCCCACCGCAATCACTTGCAGGGTCACCCATCCATACGAGATATGGCACTGCAAGAACCACGATATTATGCAGCTGTTGATCAGAGCAGCCTCTTAAGATGCTACGGAAGATTTAAGGCTCCTACCTACCAGTCGGGAACAGAAAGTAGAAAACTGCTAACCCGATATCCACAGAATGAAGAGATGTTGCCGCCAACTACCAACATCTCAAGAATTCATGACTGCATCAATATTAAGGCCAGAAAAAAGAAAAGGGACCCCTTACTAAACATGGAAGAAGGGATGAGCATCCACCACTGCACAAGAGAAGAGGGTGGAGTGTGAACCGGTCGATAGAAGGGCCTATCTACACCAATGAAAAAAATAAAACAAAAAAAATATTTAAACATTGTGTATTTAAATATATATTTAGAAATATATATATTTAAGAAAAGCGCGTTTTGTGTTCTGTATAAAAATAGGAAATGATATAATCTACAGTAGGAATTTGACTGGATCAGCATATTTTACATGATATATATTTTTATTTTTTTATATATATTTAATAGCTCTTTTATATTGCATATATTATTTTATTAATACCAGCATTCAGTGTGAGGTATATATATATATATATATATATATATATATATATATATATATATATATATATATATATATATCTATATATATATATATATATATATATATATATATATATATATGTATGTATTTATATATATATGCGTGTGTGTGTATATATATGTATGTATTTATATATATATATGCGTGTGTGCGTGTTTATATATGTGTGTATATATATATATATGTGTGTGTGTATATATTTGTATATATATATATATATATATATATATATATATATATATATGACTACACACAAACAATCTTTGAATACAAACGCAGCAAAATTCGAAAGTACTGTGGAAAAATAATATAAAATAAATGTTAATATGAATTTTGGCAAATTAACCGATAACACAAAACAATTCGGAAGTTTGAAATATTTAATAAAAAAAATTATTAGACTGAAGTTACATATATATATATATATATATATATATATATATATATATATATATATATATATGTATGATTTGAATAAATATCCATAAACATTGAATTGAACCACGTGTGTTTTAAATTCTTATAAATATTTGAATAAACAACCATGAATTTTAAGAAATTATTACATTTCAATAATAATTCATACAATTAACACCCAATTGAATGTGGTCTATATTACATTGAAAACAACTGAAAGCCACATAGCACTAAAGAGATTATTCTTTGCAGACTAACAAAGTATGGTGTATATAGGAATCCCGAAAGGTATGTTGTCTATGTGCATATGAGCAAATAAACGCTGGTGTTGAATAAAATGGGTGGAAATGTAATCAGGAAAATAAAAAGGTGAGGTAATAAAGAAAGAGGAAAATAATTTGACGAAAATAGAAGCTGTTGAGCAAATGAGAGGAAAAAGGTCAATTGGCAGTAGTGCAGAGAACAATGGAGAAAGAAGAATGAAATATTATCTGTTGGGACGGACGGGGAAAAAACTTGATTGCGTGTATGAAGCGGCAGTTTCGATTTGTACTTAAAAAAGAACACAGAATGCATTTGCTGTTGCGTCGGGTAATAATAAAAAGGTTTCTTATAATTTTAATTAAATCCAATCATCGCGTCACAGCAGGCCTGGCGCCAACTGGTGTATAGTTTATGTAATCAAATCGTTGCATAGCCATGTTACTCTGATGATCTGGGCCCAATGTGCCAGTCTCTTTTGCCTCTGTCCATCCATGTTCAAACATTGCCAACAACAACCTTGGTCTCCTATTTTCTGAAAGGCATCTATTCTATTAGAGAATATATTAACAGATTCGAAGGCGCCATTGTCGAAAAAAAGAAAAAAAACAATGACGAAGATTCTTATGCAGAAAGGAAATAATTTGGAATTTCTAACATGTTCCGCTTACTTAGATTGAATGGCTGGTGTAATAAAATAATTTTGTGCTTTCGAAATTGAAATTGCGTCATAAGGAATTAAGAAATGCAGTGCACACTGCAAAATTAAACATGGTTAATAAAATGTTTTGCTTTGTGTGTGCTTTTACCTATTCCTCTCAGATATCATTTATACATATTCTTGTTTACACGTATTTTTTTTACAGCAGATACGACCAAATATTTACATATTAAAATCATCATTGAAAACATTTACTTAATTGTGCCTAGGATAATGCAAAAATATTATTTGAATTATTCTCCAACTGATTCCTAGGGAAACGGTATGCAATATATGGAGGTGAATGTCTGAAAATCTCCATACAAAAGAGATTCAAGTCAACAGAGATGTGGTTCTACAGACTTATGCCTGGAATATTATGGACTGAGCACGTGAGCAATGATGAACGTGTCAATAAAATGGAAACTAAAAGGATACTCAGAATTAGAAAAGAGATATTTGAAATTTCTGGAACTCATAATGAGGAAAATCTAACCATACTGAAGGCAAGACGTGGAGAGTCAAATGACACGAAACACACATAAGGAGGGTGCGTAAAACATGTCAGAATATAGACTTGGAGGGATAATAAACCTGAAAAATATTGCTAAGTTCTAAAAAATTTTACAATGTTGTGGAGAGCCATGACCACCCACGTCCTGAAGGGACACGGCGCAAAAATAAAGATATTGGTCTAAACTCTAGCGCCGTTGTCTAGATTTTCGACGCCCGCAAACTCGAAGCAAGCAAACAGATGACGTGAATAGGAAGATTCGCTCACTCATCGTTAACTTCCTGTCCATTACATACCAAACTATTATTTGTATGATTCGCCTTAAACCACGGACATTGCAAGCGAAGAAAACCATTACTTACAGATTTATCTGTAATTATGTCAATAAGGTATGCCTTAAGGAAATGTAAGATATTCATACGTTTATGCACTTTGAGTCAGTAATCGATTTGCAATAGCGTAGTGTAATTCAGTTTCGACATACTTATGATCGATCAGACAGAAGCGCATTTGCCCTGTATGCGTAAACATATCATTCTACCTGTTTCTGAACCAGCTTTATTTTTATAGATCTTGAGCGGATGTTTTCGCATTTTCTATTCCGCTTTGGTTTGGCATTCATGAATTACAAGATCATTGTTCTGAAGACAATGGTATAAATTAAGGAAGCAAAAATCAAAAATGGATTATTAACATGTTAAAATTATGCGAAATATAATTAAGAGTTGGATCAAAATTAATCTGAAAATTAAACCCGAAAATCCAGGAATCGGCTTGTGTCAATAACTGCGAATTAGTCCTTGTATTCTTTGTATGAAAAACATAATATCAATAAGATTCTGATTATTGTGGATCTTGCAACAGTTTCTATTGATATTAAAAGCATGATAGGCTGTTATAATAAATAAGAAATGCGCTCAATATTGCAGGGTAGCAGCTCTCTTTCAAATCACTTTATTCTACTTTAATTCGTCTCTTCTAATATATTTAATGTGTGTAGGGTGGTGTACCGGTTATACTCGCGGAAATTGGAATACGTAAGCCGGGTTCAAGCTCCTGATCTAGCCTGTTGCGTTTCTTTTCACACTTACACCATTGAGAAAGACATGATTCAAGTGGTTCTTCCTCTAGGTATGTTTTAAATGTCACGGTTGGCAGGTAGTGGCTAGTATAGAAGGTAGACATTGAATTCAAAACAGGGGAGAAATCACTGCATTACCTTACTCAAGAATCAGGGAAATATATGGATAATAAAGAAAACATATACTATGGAACGTCATGGTGAAATAGCATTTATAATAAATACATTAGCTCTACTTTAAAGAAGATAAAATTAACCCAATATAACCTGAATAGTTCATTTTTTAAGAAAATCATTAATGCGTAAGAACTATTTCTGTATTTGTTTGATTCTCTAGTTAGCAAAGAATCTATCAGCATCCTTTCCTGGTTTACGCAGGCAAATATAATGACTTTTCCTTCAGTCTCCATTTTATTTCCAGTTTCGTAAGAGTCAAATTTAATTTTTAAGGGGAAATTTAAGAGAAATAGAAAAAAAAATAATCTCAGTAAATTGATTCATTATGAAATTTTTCATAAAAACGGCAGAACTTATTAAGACAGAGAATATCTCAAAATATCTTAACAATAGACTACAAAATTAAAAAAAACAATCAATTTGCGAATCATAATGAAGAAAATAAAAACAATCCTATCTATTATTTTTTCCGAATATTTCTATATAGAATTGGAATTCAAAATATATCAAAAGTCAAAAGTTAATGGCCTGAGCATATATATATATATATATATATATATATATATATATATATATATATATATATATATATACATATATATATGTGTGTGTGCATGTGGCTATATATATGTATGTTTATATATATATATATGTATGTTTGCATATATATATATATATATATATATATATATATATATATATATATATATATATATATATATATATATAAACAAAAGGAAAGGACGTAAAGAATACCCATTATTTTACTTTCAAATGACTTTTTCTGAAGTTATATTATCATCGTTTTGGTATGTTTCACAAATTGGGTAGTAGACGGAAATAGAAGAAATAGGCGTTTATATACAAGATGAAATTAAAACATCTATAAATTATTTATAATAATTTAAAAATCTTATAGTATAAGGAATCCTTTGGGTTTCTAAATGCAGCCACTCTGCTTAAAATGTTATCATTTTTGTCAAAACATTTTTCATGTCTATAATTTGTTTACGTTCCCTAAAAATAATTAATGGATTCAGTGGAATATACATTACAGAAACTTTTATTTTCAGACCAAAACAATTATATTTACCGGTTTTTTATTCATATATATATATATATATATATATATGTGTGTGTATGTGTGTGTGTGTGTGTGTGTTGGTGGCCACTCTTTACATACAAAAACTGGACAAATATTATATATATATATATATATATATATATATATATATATATATATATATATATATATATATATATATATAAATCCACAATATTTCTAATATTTTTTCTATATTTATTCTTTCTGTATTATATTCTATATAGTTTCACTCAGAAAGATTCAGATTTAAACCTCTTAAATTAGGAAGCGTATGCTAAACCGATCGGTTTTAGTGCTGAATCCTATAACGTGAGATCAATTACGTTGTTAAGTATCTGAGTATTGGTGTGTAGCAATTTTGGATTAATAAAATAAGAATGAATCTGTGTTTCCTTCTGTTAATATATTGTTGGCACCAAGTAAATGGTTAAAGAAATAGCAAGTGTTACAGATATATCACATATTAAACAGTAAGTACAACGGAAATGTATTACACGACTCGTGGGTGTGTAACAGTTCAATCTATTCGACTGTTATTTTTACCAGCCTTCCTACGATGTAGGATGCTGTACAAGGCCGAGTTTAATGTTGCGCAAGCCGATCCCGTAGGCTTGGCCAAAATTTCCCCATAGACCCCGTATAATAAGGGATCGGGTAGCTGTTTCCCGAGACGAGACTCTACCTATTGACATAGCCTCGTCTGGGGATCCTCTCCGCCCGGAGACAGAGAGTTTGTCCAGCACAGTGCGTACAGATCTGTTCGACTGTTAGTATTTAACATCGATCCCACAGGGGATGTATGTGGCACAAGTTCGGGTTTACCGTGGGTTCTCCGAGCCCGTAGGCTCGCCCCAAAATATTCCCTTAGAACCCGCATAACCGGGTTCAGAGACTGTCTACCTCCCCGGATGAATCTTTGTCCTTCGGCAAAACTTCGTCCGGGTTCCTCTGCCGAGGCAGACAGTTCCACAATTACGAACCGTCTGGTCGACTGATCCCCCAAGGCCTTCTCTCCTACTAATCTTATAGTAGGCGGAAGTGTCCAACATAGACTCTTTAGAGGGAGGACACCACAACATGTATATAATTCTGTATCAAGCAGTTCCCTTAAAATTTAATGAACAAAGAACAACGAACGACAAACCGCCAACATCCGCCAAACAGAATGATTCCTTCTGCAAAAAAATATTTGTTCTACTTTTACAACAAGATTATCACAAAAAAGCAAATATTTTTTTCTGTTTTATTTTCACACTGAAAGTTGATATTTCATGTTATGTTACAGAATGTGTAGATTGGCTAGACAGTTTTTATCTCGTTGGCGTGGAGTTCTGAATATAATAGATTGTATTCATTTTGCTTTTGATATAAGACAAAAAAGACCGAAGATTGTCAGACGCCTGCAAGAAGTAGATAAGTCAAGACACTTCACCGCACCCAGATTCCTTAGTGAGGCGAGGAAACACGTGGCGATGAAAATCCATCCAACCTGTTGAAATAGGGACTCTCGATTATCTATTTTCCCTCTCGCTTCCGCCTCTATCCTTGCATGTATCCATGGCGTCTCTTGGACATAATTGATATATAGATGAGGCGTGTTCGACTTTCAGTCGTGTCCGTTACATCTACATCACAGAAATATATATATATATATATATATATATATATATATATATATATAGTCTCATATTTATTCTCCCGTTGGCTATGAGTTGAATAGTTGAGCAAATTGGGTTTATCCGCTTTGATTCAAAGAGAGTCTAAGAGGAAAACTCTGATTTCAAAACCGTATATAGTTTTACTGAAGGACATACTATTGAGTTAGTGAAAAGAGGTGGGTGTCCAATTAACTGTATGATCCCGACTACGGTAAGCTTCCTTCAACGTGTATATATGCGGAATCATTCGTTCGTCTTCCATTCCTTCCCCGTCTTTTGAACATGAGTAGATGAATGTCGCTTGTTTCCTGTTTACGATTGGATTTACGGTTTTCTTATTTTTTTACCCATCCCCCGGTAACCGTTTGCGTCTTTGTGACATTAACGCCTTGCTTGTGGTAAGATGATTGAAATAATACTGAAATTTAAATAATGTAATTAAAAATGTATATAAATTTTCCAACGGTCAATTTGTCGCATTCAAACTAAATAAAAATAAATATCTCCCTTTAGACACGGCCCATTTTTCTCAGCCTCTCTACTGTGTGTAAACATTTCTCTTTCCTTTTCTATGTATTTATTTTCTTTAATCTCGAACACTGTGTCCCAACGGGTCAATAACCAATTTTTAAGCAAAAGCTGACAAATATTTGTTGAGATTAAAACTGTGACACAGTACGATAAGATAGAGAGAGATAGAGAGAGAGAGAGAGGGACAGAGAGAAAGAGAGAAAAGAGAGATAGATATATATATAGAGAGAGACAGAGACAGGGAGATCCGAATCAAGCGCACATAAGTTCCCAACAATAAATCTTGCGCCTGCGTGATCGAGTGAGCTAAAATATCAGTTGAAACACCACTGGCTGTTAAGTGTTCACTCTTTGGAATTGGTCTAAATGTCAGATTTATCGAATAAAAGGACCAACTGACGTAGGAGGATAATGCTTGTGTGCGTCAAGTTATGAAAACTAGACATGGAAAATCGAATTATAAAAAAATGTAGAATCTTGATTGAATATCGTGTTTGGTTAAACATTTAAAAACATGTTTACCGAGTCTATTAACAGATACTTGAAAAAGCGTTGTGAATACGAGGGTGAGCTGAAAAGTTTATAGGCTGACTAGGTATAATTAATGCAAGATCTTGGAAAACTTGCGTGCATTAATTCCAACTCTGTTTAATAATAACTACATTGTTTCCAGGTAAAGTGACACTTGACTGTTCTAAGACTAGTCATCATTTTAGTCAAAGAAGTTATCAGCTGCAGACATGACGTCATAAACACTGGTATATTTGTTCCTAACCAATTTTGTACCTGTTGCGGAACATATGATAGTCAAATCAGGAGAAAATGTATGGTAATCAAACAGTTCAAAGCCATAGTCCCGCAAAATTCAAAATAAGGACTTGTGCGTTGGTGCCTTGCCCTGATGAAACCCTCTTTCGTCAATTATTATGTGTGTTGATAGCCTTTCGTAAATGTCCCAGCAAGTTGGCATCGCTCTCTCCATTGATGGTGTAGCCCTTTTGAACAAACAAAACAATGAGGCTATGTCTGCAGATGAAACAACCATGGCCTTCTTTGAAGCACCACTGGTGTTTCGACTGCATGCATTGTCTCTTTCACTGGCTCAAAATGATGAACAAAACACTCACCCTTATTTAGGAAAAGTTCAGGGAAAGGAGATGGATCTGCCCCAGTGTCAGATTTTTCCCCGATGTTCTCGGACTATTGCGCTTTTTATAAGGTGTCAGAAGACGTAGGACTCCACGAGCAGATACTTTCGTTATACCAATTTCATTCAACAGAATACTGGAAATTCTCTCATGGCAAATCCTTATTGCTTTGGCTATGAGATTTATAGTCAATTGTCTGTCATCCCTCATCATGTGGGTCTTGGATTACCTTCAAAATTATCCCCTTTCCCTTCTATATTCAACGGTCCACTTTTGCCCTTGATAAATCTGGAGTATCATCCACTAATCTAGGAACCATGTTAGCATGAAAGACCTTAGGGTGTAAACCCTATTCATGTTGGTACCTGATAACACCACAATGCCAATTTTATCCATTTTCAAGAGAAGTTCCGACTAGTTACTTTTGAAATCTTCTTTAAAAAGTCAAATGCCAGTTTACCTGACAGAGAACAATACATTTATTAATAAAAAAGTTGAAATTAAGACATGAAAAATTTCACAGTTCTAGCATCACTCCTTCATAGTCAGCCTATTAACTTTTCGGCTCACCCCCGAATATACACACGCAAACACGCACGAACACACACACGTACATCCGAGGCAAAGTAATAAATTATCTGCGAAATTGCTGATAATTTTAACTTATCCTCGCATATATTCTAATGACAGTAGCTCGATATATTCTTATAACACATTTACTAGACGAATTTGGATTTGAAGTTTTCCTATATAATTTTCAATCTATATGATAACTGACAAAGTGATGAGTTCAATTTGTTTAACAATATTGTCGTGAAAAATATTTTGAGGTGTAAAATAAATAATATTTCATAATTAGCATCATGGCATTTCTATTGGACTATGAGTCATAGAAAAATGTTTAACTTTTCCAGGGTAAACACCATTTTCGGGTTTTAAATCAATCTAACTTCAGGTTATCATAAATCTTTCCAATTGATAAATTGTTGTGGGGCATACCCCTTGTACACAAGATGGACTCGTCCAAAATATACATATACTGACAGAGAGAATACCTGCAGGTTGAGATACGTTGAGTCAGGGTGAGAGATACGGAGCCAGTACACAGGGTGTTCACAGAGAGTTACACGAATGTCCAGAGAGAGATAATTACGGCTTCACTTACAGAGACTTGTAGATATAATTTCTACTAACCCGCATTCCTGGACTACTAATCTTCACTTCAAGTCTAATCTTACGTTTAATACACTTATTTTTCTATCTCAATTACTGGCGTTGTTTATTTATTTGTGCATGATTCCATTCCCGGAATCCACAACATAAATGTACCTACATTTTCTGTCCATTGGCCACCTACGACGGAACGATCATTCGAAAACTAGTCTGGCAAACCGTTCTGACATTGTTCGATAAGAAATGGTTATTTTATAATCTTGATCTCATGCCAGAATAATGTAGGTGAAAGTAAATCTCTAAAATTAAGTATTATTATATAACGATCATTTTAGAAACACTTCTTAAGACATTCCTTTTGAAAGGTACCCAACGTAGGTCAATGTTTGACAATTTATCCTTGAAGAACAATTCGTTTAATTCCCTCAGGGATTCTACGCATTCGATATTGTCTGTAACTAAATAACAGTTTCTTATTTTGGAGGGGAATACACGTGGTTAACATTAATATCTAAAAGTTATTTCTCGGATAACGTATGAAGTGAGAAGCTTCAGCATTTAATTCTCTTAGTGAGAGAGAAACAAGTTTTCGCGTATTTTATGTGTTTGCGAATGTGTGAGTAGCAGAAATGTTATCGGCGTTGAAAGAGGAAAGACAGAGCCGAGTTTAAAGTACGGATTCATTTCTTGGGGCCAAATTTGCCCTAATAACCTTGAGAAGAGCGTCAATAAAAGTATTTGTCTCAAAAAATCCAAATCCAGAGCCTTCTCATTTCTGTTGAGGAACTCCTTGTTTGAACATGTAATCAGAGGTGTAGCCGTACTCAATCACCTCTTAATTGTTGTTGTTGTTGTTGTTCTCAGGTCCACTCTAACTTTGGGAAGTAGCACATGTTACTGACTCAGCTATGGGCGAAGAGTTAACCATCAAACCGGTGTCAAAACACTATGAAAGTATAAAAATAGATATTATTAGTAAAAATACAAGGAATACATTTTTGAAAGAATATTATCAGCAATACATTTGACTCTGGACAAAAATCTCTATTTACAAAAATACATCAATGACACTTAAGCTGATTTCTTGCATAGCATATATATTCTCTTCATACGAACCTACCCTAAAATAGTTTGTTGGCAGTAAATAACTCATTGAGGTTGATATGCTGTCAAACAAAATAAGTCAAACTGAAACGTACTCACAACGCTTGGGAAAATGTGGGTCGTCAGAGTTGTCTTTCTCCTAGAACGGTTGCCAGCCAAGGTTATTGCAGCTTTGAGTTAAATAGTAGCGCAGTCCAAGATCTTTGGTTGGCTTTCAGTCTGGAAAGTCTACACTCTTCCCAAAAAGTCATGGCAATTCGCAGAAATTTCTGTTGAACGACTTCATAAAAGGTTTTTCTATCTCATGATTGGATTAATATTTTAAACCTTTTATTAGACTATGAAATTTATTTATTTATTTTTTATGCTAATCATTTAATGCGAAAATTTGTTGATGTCGGCAAAAAACCGTTAACTCATGTCTATGGTTTAATAAATTTTCATTTTATTTTCCAACGGGCAGTCTTCAGATTTTCTAGAATTACATAATTTTTCATTATTTTTGTCTAATTTTAGTTTAGGATTTCCATTAATACTGTTTTGTCATGCGTCTTTTCCCAGGATTTTATTATTATGTTACTTTATAATTCTTTCTAGATTTTTAGTGCAACTGTAACTTAATTTTAAGGTGTATTTATTAAAGATCTTGCTATATCTGCTATTAGTAGGAAAGTGTTTTTCAGTTAAAGCTAGGAACTTATGTCCTAACTGAATACTAACCATTTGGTTGAACGGAGGGGTATACCAAATGAGTTTTCTTTTCCAGTTTTTCTTCTAGTTAGTACTATTGTTTCTATAATTTATGTTAGCGTTTTTGTATTCGCTATTTTTTTAGGGATGTGTTATAGAAATTACCCTGTTGTTGGAATATTTCCTTATTAGTGGAGTTCAAGCTGATTCTTTTCTCTATATGGTTAATTATGGATGGAAGGTGGTATTTATAGATGGATGTGCGTACATGAATGCCATCATTCGCTTTGAAATTGACACCCCGGCCCTCTTTCTTTCTTTTCACCTCTTTCCGAAGGTGACTGATATCTGGATACAAATTAACTCGTATGCCCATTATCAAAATGGTCGTTTCCATAGTAATTAATTTTGCGAATGAACATGCTCATAAATTATAAAGATGCGTAAATTTCAAAACTGGTTATTCCTAAATTTTCGCTTGAGGATGAAACAGGGCTTGATACTTTAATTCAATTTAATTTCAATAATTAAATTGAGGTTTTCGGCTCTTGTTTTTGAAACATGAGAACTCTTATGTAGCGAAGGAATCATATTTTTCAAAACAATAATTATAATTTAAGCTCTACTTCTGTATGGAGCACTCTTTTTTAAAAAAATAAAAACAAAAATACTAAAGAACTCCGCATTATTTACCTAACATGTTCTTTCCTATTTGTAGTCATATTTGCACCTATATATATATATATATATATATATATATATATATATATGTGTGTGTGTGTGTGTGTGTGTGTGTGTGTGTATGTGTGTGTGTGTGTGTGTGTGTCTCCTAATATATAAATATATAAAATGCTACTATATAAAAAATTCTACCTATCTGGGATTGAATGTAAGTATCGATAAAAATGGACAATGTGGTCAACACGCAGCGGCGACAGCATGTTTCATGCTTAAACGAATCATAGAAAGTATTATATATAATTTTATATGTGCGTGTGTGTTTATACTGCATCTTCATGTAAATTAATTAGCCAAAGTTTATTAATATTGACTAATAAATCTTTATGTCAATCAGAATGCTTGCTCCCGAATTATTTGCCCTGGACTTTAAATTTTTATACACATTTAATTACTCATAACATCTCTAAGTAAGATAATACACTTTTAATTAAATGACTGGATATAATACAGTGTAATAATAAGTGTAATCACTCCATCTGTATAAGGTAAGAAAAGTGAGACTAGTGGCTTTGAGTTAAAAACTAAATATTGCTAACTATTGTATGTACCGACGGGTCTTCTGATTGTTGTTTTCCTTAGATATATTCCAAAAATCATATATTTCACGCAACAATGGATATTCTATGAATAAATTTAAGTTAGATGATGATAGATGTCTTCAGTATCGATAATTTAACTATTTAATGTGTTTGTATGTTGGTTTTTTCCTGGTTTATAGCATGAATCAAAGTTTACATTAAACATGGAACATAATTTCTAGCACATTTTTAATATATTTTATTAAAATTTAAAAACAAACCTTGGCGAAATACATCTAGGTTCAGGTGTTTTTTTCTGGGTCCAAGATAAGTAACGTTATACGAAAAATTAATCAAATATGGCCCGTACAAAAGCTGTTAAAATTTGTTTGGTTAATGTAGAGAGACGGAGAGAGAGAGAGAGAGAGAGAGAGAGAGAGAGAGAGAGAGAGAGAGAGAACGTTTGAAAAGTAACTCCCTATTTTAAAATACTGATAATTTATTTATTAATTATAATTTTTAGAAGAAATCGATATGAGAGGAACTTGTTTAGCAAGAGGTTTTATTTAAAATTGGATATGAGCACCAGATTTTGCTACGGTCATCGCCAGCCGCCCAGGACGCCCACCAACTGATTTCGCAAGGAACTCATAAGGTATGGATGATAAAACTTCTTGTATTCACAAGTAGACTTATTCCTTTAACCAACCCAAATAAAAGGTCATGAGGTGATGTCAGGATTCTTGACTGGCCACTCATACATAAAATAGGGAGTTACTTTTCAATAGCCATATATATATATATCGCTCAAAAATTAGACCTAGATGACCGAATAAGTTGCATGAGCAAGACGCAAGACTTTATCACACTAAAAGACCACAAGGAAAATTTCAAAACCAACCCTGCATGCAGACTCATAAACCCAGCTAAAAGCGAACTAGGTAAAATAAGTAAAACAATACTAGAAAGAATTAATTCTGAACTTAGGAAGAAGTTAAGAGTAAACCAGTGGAAAAACACTAAAACAACCATTGACTGGTTCAACAGCATAAATAACAAACAAAATTGCCACTTCCTACAATTAGACATAAAAGAATTTTACCCATCCATAACAGAACGTACACTAGATAAGGCCATCAACTTAGCTCAGGAACAAATAATAATAAAACCAAACGAAATCGACATCATTAAGCACTCCCGTAAATCATTATTATCTCACCATGAAGAAGCATGGATAAAGAAAGATGGGTTATTTGACACTACAATGGGAAGCTTTGACGGTGCAGAGACATGCGAAATCGTAGGTATTTACTTACTACACGAACTAAGCAAAATAATAGATAGAAATGACACAGGGCTCTACAGAGATGACGGTCTCATAATCTTAAGAAACTGCAACAAACAAAAGACAGATAAAACTAGAAAAGCAATAATTAAAATTTTCAAAAATAACGGATTCGAGATAGATATAAAAACTAACCTAAACGAAGTAGATTTTCTAGATGTCACCTTCAACCTAAGAAAAGCCACACACAAACCATACAGAAAACCGAATGATAAAGCACAGTACATACATATATACTCCAACCACCCGCCATCTATAATCAAACAGATACCTAAATCGATTAACCGCAGGCTTTCCGACAATTCTTCCGATGAATCTATATTTAACAAAGCCAAGAAAGACTACGAAACAGCCCTAAAAGATAGCGGATTCCCAGCAACACTCACATACTCACCACAGAACACAAAAAAGACCAACAGGAAAAGAAATATCATATGGTTCAACCCACCGTACAGCAAAAACGTAAAAACAAACATAGGAAAAATATTCTTCAAGCTTTTACACAAACACTTCCCGGAATCAAGCACCCTACACAAAATATTCAACAAAAACACAGTAAAAATCAGCTACAGTTGCACTGAGAACATGGCACAAATAATAAAAAAGCACAACAGAAAAATTATTAACAAACCACACGAACAAATTAAACCCACGTGCAACTGCAGAATAAAAAACGAATGTCTCTTAAACGGTAATTGTTTACAAAACAACGTAATCTACCAAGCCACGACAAAATCAGAAGACAATGAAGAAAAAGTATATATAGGAGTAACCGAAGGACCATGGAAACAAAGAAATTATGTACACAAAATGTCTTTCACAAATAGTAAATATGCGAACAGCACAATGCTTTCTAAGTATATCTGGGAAATAAAAAACAAAACACACACCACATCAAAAATATCTTGGAAAATAAGGAAAAAATCATCAGCCTACAACAACCTATCAAAAACTTGCAAACTTTGCTTGGAGTAAAAAATAGCTATCATTACCTTCCCAGATCAAAATAAATTATTAAATAAAAGATCCGAGCTAATCTCAAAATGTAGACATGAAAACAAATTTTTACTACGTAACTTAAAATAGAACAATAAATAAATATATAAACAAACAACAATAAAATAAGCAAAATAAATTACTCCAAACAAATCACAAAACCACACCTGTTAGAATATACGAAATAAAATCAAAACAAAAGAACGGACGAAAGTTATAACTGTTATACAAATAAAAATAATAATAATAAAAAAAACATTAATAAAAGATAATATACTACGTTACTTAAAAACCAAAAGCCAAAAATATATAGTGTAACAAATAAATAACAACAAGTATAATAAATCGATCTAAATACATCCAAATATATAAATAAACTAACAACCGATTACGATAAACTAGCCGTTTAAAAACAAAAAACAAAACAAATAAAGATAGCCAACCTAAATAGATAAATTAAAAACTGTTCCCACCTAAATAATAGTCAGAAAAAACCACAACATCACACCCCAAAATTCAACAAACAGATTTAATCAATGACAAATAAACAAATATATAAGATAAAAAATAAAAATGAAAATAAATAAAAACAAGCAAAACAATTTGACCCAAATAAATAAGCGAACAAGCGACTTCCGGTAAATGACGGCCATTATAGACTACCAACAATAAACTATATAGACAAATTTTTACGACGTTAACCAAAAACACCGATCAAAATAAAAGAATAAATAAATAAATATATAAGATAAAAAATAAAAATAAAAAACAAACAAAAAACAAGCAAAATAATTTGACATAAATAAATAAACAAATAAGCGACTTCCGGTAAAAGTAACCACCAAAATAGACTACCCATAATGCACCACTGACCCTTATATAAATAGCCGAGAAAAATAACAGCACTAGTCGCCTGACGATTGCACTAGCATGAAACAGACTGTCGCCTCTAAGTGCTGACTTCCATGTCCACTTTTATATTTATACACGCTCTATCTCTGATATTGAGCACTTTATCCCATAAATATAGCACATTATAAGACTATATTTCTGCATATATATATATATATATATATATATATATATATATATATATATATATATATATATATATATATATATATCAGTGTGATTGTGGCTGTGTTTGCATCCACGGAATTTTGAATACTAATCTAAATTGTGAATGTAAGAGTTTCTCTCGGTAGAATCATATGCACCAGCTACGGTGTTCAGCGTACCTCCAAAAAGGAAGTGTGAATGCCCACAAACACACGCATACGCGAACGCATGCACGCACACACACATGCACACACAGACACACACACAGAGACACACACAGAGACACATACACACACACACATATATTTTGGAGGAAGCAGTACCTATTATAATTACTTTAGTAATCAAGCAATAAATAAGAAAATATTTTTAAAAGTATAAAATTACCATTGAATATATGAGAATTTTTAAAAAATTTTGTTACTGTTAAAAATATTTGAGAGAAAATCATAGGGGAAGAAATTTTCTAGTAGGACCTGAAGCAACAGTAAAAAAAAATTAACAAAACAGATTAAAGGTACGATTGGAAAATTACAAATTGGAAAGTACCTCCTTGTCGATAATTTTTTAGGTTACTGCAATCAATAAATAAAAAATGGATAAAAGAATAAAATTATCGTCAAATATTTTTAAAAATGTTTGCATGATAAATGATAGGAAATAATGAATAAAAAAACCCGTATTGTTTGTCGATCAAGAGGTTGTTGTTGTTAACAAATTTCCTGTTATAGCTTCAACAGTTTTGCTATCACATTGATGAGACTGTTTTAGATCTTTAGATCTTTGCCCTTTTAGGGTATTTTAACTTTTCTGATCAGATATTTCTATATATTCATATTATTTTTATAGAATTTCGTGGAAAATTTAAATATATTGAATATCATATCTGTATATTAATCTTTGACAATCATATATCGTAGTAAATTCAATTAATTTTCGTCTGAATAAATTATGCATGTTTTTTTTAAAATGCGCTTTCAGCTAAAATCATTCTCAAAAAGCTTATGGTTGATCACAGGTACATGGAATGTTTAATTTGTAGTGGCTTTTTTTTCATATTGGCGTTTCTTTGAAACACCCAATGCTTCACGTATTCATTCTTGAGGCATCATTTGCCTTATTTATAAAATATTATATTTATCTTTTTTGTTTTATTAATAAATCATATTTGACAACAACTTTATTCGTGATATTTCAGCTGGAAACCTATATATTGAAAATGACTACTTGCTTAAAGAAGCCTAGTTTTACAGCAAATAGTTTTTGCAAAGAAATATATAACTAGAGAAAACAGGTAATGTTAAAGAGGTGGTCAACTGTAATGGCATTGATCAGTGATTTAAAAAAAAAACAGAAACAAGCAGTCAATGTTCAAATATAATCAAGTTGATGGATTCGTTTTCACAACCCAACGCCATGTCTATATGTACGCGACTCATTGAAAAAGGCTTTATCATTACACGAATCAGGTTAGATGAAAATGTACTATTCTTGTCACACTGGAGCTGTCTAATGCTCAGTCAACATTCTTGATATAGTTCCAAATGATTCGTTGAACACAATAATTGTTGCCTTTTCAAGTCAAGGGTCAATCTTCTACTATGCTTCTTATGCTCATCACTTCTTACCATTTCTTCCTTCCATCAATTGCATATTTGCCTTTCCCCATCCAAAGCCAGAAACATTTCTACAGGTATGTATCATAGGTTAAAATAGAACACGGCATCTTTCACATATTTTTCTAATTTCAGTAACATCAGTTGTTTAAGTTTCCTTAATGGATGCTAAACTCTCGAGTCAATATATCCATAATTTTGTCCTATTTCTCTCAGGCAATTTCCAAAACATAAATCGAAAAGGATATTTTCCCAATAACACTTTGCTGATAATAAACATTTATTTATGATAAAAGAAAAGAAATCCAAATATTGCATTATACATCTGCTGTTGATTACATTCAAGTTGACGTTGCGTAGTTAATTTTAACCTTAATAAATATGCATGTCAGCTTATATTTTCCTAGATTAATATTGGATAAAACTTTTGGCTTTTATATATTCGTGTATTTTTTGCACGGCAACAGGGGAGTTGTTAAATTAATTGTCCTCTCTCTCCATATTTGTATGCATATTATGAAAGAGAAAAATGAAATAACACAACGCGTGACTCATGGAGTTTTCAACAAACTTAAAGAAACCGAAAGGAAGCTAATTAAAATGTATTGATCGAAGTATAATTAGTTCATGTGTGTATACGAAACAAAATTACACGCATAGAGGAAGTTGTTTCTTATAAAAGTTTGCTGTTTTCCTCTCCTGTCTGCCTGGTTGTTTTAGCGATCTATATTTTATTGACATTTTCAAATTATACATATTGTTAGACCAGGGCATTCACGAGGTGAAGCACTTGATCAAGTTCAGTTAATCAAATTCTTTAAATGTCAAACGGAATTGAAATACATTGCAAACCGGAATTCATTTTATAAGATATTTACCACATTGGGTTCGCAGCATCTAATCTAATTGTTGGTTTCATTTTAATATTTTCCTGGGCCTGACATAAATCTCATATTGACTGATTGATTGATTTGTTTATTACGGCTTATCGACCTTTGCAGGTTATTTAAAGGCAGAACATATTTTTCTGATTGAATAATTTTGTGGGGATAATACAGATTTAGTGATACACCACCTACTAATTAAACCATAGTCAGGGGAGGAGCTGTGAATCTGTACCTTTCTCAAGGGTAATAGCGTGTATGTGAATTTATTTCCAATTACCAATTCCGTGCTGTTATCCATTACACCGAGGCACATCTAGGCTTAGAGCACCTGATAATACCAACTAAGTACTGACAAGGGTCGGCTTTGCTTATCATCTGTGACCGTACATGAACCGGTGTTTCATCGTGATATGGCCATAAAGCATAAAAGTTTAGAGTATATATGCCTCGAATATTCTTAAACGTTTATGTTTATGTCTTTGGCATATTAATAAATAACATTGTATTTTTTTCATTCATTTTTCCTTTTTCCTTTCCTAGAATAAAAATTTAAGTGGGTAAAGGGAATTAGCTATAAAGTTAATGACAAATAATTCGATAGCACATTCGCGCGACTGAAAGGTTTCATTTATTCGCATCGAATATTCGATTTTTGTTTTTGCCTATGATCTCAATACAAAAGACATCGATGAAGTCGTGATGACTTAACGATTGACCCAATAACTGAAAATATGCATATGTTGGCAAAAAACTAGATATGAAACCAAGAAGAAAATGCATTAATTTTCTGAAGAAAATGCATTAATTTAAACAAAAACAAACTATTTCTCAATTAAACGATAACTTTGTTCGAATTATATAGAGAAGTGTTTTGTTTCTCCTTCAAGGTAACTTCTCATAAAGGTACCTGTATTGGTCATGACATAGTTTTATTTATTTTCATATTAACCATTGAGAGATATTAAGAACTTGATTATTATGCAGCATTATTTACAAGGTTTTGTAGAACGTGTAATACTCTTGGCAATTATGTTGGAAATAAACGAGAGAATATCTAATACTCCTGCATCAAGCGGATAATATCTGATTAAAATCTTTACACTACTTTCTTTGGATCTAATTATATTGTAACAATATAAAACATTTCGATGTGCAGATATAAGGAAAGGTAGGGGAACTTAACCATAAATCATATAAATAGAAACTAGAAAAAACATTATTAGATTTTGTCATCATTAAAATAATATATTATGATTTAAAGAATAGACAGCACCTTTAAAAATGTCTATTATTTTTTTTTTTATTCAGAAACCCACCGTTGACACTGCGGTAATAATTCATCGAAATCTATTCACTATAAATCTAAAACCTAATCTCATTTTAAATCTAGTAGATTAACAGTTGAACTCCACATTTTTGAATCAACTAGAATTAAACTCGATCGTTCGTATTGATTTCCCTTAAACGAAATAACATTTTCCGAATTTTACACATGCAAACAAATTAAAGTCACATTTATAAGCATTCTTGTATTTTTCTTGCATACGCGACATGAAAAACAATCACATTTGGAATGTAGTGCTTATATGAAAGAAGTGCTTATATGATGATTTAAAAGGATTTAAATTATAAATAAAACTAATCAGAAAATAAAATAAAATTAAGTAGTCTTTATGAAATTTCCGTTTTTATTCTCGTTACATCGACCTTGCAAGATTATAAGGAGATATTAACCGATTCGGGAAATAATATCGAGATTTAGAATACACACTTTAATTGTGTTCTAATATATTATTATAATAGTTGCATATAAATATATTGCCCATTATTATTTAATAATGTGTCTTGTTCTCAATTGGCGTTACAACACTCTGGAAGCTAACCGGTGTATCACTGCCAAAGTTCACTGCCAACAACTAGGTTAAAAGCGCATTTACATCAGTAAAACGTAAGCAGCAATGGGATACAAGACTTTGCTATATCCACCATACTCCCCTAATATTTCACCCACTTACAACCACTTTTTAAGCCATCTTGACAGATTTTTTAAACCAAAAGACGTTCCGTTGCATTCAAAGATTTATTGGTGTTTAGAGTTTTATCGTGAAGGCATAAATAAGCTTGTAACCCGTTTGCAGGAATGTATAGATGTTCAGGGTTATTATTTTGATTGATTGATACACGATGTAAAAACATTAATCCAGAAATGACAGTTTATTTTAAAATCGGATATTATTTTCTGAACAACATAATACCTACTTGACGATGGCCAGGACTCGATTTCGAGTAATATCAACGTTTGGCTAATCTTCAAATAACAGTAGAGCAGATGAGGCTTTTTAGTTCTGCTAGGGACTTACACTTTCTTATACTGATGGGGAAATATTGGACACTTCTTGTATTAGTTGTTAGAGTAATACATAAGTTTTTACCGTGCATTTTCTTTCCAGGTACAACCAGCCGCACAATGAAACATACATTACAGATATTAAGAATTGAGAGATACCTGTGCCTGAAACTTTTTTCTTAGAAAAAAGGCTTTTTAGGGCGCCATGGTTACTCTCAGTGCGATGAACATATTTGCTCAAAAAGGAGAAACAGACTACATAACTAACGTAAACGAATTGACAGGTGTTAAATTAAAACTTGAAGACTAGGGGTCTATCACTCCCAGTGGACATACCTTCAATTTGAGCCGAACGCTAATCCCTCTTTACCGTTACATAGTAGCCTACTATGTCTCCAGTAACTCTCTTGACAAGGAAAGCCTTGTGGTGAATCGATTTATTCGCGTATAATGATGCGGCAGATAATATGGGGTTACATTAAATACTGAATTTAGGAAGTTGTTTGATCTTAGTTTTTTGGCACATCTGTTATGCACGCATGCGCACACGCATACAAACAAGCGTGCACAGACAAAACACACACATACACAAAGATGTTAAAGGAACTGGTTTTCTCATTTATATCAAGGTTTGAATTTTCAAAGATAATGATATTATTTAATGTGGAAAAATACATGTAAATAATCCATATATCCATATATATATATATATATATATATATATATATATATATATATATATATATATATATATGTAGGGTGTCCATAAAGTTCGTGTGCACTTTAAAAAAGTTATAACTTTATTTGTATTTGCGATAGAAATAATTTGTAAAAAGGATTAGAAAGAAAAATCCATATTTTTTAAGATTTTATTTAAGTTTCCACATGTACTTCATCATTAGCAATACAAAGGGTAATACGATTTTGAAGTTCACGGAAATCATTTGCCAACTAATTTACAGTAATGCCTGAAATCACATTAGTTATTTTAGCTATACTTAAAACTAGGTACATTAAACTTTATGACATGTTTTACACATTATTTCTATCGCAAATACAAATAAAGTTATAATTTTTAAAAGTGCACACGAACTTTATAGACACCCTATATATATATATATATATATATATATATATATATATATATATATATATATATATATATATATATACATATGAAAATTAAAATATGGTTTCCTGTTCGTATTTCAATGTCATATATATATATATATATATATATATATATATATAATATATTTCTCGTCAAATGCAGGGTGCGATGGTTAAAAATTGTGTCAATTTTCTCTTTTGCTCATGTGCGTTGTTTCTTTTGATTTTGTCGAATGCAAAGTATAGTAGAGTTACTTGGGCAACGTAAGTAAGAAAATGAACAAAATGACGCAATTCACTTCGCCAGAAATTTGTAAAGGGCATGTTGCACTGCTTGGTATTCACGCCAGAAGCTCCAATACGGACGTATCAGAGTGTTTGGGTATTAATCTGAGGAAAATGCAGAGGATTCGGAAAGAGTTTGATGAGTCTAATGGTGATTATGAAGTTACGTTTGTTCGGAAAATAGATTAGAAAATAACTTCAAATTCTGCTGATGACGGACCCTCAGACTCAAAACGGAGGCCTAAATCAAGTAACTTGTGAAGGTAGCTCTGCGTTGGATAAATAGGATGGCTGCTAGCAAACCCTCAGTGTGGTCACAGGAATCTGCACCATGCCACACAAGCAGGAGCTCTCAGTCATAGCTGTCAGAAAATTTCTCCGACCACATCCGCCCTTACACATTACCATCTAACTCCCTAGACTGCAACCCCCTTGAATATTTAATGTGGGGCACAGTTGAGCGAAAGATCAACAAAAATCCACGTAACGCCAAAGATGAACTGAAGGCAAGTATTACGATAGCATTCACCAACTTAAACAAGGAGATGATCCAGAAGAGTTGGAGGAGTTTCCATGTCGTCTTGAGTCAGTGCCAAAGGTGATTTGATTTAAGAATTTTACTCTTTAGTATTTTAATATATTTTGGTGTAATTTTGGTAGATATATCTGTTAAAATGAATTATTTTCGGTTTTGTGAAATTCAGACGACAATTTATCCATCGCACCATGTATATCTATTGTAATTCTTACATGAATTTTATCTGAATCTCGGCTGAATATATTTTCTTTATTTATACCTATGAGAATATTAATATGTTATGCATATTAATGCCCAAACAAACGAATACGCACATATTGTGTAAATGCATATCTATGTATTTATTTATTTCTCTCTATTTATCTCTCTGGGACAGACCATCAAAGCTGGAAAGCTGATGGTATAGACTGTACGCATTGAGGAAAAACCATCCGGGACGCCATGCCCGATTCTAAATGCAGAGAACGAACAATATGAAGAAAAATATATATGAGCGAAGACAGCGGGTTGAGATGTCACCAACGCCGGGAATAATTGTCTGACATTTTTATCTTCGCAAATTCCAAACGAGAATAGTATTTACAACCTACATTGGAACTCAAAGACTTTGCCAAATGCAAATATATGTTATCCTCTCTATACACTTATACGGGCCGCCTGGGAAATCGATGACGTGATATATATATATATATATATATATATATATATATATATATATATATATATATATATATATATATATATATATATATATATATCAAATATTGAAATACAAACAGGAAGCCAATATTCAATTTTCCTATTCTGTAAGACAGAGGAAAAGTCAATACTTGAATAATGACAGTAACACATTTTTATATACGGTATGAAATTTTTCTTACACAAATAAACAGGAATCAGGCAGTTGTCGCAATATATCTATGATATCCTTATTAAAAAAATCAACTGATTGTAGTTGTCTAATGGCCGCTGAAACTGATATGTGTTTGCGTCAGTCTTCTTCCAATATTATTCTTCACTATCTCTTTATTTTCCTGAATGCACACACACAAATATATATATATATATATATATATATATATATATATATATATAATTATTTATTTGAATATTACAACATAAATATGTTATAAAATCACGACAAAAGTAGCCATTTTGTTTCAACACTTCTTGTGTCTTGTCAAGTGATAATATAGAATATAGAATAAATGGTTTTAAAAGTTTCAAATTAATCAACGATCCTTAGCTAGGAGTAAACGCTGTTACATAAGCTAGAGTGGCCAATCAAAATACAAGTATAGGATGATTCGAAAAATTTGACAACTAAGCAAGGTTATCATAGATATTAAAAGATTTATAAAATTTGAAATTAAAATTAAAAGTAAAAAATTAAAAAATTAAAATTACCTATTTAGAAATCTAAATCAAATCTCTATTAAGTTTTAAATTGTAGAATTACCAAGGAGAAAAAATATAAAAATAAAAATAAAAGATATATATGCTATTTAATTTGTATTTTCATTGAAATTATGTTGAAAGTTGTGTTCAGAATCCCAGACAGAAATGTATACACTTTAGTTTCATTTCAACATGTTAGTCGCCTCTCACGTGAAATCATTCGAACAACGGCATGTTAAGCGCTCAGACGTATTTAGATATATACACACACATACAAAAAATCAAACCACACATAGGCAAATGTACTTTACTTACACATACACATCGATACACACAGGCACATACATCTACATTCAATATGATCTAGACGGTCAGATGTGGAAGCTATTCGTGGCTTAATATGTTATTAAACGAATTTAAACTTGAAAAATAGCTAATCCGGTCAAATATACATAGATAAAATTTAAACAAATAACTATATATATATATATATATATATATATATATATATATATATACATATATATATATATACATATATATATATATATATATATATATATATATATATATATATATATATATATATATATATATATACATTTTTAAAAAACATATAGTTTTCGACACATTTACAGACAAAAGTAAATAACCACCTCCACATATAATTGAACACTCACACATCCGCATATAAATTAATACATGCACCCGCATACACACATATAAGCATAATAGGTACGCATATACAGACCTACGTACATAAACATACACATAGATAAGCACATATAAATATATTGACCCATACGTCGACGCAGAAAAGTAAATAAGGCAAGTGAAGAAAGATGCAACTATATACAAGCACACACATACATACATACACATCTAGATGTACATACATAAGCACGTATACATATATGCATATAAACTAAATATATACATAGACATTTACAAATACAAGTGTATACATGAAAAATTAAACAAACGTAAATTAAAACATGAATATAAAAATGCATATACACATCCGCTAGTACATATATATACACACATACATACGCAACTACACATAGATATACACACATATATATCTACAGACATACATATACATACATACACACATACATACATACAAACATACATATTCACAAATATATATACGTATATATACATATATATATACATATATATATATATATACATATATATATATATATATACGCATACACACATACATATACAAACACATACACATATATACTTAAACATATAGACACATGCATAAAAAAGGAAAAAGAAATAAGCATACATAGACCAACTTATATTCTAATAATAATCCAACAACATTATGATAAAATATATTAAAAGTTTATCGTAATTTAAGAAAAGAACAACAGTCAGTAAGCAATTAAAGGTTCCTTATCAACAAAAGTAGATTTTAGTTTGTATCTATGATACACTCCAAGACACTAAAGCATACATACAAATACACATACAATGACACACAAACATATATATATAAATATCTAATCATATATAAATACCCATATCGACACATCCAGATATACAATACACAAACAGTCGAGCGCAACCATATAAATACCCACACATACATATAAATGTACACCCATATACATACACATATACACAGACATATACATATTTAAACATACATATATATACATATATATGCATATATAAACATATACATACACATAGAAACATACATACTACATATACATACATATATGCACACTCACACATACATATACATACATATGCAATATGCATACACATATCTACACAGACACAGGTACACATAAATATCCCTATATACCTATACATATACTCACACATTTAGTGGTAGACACCAGAATTTACACCCTTACTCATACACATAAACAGGTTAACCTATGATAGATATTTTTTAATTTTTTACTTTTAATTTTAATTTCAAATTTTATAAATCTTTTAATATCTATGATAACCTTGCTTAGTTGTCAAATTTTTCGAATCATCCTATACTTGTATTTTGATTGGCCACTCTAGCTTATGTAACAGCGTTTACTCCTAGCTAAGGATCGTTGATTAATTTGAAACTTTTAAAACCATTTATTCTATATTCTATATTATCACTTGACAAGACACAAGAAGTGTTGAAACAAAATGGCTACTTTTGTCGTGATTTTATAACATATTTATGTTGTAATATTCAAATAAATAATTATATCTGCTCTACTCTGTATTGAGCACTCTTTAAAGAATATTAATTGTTGGTTATTGGATTTCACTCGGTATATACCAATCCTAAACTTGTATATATATATATACATATATATATATATATATATATATATATATATATATATATATATATATATATATATATATATATATATATATAAATATATATATATATGCAGACACATACACACATACATTTTAGTGATAATAGCTGGCCCGAACCTGTCTGTTGTATACATACTTATACATTCCTCTGTATTATTTACATTACTTTGACTGTTATCTTCATCTCCATCTTCATTGCCATATTCACAACGTTTCGTTGTTCTTATTCAGATGATTGGAATTTCGAACCGAACCCTTTATTTCATCCACCGGTGTAGATTGTTCTAGTTCCACGTACCATGCCTCTTCCAGATATCTCAGTTATTTCCCTTTAAGTCAACTCTCCAAGTTTTGGTTCACCCCTTCTATGACCTGGTATGGCGCTCACAAATCTTTGAGTCTAGTCTCAGGATCTAACCAATCCACTTCATCCACTGTGCCATGTGTCCTTGAGGGTATCCGTGTAAGAATTTGTGGGATTTATAAGACTAATCTCTCAGCAACTGTTTTTTTACCAGTCCTCATTATACCTTTTTTTCTGTTATTATTGTTGCGTTTATTATCAAAGCTTATATTGTAAATTTTGTTTTTATTCATTGACTTTTCTTTAGCACTCCTTATTACTAGTTTCCATTTTGCATTCATTTCTATACTTGGTCGGCACGGGAGATTTTTGCGGCTTAGCATATGTGCTGATTCCTTAAGTTTCTGTATTTTCCAGTCATGCTCTCTGTCTATTATTTCAGCCTCATCCCTACAGGGGTAAGGTGATCTCTCTTTTCCTTCCATATATTGTCAGCTTCGCCTGATCTTGGTATTTCTCCACGTGCTACCTTTTTACGATCTTTTGGCCTGTTTCTCCTTTTGTGTTACTTAACACATCTACACGGGACGGCATACAAACAGTCCCTAGTCTTGTTCTCTTCAATGGTTGGGTCTTACTCGGAAGAGGCGTTTGCGAAGTGCTGAACCACTTTGAAGGTTGTCCTGATGTTATATGGACCACAGATGTTTTGTATTTTCACATAGGGTAGGGAGACTGAAGCTGTTTTCTGAGTGTTGTTATCCAATTGTAACCTACTATTTACTTTGTCCAAGCCGTAGAGTTTTGTGGGCATTTCAAATTTGAATGTCTCCTACTGGAAATGATGAGTCTAATCATGTACAAAGTGGAGATTTCGATCAAATGCAACGCGTTCTTGGTATGAGCCGGAACTCACTACTGGCTTAATAGTATATTGTTTGTATATGTTGCTTTGGTCATCATTTCTATTATGTTTCAATATTTAATTAAAATATATTGGAAAACAATCGAGAGGTTGTGCTAATCCCCATCAACTTCTTTGAAGCCAGTTGCGATTAGAAAGCGTCTTGTGTGGTCGCAGCTACATCTGTCTTATCCAAGTTGCATCTTATAATTTAGAATCTTAATTAATTATAAGTAATGATATTTGAGAATTAATATTTACAAATAATTAACTACTCATTTTAAAAATATAACATAGAAAGTAATAATCGTGTTATTATTTCTGGATATATGTAGAAGGTCTCACCCGTTTGTTTTAATTTACTAAGAATCGTAGAAAGCCTCCATTTTGAAAATCTTGGATTTGCTTTGTTCGTTTGCTTATCTTTGGATTGCAATGACGCTGTCTGGTGTAAGTGAGTCTATGCTCAAACAAATATATGCCCGAATAACAACACTTTAAAAATGTCACATTATTGAAAACTGTATTGAAAATAATTATGTTTCTTCTTATTAATTGTAGATATTTACCTAACTTAGAGTAACCGGACACAAGACTTCGGCAGTAGAATTCAGCTTGAGGAAAGATTTCCAAACTTCCTAGATTTTCTCAACTCCATATAAGAAACTATCATAGATTCCTACTAAACGTTTTGCTTTTCTCATACGAATATAATTATGTGAAGCCATCTTATTGTATTAATTGTATTTAATTATGTGTTTCAAATTATTAGGCAGTTTAGATATTTAATGTTAATTTAAAATAGCTAATTATAAATATACTCAGGTTTCCAGACTTAAATTAAAATTCATAAAATATATTCTATACATTGCTCTATTAAAGATGATATGCATCATTTTATCTGACTTCTTCTTCTTCTTCTTCTTCTTCTTCTTCTTCTTCTTCTTCTTCTTCTTCTTCTTCTATTTAGAGATATTCATTAGGATTGTTATGCGTTGCTTTCCTTAGTCTCTCTTGCCTCCAGTCTGTCCAGTGAGTATCATATTTTCTAAGCCTACTTTCCTCATTATGTGTCCAGGAAATTTCAACTTTCTCTTTCTGATGTGAAGTTTACGTGTTTTTTGTTACCATTTTCTCTGACACATCGCCGTTACTCACATTTTCAATCCATGATATTCTCAGCGTCTTTCTGTAGAACCAAATTTCTGTTTCTTCAAGTCTCTTCTTCACCCCATGTGTATATATAAAATAAATATCTCCGTTTTTTTATAGCAATAACAATTAATTTACAGAATACAGAAAGATGACAAATACTGGTGGAATGAGCGGGACCATCCTGCTAAACTCTTTTAGTCTGTATCATACATCTTATCAGCTCACACACATAACTTGTCAAAACGGGAGTAATATTTCTTTCCAGCAAGCTTTCATTACAGGAGATACAAACTATGTTCAAACTCTACGTAAACATTGACTAAATACATTTGAATCTTATTTATTTTTTAAACTGACTTTTGCACATATGCCCGAAGCATTGAGTATGTTGTCGGAGTCTTAGTTTTAAAGAAAATAATTAAGTTAAATATTTCTGATTATCCAGTATAAATCGGATTTTGTATCAAAGGCTTCTATATAAAAGCATTGATCGTTGCAATATCTTCATTGCTTTTTTACTTAAAACTTATCTTGTTTATTTTTTATATAAACATTTGGCATTTTGCGACACTCTGTGGAATTCTGATCACTATTCTTTTGATAAGTTGAGAAAAAGACATCAAATTTACCCAAAAATTAAAATCAACCTCTTCAGAAACATTTCTAAGATTTCAGGCAAATGCTACTTTCGGAAGTTTAATTTACTTAATTTGTCCGTATATGACGTACATTAATGACCGAATACTTTAACTTTTGAAAATTTTTGAACGTTTATATATCTATCATTCAACAGTACATTGAATATTGCTGCCATATTTGCTCTGGTGTCACTGATATTTTGAGATCCTCTGCAAAATTCAAAGAAAATCCTGTAATGATGTCAGACCATGACAACTTGACTTCAGTCAATTTCCCAGCACCTTGAGATGGATATCCCCTGTCTTTCCTCCAAATATTTTCATGGCAATTGTTCTAGTGAGCTTTCCTCCTTGGTATCTTGGTCTCGTGGATTCATGCGTAATACTCATATTGGAAAATAAGTATCGCCGTTTTACTGTTGAAATAACGAGATATGTCAGCAGGTTCTATTCTAATAGCTTCTTCTCTCGTCTGTAGAAATCTATTCCGAATTCTTACTTCCCTACTACCTAGTAGCTTCAAAAATGTAAATACATAATAGCCTCTCTGGATCATTTTATTTTATTGTCCATTATTCTCACTAAAGACTGCTCATTCCCTTTCACCCTTAGTAACCCCTTGCGTTTTGGTGGCATTATCACCTTGATTGGTATGAATCGATTAAAATAAAAGTTTATCGTGTCGTCGTTCCTATTGCCATCTTCACAGGCAACACTAGAATTAATCAAATTTTTCTATGATTTTCTTCATCAAATTTGAATTTTTCTTATGTACAGGGTGTTGCAGCAAAATCCGACACTTCACAAAAAGAAAATGAAATAGGCAATAAAAACAAAAGTTGTATATGCAGAAACCCGAAAGTTTATTTAGCAACAGTTAGAGTTACATACTACATTATTTTTCAATGTAACAGGCGCCGGCGGCGACGACCATCTCAAGGCGGGCGCGAAATGAGTCATACGTTTTGGCGACCATGTCCATGTCCATAGATGGCAGTCTTCAGAGAATCAACCGTGTTGTGGGCGTGCTTGTTGGTTTGGCTTCGAGGAGGGAAACTTCGTATGATTCACGACGGAAACCTCGATGTCTTTGTATATCCACCTGTCGTTCTGCCTGTTGCTCGTCAGGTCCCGGATGAAAGTTTTTTCTTCAGGGAAGAACCTCAGCATTCCTGCGGACGCGTGATTTTGCTCGTACAGCAAAGCCGCCGCCATGACCTTCCTCGACTAATTGGAGGCATTCGTCATGAGCATGCAGTGAGACTTGCGGTAGGAGGATTAACTAATCCTTCTTGATCGTTCGGCAGATTGTCGACTTGTGACAGACCATGTTTGCTCTAGTGCAACTGATATTTTGAGATCCTCTGCAATCCTCGGCGATCTTGTTGTAGCTCTGGTTTCCATCAATGTCGACTGTCTCCTTGACGCCGGCGACGAACTCGTCCGTCCTAACGGCCGAAGAACGAGGGTTGTAGGTCTTTCGTTTGGCAGTAAACTCGTCCCTGATCTCATAGGCCTTCCTCTTCCTCCAAACGTCCATGACCATGGTCCTCTTGAACCAAACCAGGCAATCACTTACGCAGGCTTCTTCCCGACGCGAAAAGAAGCTACTACCGCTGCTCTGCGCTCATATTCCATCCTGAAAAAGGGTAGAGAGAAAAACGTTAGTTCGTTGACAAACTGTTCGGTATCTGCATATACAATTTTTGTTTTTATTGCCTATTTCGTTTTCTTTTCGTCGGTTGTTTTCCCACCGATAATAAAAAAAAGCGCGGTTATTCCTTTGAAGATTATTTAAGTAAAATCTTCAGACAGACAAAACCAGTAAGTAATAAGAACGGCAACATACGGCAACAGTGCACGACACAACTTTAAAAGGTTTCCATTACTGATCTGTCCGTCTTCCTCACAAAGCAACGTGACATATATTCTTCTTCCATGAAACTTACACTCTTCCTCACCTAGCTACCTAACACAATCTACCTCACCAAGCTACGTGGAACTTACACTTTCCTCTCACTTTGTCCTATGATTTTTTCTCACATATACCCTGTCTTTTCATCTTAACAAACAACTACAAACAAGGAACTTTGACACAAGAATTTTAACACTCGTTATATTTTAACATTTTATATTTAGAAAAATTTCTCGCCTTTTTCCTTATTGTGGATTGATTCAATTCCGCAAGATATCTATCTGATTAATTTTTGCACATTCAAAATATATTGCAATTCATATTTATGAGAGTGTAATGTATAATCATTATTTCGTTACATATTAAATCCAATTTGATTCGCCCAGGAAGGAGGTCATTTGGTTAGTATAATAATTTTCTCGAGACGCGCTCATATTTTCTCATCCTCTTTACCCTCCAATTCGAAGTAAGAATGCCATTTAACATATGAACAAGAAATTAGTAAAATATGTCCGTGTGACGAATGTTTATGTAGAAATTCCATCCTAATTGTCATCAAAACCATGTAATCTCGCGATATGTTTCGCTTTTATGCACAAGTGTATCACAACTGGAATATCAGAAAAAATGAATTAGGCTTAATAAATATTAATGTAGAAAAAATCATTTTTGTGATGTAAAGTAGAAGACTGGCTGGAAGACAAGTCAGTTTCAATTGCCATTAAGAAAAAGGAAACTGTCGCTTCTAGTTATATGAAACATCAGAATTACTTATATATCAGTTTGATACATTTTATTTAAGATATACAACTTTCAAATCTTACAAAAATGACTATTACTGAATACACTAAAACTTATTTTCGCATTTATAACTGATTTTGAAAATTATTCCTTTTATCTAATAAAGCAAAATGTACATGTCTAAATATACTAATGAAAAATATAGAAAAAAGGGAAATATAAAATAATTTTATTTTAGATATTAATTTTTTTTACTGCTAAAACGTTATATTTTCCTTAAAGTTTTTTTAGTACATTATGAATAAAAGATATTTTATCCAAATATTTATCTATATGGTGGTTCATCATCCTTTATTCAGGTAAAGAATTAGAACACAATTAAAAATTCCCATGTATGACTCTCATTTGATTGTCTTTGACAAAATTTAAGATAATGGAAAAAAAACAATCAAAAACTGATAAGAGAAACATTTACACATTTCAGGTAAACGTATATAAAACTAGGTTACGATTTTGAGGCTATGTAATAGTGTATTAAAATTTTGTTCAATAGTATATGAAAAAGAATAGAAACATGGGGCGGTTCGGTTTTTCCGAACTAGAAGTTTTAGATTTACATCGTTTTTCTAGCGAGAGAATTTATCTGTGGACAGGTACAATTCGGAGATAAATACCGTTGCTCTTATCGGAATAACCATAATATAAACGCAGGTTCTTTGTGTATCATGTATTCAGAATAACCGTGATAGAAATGCAGGTTCTTTGTGTCTCATCCATACAGAATAACCGTGATAGAAATGCGGGTTCTTTGTGTGTCATGTATCCAGAATAACCGTGATAGAAGTACAGGTTCTTTCGGTGATATGTGTTCAGAATAACCGTGATAGAAGTGCAGGTTCTATCTGTGTCAGGTATACAGACTAAGAAGTGAAGGAAATGCAGGTTCTTTGTGTGTCATGTGTTCAGAATAACCGTGATAGAAATACAGGTTCTATCTGTGTCAGGTATACAGACTAAGAAGTGAAGGAAATGCAGGTTCTTTGTGTGTCATGTGTTCAGAATAACCGTGATAGAAATGGAGATTCTTTGTTTGACAAATGTTCCGAATAACCGCGATAGAAATGCAGGTTTTATGTGAGTCATGTATTCAGAATAACCGTGATAGAAATGCAGGTTCTTTTGGTGGCATGTGTTCAGAATAACCGTGAGAGAAATGGAGGTTCTTTGTGTGGCATGTGTTCAGAACAACCGTGATATAAATGGAGGTTCTTTGTGTGTCATGTGTTCAGAATAGCAGTTATATAAATGCAGGTTCTTTGTGTGTCATATATTCAAATTAACCGTGATAGAAATGGAGGTTCTTTGAGTCACATGTGTTCCGAATAACCGTGATAGAAATGTAGGTTTCATGTGAGTCATGTGTTCAGAATAACCGTGATAGAAATACAGGTTCTTTGTGTGTCATGTATTCAGAATAACCGTGATAGTAATGCAGGTTTTCTTTGCGTCATGTATTCAGAATAACCGTGATAGAAGTGCAGGTTCATTTGCTGACATGTGTTCAGAATAACCGTGACAGAAATGGATGGTCTATGTGTGTCATGTATTCAGACTAATCGTGAGAAATGCAGGTTCTTTGTTTGTCATGTATTCAGAATAACCGTGATAGAAATACAGCTTCTTTTGATGAAATTAGTTAAGAATAATTATGATAGAAATACAGGTTCTTTTTGTGTCATATATTCAGAATAAGTGTGATAGAAATGCAGCTTCTTTGTGTGTCATGTATTCAGAATAACCATGGTAGAAATGCAGGTTCATTTGAGTCCTGTATTCAGAATAATTGTGATAGAAATGCAGATTCTATGTGTGTCATGTATTCAGAATAAGTCTGATAGAAATGCAAGTTTTTGTGTGTCATGTGTTCAGAATAACCGTGATAGAAATGGAGGTTCTTTGAGTCACATGTGTTCAGAATAACCGTGATAGAAATACAGGTTCTACGTGCGTCATGTATTCAGAATAACCGTAATAGAAATACGGGTTCTTTGTGTGTCATGTATCCAGAATAACCGTGATAGAATTACAGGTTCTTTCGGTGATATGTGTTCAGAATAACCGTGATAGAAATACAGGTTCTATCTGTGTCAGGTATTCAGACTAGGTAGTGAAGGAAATGCAGGTTCTTTGTGTGTCATGTGTTCAGAATAACCGTGATAGAAATGGAGATTCTTTGTTTGACAAATGTTCCGAATAACCGTGATAGAAATTCAAGTTTTATGTGAGACATGTGTTTTGAATAACTGTGATAGAATTGCAGGTTCTTTGTGTATCATGTATTCAGAATAACCATGATAGAATGTGGGTTCTTTTTGTGCCATGCGTTCAGAATAACCGTAATATAAATGCAGATTCATTGTGTGTCTTGTGTTGACAATAACCGTGATAGAAATGCAGGTTATTTTTGTATCATATGTTCAGAATGACCGTAATATAAATGCAGATTCATTGTGTGTCATGTGCTCACAATATCCGTAATAGAAATGCAGGTTCTTTGTGTGTCATATATTCCGAATAACCATGATAGAAATGCAGGTTCTTTTTTGTGTCATGTGTTCAAAATAACCGTGATAGACATGCAGCTTCTTTGGTGTCATATGTTCAGAATAACCGTAATATAAATTCAGATTCGTTGTGTGGCATGTGTTCAGAATAACCGTGAAAGAAATGCAGGTTCTTTGTGTGTCAGGTAATCACATTAACCGTGATAGAAAGGCACGTTATTTTTGTGTCATATGTTCATAATAACCGTGATAGAAATGCAGATTCTTTTGGTGTCATATGTTCAGAATAACAATAATATAAATTCAGGTTCATTGTGTGTCATGTGTCCAGAATAACCGTGATAGAAATGCAGGTTCATTGTGTGTCATGTATTCAGAATAACTGTGATAGAAATGCAGGCTTTTTGTGTGTCATCTGTAGAGAATATCCGTGACTTGAATTAGAGGTACTTTTTGTGTCATGTATTCAAATTTTTGAGGTTCATGTGTGTCATGTGTCTTCAGAATTCCGTTTCCTTTGTAGCTCTTAATAAATTTTGTCTTCTTGGCATCTCCTACGCTGCAATTCATTTACACAAATTTATTAGTTCGGTTATGCGCTGATTTCGTTTGCACATCTTGCATTCAATACTTCCTATGAGAGTCAGATTTCCCAAGCCCTCTTTCCTGATATGATCATTAAAAATTTCAATTGTCCCTTTCAGATGTTCAGTATAAGTTAAATTATTTACATTTTCTCCGAAATTCGTCATTGCTCATTTTTGGGTCCAAGGAATTCTTAGCATCCTTCTGTAGACACACTTTTTTTATTGTTTCAAGTCACTTGTACATTTGTGAGGAGATTGTCCACCTCTGAGAGATAGAAGGTCACATATTACAATAAAGTACAGTACTCTTTTCTTCATTTCTAAGAAGATTTTTAATACACTTAGCTTTTGGAAGCATCTTTTCGTTAGCCCAATGCAGAGTGTCCGTCCTCCGTTAAAACACTTGTCAGATATTTTAATTTTTGTACCTGCTCGATTTTGGTTTTCCCAATTTTTTGATTGCACGTTATCTGTTACTTTGTTAACAACCATACGCTCTCTCGTCTTCAGAGAAATGTTTAGACAATTTCTTGTCACGTTTCTTCACTAACTGTACTGTTTGAGTTTTTTTAATTTGGCGAGCGCGCGCTAACACACAGAGGCACAGACACACACACACCATATGATTTGTTGACGTTTGCATCATGTATTGTCAGTTTCTTAATTTGTCTGAATAAGCTTTCCAAATCAATTAATATGTTGGCGTAATCTTAAGATATTGGTTAGTCTATGACAGTCTGTTTTTTAAAAGACGCATATATTTCAGAATAAAAGAAAATATTTTCAACTTTGGTTTTGCATTCCAGTAAAAAAGGAAACACTCGCAAGCAAACGTATGTAGACACGCGTCCACACGCATACGCACTCGTACGCAAGCAAGACACACACAGAGGCACATGCACAAACACACACACACACACACATAGACAAACGCGCGCGCAGACCCACATACATATGCTATTTTATGGGTTAAACTTTATGTGTGTGTGTTGTGTGCGTGTGGGGAGAAGGTTGATTTTTTGTTTATGTTTGTTTGTGATTTTATTAATGAAAATTAGCGAAACTGAAACAATATTTTTTCCTAGTATATTTCATCTACATTCAACCATTTTCACTTATATAGTTACAAATTAGATTAAATTTATTAGACCTATTAGTAAGATTAATGGAATATTGGAGTATTCTGATTCTTTAATATCTGATAATATCGATTATTCCATCTTGTAAAATATTTTCTGAAGCCTCACAGATCATAGAATTCCGACTTTATTTGTATTCATGTATATTCTTGTTGAGAAACATAAAACATTCAAATATATCATTTCAGATACAAAGATAATAATTTTTCACAAAGAGTTCGATTTTTGATGTGATGATTTTAGTGCAATATATATATATATATATATATATATATATATATATATATATATATATATATATATATATATATATATATGTGTTTATGTCTATGTTCTGAGAACATTTATTTGTAGCAACATGACAGCAAAAGAAGGAAATGGCAGTCTAGACAGATGAGTGGCATAATTGCTGTACCTTCTTTTGGAATTCTCTGTGGCTACTGAAGATGGTCGTCTTATTCTGGTAAATAGTTATCTGCATTCGTTTACCTAATGTTTAATTAGATATATATGCTTAAGAAACTTTTTTTCTTATTTTAAAAATGTTTTTCGCTGAATCTAAATCCTTCGAAAATTACACCCACATCAGGTAGTTAATACAAGAACTGCCTTCTTCATTTGAGTAGAAATAATCTTTATTTTAATATTTAATGGGTTCAGTCTTAAATCATCTTTTATATCCTGTGTCCCTTAAAAACATAGCTTTCTACATATGCCTTATAGCTTTTAGCAGAGTTTGTAACATTTCTATTGCTCCATATCCTGCTCTGCCACACATTATAATATACCTCTTATCTAGTAAATTATCCAGGCTTACTTTCTTTATAGCATTCCACAATTCCTTCTTTCTGCTTTTTATTCCTTTTAATTCTTATTGTCTTTAAACTACCGCTTTACTCACATATTCAACCCATGTTAATCTCAGTATCTGCTTGTGCAGTCACAGAGTCGCCTTCTTTGTCGTTTATAATTCAGAATGATTTTTATTTTCAATATAGCAGTTTGTATAATGTCTAACGCGTGAGTGATTTCTGGATTAATGAAAACGCACGTCTTCTTGTTGTAAACAGTAATGTTCAGCTGTAAACTTCTTGCACTGCAGCGCAATCTCTGACCCTAGTTCCATGCGAACCAACTGTCTGGTAGGCGACTACTGCAATTTCGAATCCTCGATGGGTTATTCATCAAATCAAAGATAGAATTGGAATTTGACGCGAGAAAAGACAATTTGACTGAATAGTAGACTCAACGTTAAACCTGGTCGAGAATTGTTTATATAGGTGAATAATCATATGATGAATTCACATGAATAAAATTGCCGTCAAAATCTTTGAGAATGTACATCAACATTCCATAATCTAAATCAGATTTCCTTTTTTATATTTGATTAAGATGTCACACCTGTATAACATTAATTTTAGATCATATTTATATGCTTTAGAGATCACCAATTCATGGACCTTAAAACAAATCTGTTCATATTTGCATAAAATAGAAAAAGACATCAAAGCCGCTCAGTGCGGTTATCCTTTTTAATTTATATTGTCTGATTAAACTTCGATATTCTCCATTTTGCGTTAAAAGCTATTTCTTTGGATTCAGAAATATATAGATTTGGTTTGGTTTGGTTTGTTTTCTGTCATATCAACCTCAATGGACGCGGATGTAGTTTATCGTCATACCCAGGACGCACAAATATATTAGTTTACACATGTTATAATAAATGATATCCTATGTGCAATTGATTTTTTGTTATGATTATTGTTTTTACTTTTCTACAGTTGATGGCCACTGATTATGAATGATCTTTTTCTCAATAGTGCTTGATCGAATGAACGAGAGTTTTTATGATTAAATAGAAAATAAAAACATCATTCATATGGTCCATTTACAGATATTTTCTATCTGAACATTTTGCACACACACACACACACACACACACACACACACACACACACACACACACACACACACACGCACACACACATACACACACACACACAGACAAACACACACACACATATATATGAACTAGCAGCATGTCCCGGCGTTGCCCGTGCTTGATTAAAAAACTGTACGACTCATACAGCAATCGCTATCACTTGACTTAAAATATTTTTGCCCTTCCTTGCCTTTAAAGGAGTGCCCTTTGCCGTGCTGATGTTACTACATGTCCTACTTCTTGCCTCACACTGAGAGTTTTTTCTAAGCTCTATACTAATCATTAAATCTGTTACGAAATAGAACTAAACAAAATGAACACAAAACGATCAGCTTTAAAAAAGGACTCGTAATTGGAAAAACCGAATGAAAAAAGAATGTTAACAACAAATACTTTTCCACACCCAACCCAGTTCTGCGGAATCAGAATCAACGTTGAGTTTAAGCAAGCGAATGTGCCACTTGGAGTAAAGTGCCATGCAGATTTAAATTTTTCCCACTTGTGCCGAATGCAGCTATCGATTATTTTTTGCATGCTAGCATGCTAGTTAGCATTCGTGTCAGTCAGCTGTTGGCTCTCACGCTGGCCAATAGAATCTTCCTGACTATTCGTGGCAGCCAGCTATAGGCTCCTACTCTGGCCAGTAGGAAATGGCGGAAAACTACATGAAATCTATCGTAGAAGCATGAACAAATTGATTATTTCCACTACCAAAGTCGGTTTGGGCTTTCCCACTAACTTGGAGTATGTGCATGAAATTCTGGTGCAAATCCGTCGGAAATTGCGGCCGTGCATTAGTTACACCCCCCCCACACACACACGCGCACACGCACACACACACACACACACTCTCTCTCTCTCTCTCTCTCTCACACACACACATACATCCTGCCTTTTATAGATAGAGATAAAAGCAAAAGAAAATCTTATCAGCCGACGTATTTTGTCTCTGGTGCACTTTAATAAATTAAATGGAAGGTATTTATTTTGCAACGATTATTTAGAAATATATAAAATCCTTACATTTGTATTGATGATTTCCATTACAGGACGAACCACCTCGTTTTTTTAAATTTTCCTTTTGTATTTATTCATATTGTCTTTTGACATATATATTCTTAGGTATATCTGAATGTTTGAATGATAACCAAACCACTTTCCCATAAACATTTCACATCGGCAAAATTTCCTAACCAATATAAATGTAAAACAAAATGCTATTCAAGTAAGCGTTTTCACCTGTCATCACGGAAACACGCGATGATAGATTATGTTGGAAGAATAATTCGAATCAACCGTTTTCTATTCTTGAAACTGTCTCATATTAGAGGATATCATTTGCCTTTAACCATCTTGAAGGCAATGCTTGTTTTTCACATGACATCTTAAGTTGTTGTAAATTAGACAATTTTCATCGCCTGTCAGAATGTCTTTCAAAATCAAAACTGTTTCCTGATGTTTAAGTAGCGAATCGTACACAGCAATGACGTCAGGAAAGTTTTTTTTTTTACTATCAAAGAAGTTAGGTGAGCTCTAATGTGAGAGTAATATAATCGAATTATTTCATTTGCATTAGGTATGCCCCATAATATATAATGTTGATTATCCTCAAATAATTTAATGGTTTGATCCTTGTTAATATCGAATAGTCTACCTGATAGAGGAATATAAATTAGTGAAAAATATGTATTTCTGAGATATTCTGTAAATCACATACTTTCTGTATATATTTGTGGATTTTTATTTTACTTAAAATTATAAAAAAAATACTGATATACATGAAAAAATAATATCTTTGAAATGATACTAATTATTTTATCTCCGGTACTAGAAATATTAATTAAATCTAACGAAATGTTGTCACTGAACGAACTGGAAAACCAGTCGCCATGATTCAAAACTTGACCTTCAACCACGATATACGGAGGTAGAAATTAAAATCTTCAGCTACTGATAAATGATTATGGTCATTTTAATGTGACTCCTGGACAGAAATAAATACATTTAAGGCAATTTAATGGCAAACATAGGATGTTGTTTTCATTAAAACCAATAAATTAAACTTAGAATTCAAAAACGTGCCCTTATAAGCATTCTTACGATTGCTGCACATGCTTAACTTTCTACTGATCGTCTTTATTTTCGAACAGTATTACGTTTATTAGTTGTTGAAATGTTCCAGTTTTAGTTTCACTTTCAGTTTCTCCTAATGGAGAAAAACAACTTTTAATAACATGATGGCCTTCAAAAATTACTAATGCAAGAAAACACAACTACTGAGTAGAATTAACATTATATTACACTGCATTTAATAAAATAACATTGGTAAAATGTTATTAAAAACTGAAGAGACAAATAAAAATAGAAAATAATTTCTTAAATATATCAGTCGATGGCTTATCAATAAATACTTTTTAGAACGGATAAAGACAGTAATTTTGTGGTCGACCAGATTTTTACAGTCGTTGGAAGGTTAGTACTGTTGCTGTGTCTGGTGCGAAATTCTGGAAGAATAAATAAGTATGCCAGAAGAGAATAGGGAATTGATAAAGCGAATAAACATTGTCAGACGCTGTTTCCGACGATGTTATTACTGTAAGCGAATTCTTGACAGAACCCTGGAGACGTGGTGATTGTTTATCCCAATTCGAGTTGTTCGCTATTTGCTGGAGAAGAGATTTTGAATATTCGAGTTGAATTGACGTGTGAGCAAACCATTGAGGTGAATGCTCAAAATACGCTCTTCGAAAGATTTATATAAGAACAATATTGTCAGCGTCTGAATGATTTCTTTTGATTACCCTGAAAAAAATTCCAGTATAGAAATACTCGTCTCTATAACTTATATGATTAGTTACAGCATGAATTATACAAGATACTTAATCTCTGCATATTTAGATGATTTCAATAGAGTCCTAGTGTCTATCACTTGTGTACACTTTGCCCTAAATGGGAAGGCATGAATCCATTTTGTTCCCTCAACTATAGGCTAAATGGCAAAATAAGCAATGGCACCCAGTCTATGAGAAATCAGCTGTGAATTTAAAATCATAGATAATAGAATGGGTAACATCACTGATTTTTCCACGTTTAGTTTTTCCTTCTGTTTGTGCTGTTAGGCGTCGCGGGGAGACACAATGGTCTTTCAGCGGCAAGGTGAGTGGCCTGGAGGAGAGATAACCCGTGAGCTCTGAGAGTGTCTGCCACTGAGATGCTCCAGCGTTTTCTTGATCTGTCTCTCGCTCTCCAACCAGATTACTGGAGGGTGTATGCTCGTAAGGTTGTTTCGTTGATAGGCATACGCTAAGGTGTCTGAGCCACTTCCTCTTTCGTTCGATGTGCTGTATGATTGGTATTGCTCCTATCATCTCTTATTGCCTCATTCCTGTTTTGATCTCTCCTGGCCTTGTTCACTGGTTTCCTCAGGCATTTCATCTCACAAGTGATTAGTTTCCTCTCAAGAGTTTTTAGTTAGGGTCCATGCCTGGTACTGGTATGTCAGCGTTGGTAGGACAATAGTGTTGATGTGACTTGCTTGGTGTTCATGGAAACCTTCGTCCTCGTCGTGGGAGGTGGAAACAGGTAATGATGGGCAACAGGCACTGGTGAAGTAGTGACACGGTTAGCAGGCCGCAAATGGAAAAAAAATTCTTACTATAACAAAATGATTTTCCCAAGAAGGTATAAAAAATATTCATCCTTTTATGGAAGTTGTGGAGAGCGATAATCATATATTATTTGCAAGGAGAAGCTATTACACAAGGTCTGTGTCTGTTATTTGCATGCATATAATATATACAGAGGGTTTCCATTATTTTGCTCTTTAGACATTTTTAAAAAATAACCGTCGTTTCTATCTCTCTTCCTCCATTTCGGTGAAAAATACTCGATATCTGTGCTTGAACATTTATAGATACAGGAAAAATGGACAGAAAGATCAATAATTACTGGATCCTGTCAGTTTTACACCTTAAGCGATAATCATTTTGTGGTAGTTTTCTCTCTCTATAGGCCAATATTTTCTTATTCCTTACAATTTGTACTGGTTCCTTTTCAGGACGAATGTTTTTAAATGATCTCTAATCCAGGACTTGAGTTTATTTTATTTATTTATTTTCATTTACTTTATTATAAAGTCTGTTCCAATAACTTGGACCAATTTTAAATGTGAATTATGTTTAAGCGTCTAATGATTTTTTTCTTTTTCTTTAAGATTTAACAACGCAAGTCTTTGGCAATTTTAGCCATGGAAAGATTAACATTCAAACAACGCGTTAAATTTATCTAAGCCTATTAGGAAAATGGACGTTCAAACAGAAATGCATTTCGTGCACTTCGCGCACTTCGCGAATGTTTGGTCAACATGATCGACCAACCGAGAGTGCAATTGGAAAAATTGTTCGTAAATTCAAACAAACTGGGTTGGTGGCAGAGGCGAAAAGACCACTGCGTGCTCGTTTAGGCCGTTCAGCTGAAAGCTTTCCTGCAGTGCACGAGAATGTGACCGAAAGTAAAGGATTTATTTATTATTTTATGTTGCTAGATTTATTCGCTTCAAAAATGTTTCTGGTTTAGGTTATCATTTTCCTGTTAATTAGTCTGTGGTGCCGTGATGTTGTTGTAGGTAGCCGAATAAGAAATTGTTTCCTTGCATTTATTATTATTATTATTATTATTATTATTATTATTATTATTATTATTATTATTATTATTATTATTATTATTTCCTTTGATTTCTCGTTTATACTAATTTATTTCTGTCTCCTCTACCCGAGATAGTGATTTACCAAGCGTATCTTAGATGTGGCACAAGGCCGAAGGTATGGGGCACCCAGAGAGGATCGAACTCACTACTCAGTTGTAACTGTTCAAACGAGACAAGCTTGCTAGCCATTATACCACCTTGAGGTGCCCATCCTAACCCGAGATATAAGGTCAGAAAAGGCCCCATGAAAAAAAAAGAAAGAAAGAAAAGATTACATATATTTTACATAGATAAAGCCCTTCGTAAGGTCTGGGCTGTACTTGTAAGAACATCTTTTGAATTTCTTTAAGGTATGGGCTTAATGAGTCTTTTAGAATATTTTTCCAGTCAATCCGATGGCTCCAACTTCAACTGGAATTGTAGATGTCCTCATGGGCCACATTTTTGAGATTTCGATTCGAAGGTTTCTTGTATTTTGAGAGTTCTTAACAATCTTCAAAGATACATTACAGTCTACAGAGACTGCCATGTCAAATACAAAGGCACATTTTGTCATTGCGACATTCTAAGCGATTAGATTTGTTTGTCTGTGTGTATTATAAAGTCCCATAAAATCGTTACAGGTCCTATCTCTGGGTGGTGTTCATACAATTTTATATTCAGTTTCCTATTCGTAAAAAAACGTCCTTGAAGTGAAATAGTTAATGAAAACCGATAATCATATAGATAATTTATTTAATTATGAAATTACTCATGCATTTACGCTCATGTGCATATTTGTCGAGGTATATGTCTAAAGAATAGATGCATTTATAATTTTTATACATATATAAATTTTTTCGTCTTCAGAATTAAATATTTACCGAAAATATATCATGTCCGAACAATAATATTATTGGAAAATATTTATTATTATAATTAATATTTAAAATACAAATTAACACGGATATCGACCATTTTTTCATCGAAAGAGAGGAAGAGAGATAGAAACGACGGTTATTTCTTTTAAATATCTAAAGAGGAATATAATAATGGAAACCGTGTTTATATATTTTTATGCATGCAAATAACAGACATATACCTTGTGTAATTATAATTAATTTTAAAATACAAACTAATATTTAAAAAATACAAATTTCGAAAAAAACAGTTAATTAGTTTCGAGTACATCACGTGTATTAGATTATCTGTAGAAATAGCTATATGTTACTGTATGTTCTGTTCTAGCATTTTCTTCTCTCATACTTCTTGTTTCCCAGTCAAGTTTTACCATCAAAAATATAAATGCAATGTCAATAGCTATCTTTTTTCTACTTAAGGCTTGTTAATTTATTGTCCTCTCTTCTTAATAGTGATTTTTTCTTATATTCTCTATCACTAGGTAACTCCTTGTTTCCTAGTGGCTTTATTGATATTTTTTGTTGTGAAATAATTATAAATAAAACACGGATCTACAACAAAATGCCAACCGTTTTATAAAAGCAACCTAAATTTGAAGATGTTATTTTAATTTATTCGTTTTTCATTCCTCTATCAGAAAACGAGACATTAGTTACCAGTTCCAGGCAAACTCAATAAAAAGATATTTTCTCGCTTTCGTTTACCATACAATTCGTCCATTTATTTTTTAACCATACATCTATGAGACATTATTTTTGGCAGCAGGCACTCATTTAGACTTATTGAACGACCATTTTTACGAGTGAGATTCCTTCTGAGAGATGTTCTTTTTTTTCTTTATTTGGCGAGATCAACGAGCAATTATATAGTCATGACAATTTGCCTGTAGGGTCAATCAAAATTAAGGGTATAAAGTTCTTTAATTACCTACATTTTTCTTTCTTAGAACGAATTACAATCCGAGCCATTTTTCTCAAGAACTAAATCATTGCGATAAATATTCTAAGTTCAAGCTGCTTACAGTACATTCAAAAGTTATATAAGATATTTTAACTTCTTAATTTTTTCTTTCATTTAGTGTACATAATTTTCCCTTTTTGTCAATGTTTTGCTTTTGCGATATAATTTGATTTTCTTGCAATCTAATCAAATGATTTTTTTGGTTTAGTTTATCGGATATTTTTTAGGCTTAAAATTGGGAACGTGACTTTGCAAGATCTCATAGATAAGATGATTAAATTTAAGGCGGCAATTTAAAAAAAATAACATTTCATTAAATGCACCAATTAAACAGCTGCTTGGCAAGAAAGCCGACCTGCACCTCGTTTTATGACATTAACACCTCGAACTAATACTAATTATTCGAATATGCTGATCTGTGTTGCACGATAATCATTACTGCTTTGCTCTTTTGCAGAAGATATCGGGTAAAATTTATTCAAAAATGTTGTTAACTATTAATCTACAATGATCTTGAGTTAGACGCCATCAACTAACAACTTAATAAACTTTTGCGATAAAGATATGTTCTAGAATGTTTCACGTGATAAAAACATAATATTTTGGAATATTTCATAGTCAGCGAAATTGAAATAATTGAATTGATTTATGTTTTCCATTTTTGTATAAAAATATCACAGTTAATTAAGAGATATAGTTTTGGTAATGGTAATTGTGAGAATAGCCATTTCTATGCTAGAAATTTGTGGCATTAATGACAAGAAATGTTTGGCATTCATTGAAAGAATAGTTAGTGTTAATGTGACATATTAAAAAATCTGTTTCTTAAAGTAATTTTACAGGGAAATAAGCTTAAGCACAGCAAATCCTTTTTTATCGCTCTTTCTAGTGTTTGTGAAAGTTTCCTTCCTAAACTGTTGTTTAATGTAGTGTAGAAAGTAAACCTACTGATTATACCAATATCTTCCCTTTTAATTATATATTCTACTCATTTTATTTCTTGGTGCTGCTGGAAGTCTTCAATTGATCTGATTTTGTAAGGCTTAAAATTCCTCTAGCTGCATGATAATGTTCTAGTGGATAAAGCCGTACCTGGTTTTGAAACAGTGTAAATTACATTTGCCGGTCTGTGCATTCTTATTGAATAAATTGTTTCCTCTTGAATGGACAGAAGAGGTACTATGATAAAAATTTAAAATCCGGGAGTCTACTCACACAAGTGTATCCACTAAATATAACACTGTACTAATAAATGTAATAATAACGTGTGGACTTTCTCAAAGCAAAAAAAAACGAAATGAATTTAATTAAACAAGGAAATTAATAAAAACAAAAGACAGAGTGTTCTTAGCAACTGGAATGTAGGGAACGCTAATTTCATATCGTTAACTGAAAATAACGTCAGTTAATGTCACGTGTGGAGAATATTATCATTATATCTGTGTTTGCGGATTCAACCAGTTTCTTTCGATTTTACGATATTGTTGTGCACGTTTTTTTTTGTGAGAGCAGTAAATTTGTTAAGAAAGGTGAAATAGGGAAAAAGCCTGGGTGTAGATTAATATTTGGGTAATGTTCTATGGCAGCACCCTCTAGAATCTTCCTTCTGAATAAGTTATTTTCTTTTTTTATAAGTATAGCATTTTTAAAATCAAAATTATGGTTGAATTTATTCCTATGTATTACTAGTGCATTAGCTAAGTTGTTTATTGTAAGGTCTCTTTTGTGTTCACAATGCGTTTTTTTCTATTTCTACTTGTTTCTCCAATATATTGGGAGGAACAGTTTTGGCAATTTATTTTATAAATGCCTGCTTCAGAAATGTTATTGCTATTATTGTTTGAAGATCTTAGTATATCCATAATTGTTTTGGAAGTGTTTGTGACTATTTTAAGATTATTTAGATGGGATAGTTTATTCATACATAGAAAACACATTCAAATACCTACAATACCCATATCATTTCATGCACAACGCAAGAAGAAAGACATACAAAATGTACAATCGAATCAAAACTAATAACATAATCCGCAATAGTAAATTACATGAAAACAGATACATAATACTACCGACCTACTCTCTCACGTCCACTATCCAGAATAACCTTTGGTGTATATATTAGTTTTTTTTTTAGGATATTTTCGTCTTGTTTATAATAACGATATAAAAGGTTGATATGTTTGGGGTTAGTTAGAACGGTATTATGTTGTATATGCTTTGTATACAGGTCTCTGATTGGGCATAATTATTTGCTCATCAACGATGTAGTTGGGGAGGTTGTTATTGATGATTGTTTATATTATATTTTTAAGTACGCTGAAGATCTGTTTTTAAAATATTTCAAACATTTTAAAATGTGTACATCAGATAGTCTTTAAATGTTAGCGCTTGTCACTAATACATTTTCCTTTATCTAGAAACTACTCAACCCCGGAACTTTTCTACAGAATACCTAGTTACCTCCCCTTAATCGATTTCTGTCAACCAGCAATGAGTTTGTGACTCCACATATAAAAATGGTAATCTTCGGATGACCACAGCAATTTTTGTCCTCCACAAACTCGAATACTAAATACTTACTCTATATTTAACAATACCCTCATGATGAAATTATGTTATGTCAAAATTACTCGGAATAAATACAATATGAGCCAACACGGTGTTTTCGTCTCATCTTTTACCAGCGACACAAAAAAGCTTATTCGCGAATTTGAAAGGATCTCATCAAGAATAAGTAGACAGAACGTGTCTGAATTATTTAACTAAGCCTGTCTGAATGAAATCATGCTGCCGAAATACACGCACATCATATATATATATATATATATATATATATATATATATATATATATATATATATATATATATATATATATATATATATATATATATATATGTATGTAAATATATATATGTATATATATATATATATATATGTATGTATGTATGTATATATATATATATCTTCACATGTTTCATTAAAGACAACAGACAATATACTGCGCTTAAGCTTTTTATTTAATTTTTCATGTGTTCGAAAAAGTGCTTTCTTCTATGGCAACAGAGTGCTTAGAAACTGTCCAAATGTTATGTAATTCCGACTTTCGGCTATTCTTTTAGCCATTAACAAGGACGATTTTATTAATACTTTTTAACTGGATGTGTGTGTTGTGTGTATGTGTCCAGGGTTATAGGGATGTTTTATTTTAAGAACACAGTCTGCACATTGTGGCTGTATTCATAGTTATTATTCCTGAGTGTTGACATATGCTTTTTAATTATTAAGACTTTCATTACTTTTAATCTTTTTTTCATGTCGATAAGGTTATTAAGTCTGTATTTCCTACTAGTATGTTTCAGATGGAGTCTCGTAAGTGTGTGTGTGTGTGTGTGTGTAGTTGTGTGTATGTGTGTAGTTGTGTGTGTGTGTGTTTAAATAGGTGGTCGGATAACGCAAGTCGTCTAGATAGGTATAATGTAGTGTGAACGATATAATTCTTTAAATACGGTTTCTTTTCGTCTTTAATGAAACGTATAAACGATGGATTGCTGACTAAATACACAAATATATATATATATATATATATATATATATATATATATATATATATGTATATCGTTTTGTGCGCAGTAACAATGGCTTTCACTTTAAAGGTAGCATAATCTCAGACTCATGCTAAATATTAACCTTTTCCCACTATTTTCATTTTTATTTTTTGTACAAATTGCTAAACTTTTGTACAACGAAAAATGGTGGCATCTAAATGTTAGTCCAAAATATTAGATTTCTCAGTGAAGATCACATTAAAATTTTAATGAATATATCTTTTTTCGCTTGGGCGAATGTAATTCCCACATTCAATTAAGTAAATATATATGCCCCACATTAAAAAAAATCATTGAAAGATAGGTCCAAATTAAATAAGGTTGAACGATATGTCGAAATTAATAACCCATACTTTCACTTTTTTTATTGCAAATATGCGTCACATATTTTTTGCAAAAATCCTTAATTGGATCGGAGGTCGTGATGTTCAGGTGACATACGCATTTTTTTAAAAATACTCTTCCAAGCAAATGGACGACAAATGTCACTTGAGGTCTGATAGGATGATTGCGATTATATTTAAACGTATTTCTTAAATTCAGCGGCAAAACAAACTATAGAAACATGGAATAAAACTTTTCTTGCATGAACCGTATGAGTATGACGAATTCGATAGGTACTGATCTGTGTAAATATCCACTAATATAAGTAAGTAATAATGGACGTGTGTCCATTTTTCTTTTATTACTCGGTATCACCGCATGTAATGTATTACAGCCACTAGCATTAAGGGATTACAGGGTTTGAAGGAATTTACATTTTTGCAGATTCAAGTTGTCTGCGAATCATGAAACCGGAAATGAGTTTCACAGGCGAGTTTTACGATTAAAGAAATTGTTATCATAGAATTTACAGCTATATCTATCCAGGTCAACTGTAAATCGATGATATCTCGTCATCAACCCATACAGTCGAAGAGCTCATCCGGAACTATTACTACGAAATTATTACGGCAGTGGGAAAGTGACTAAAGCCGAGCCACCAGAACAGGACCTATAGTATTGCTGATTCTTTGGATCTTATCAAAGGGGCACCGGACCATATATAACAACAATATTCTAAGCATGGATGAATGGTATACTTCTAGATATGCAAGATAAAAATTGTCTTGCCCAACACAGTGAACAGACATACCTAGAAGCTGATTTAGCAAATACATTCCGTATAGTTTTTTCCACCTCATGTCAGCTGAGAAGGTTAGCCCGTGAAGGTGTAATGAGTCACTTTTCGAGAGGATAGCATCAGCCATACTGATAGATGGCACGGGAGTAGCCAGATGATTAATGGTTTAATTTTGGAGGTGTTAAAATTAGCAACCCAGCTTTTGCGTCAGATAACGACGCTCTTGAGTTCGTTCTGTACATCTTGATCAGCCTTACTATCAAGGCAGGAGTAAATGGTTGTGTCGTCAGCGTAGATGATATGATGTCACCTGGAAGGTTGTTAATGAAGATTAGGAACAGGGTAGGACCTGATTGAGCCCATGTTTGTCCGAAAGGATGTAGATTATTAGCCGTCCGGGACTACTTTTATTTCACGGTTTGATAGAAACGGCTGGATCAGCTGAAAAATGTTCCCGAAATAGCGTAACCTTTCAGCTTGTGGGGAATACCTGAATGTCAGACCTTGTCAAAGGCTTTCGAGATGTCCAAATCTACAGCCCAGTCTTCATGGTCTTTATCTAGTGCATGATAACTGTTTCCGTATTTATCTTTAGTACATCAGCAGTTGACCTGGAGCAACGAATGCCGTATTGATATTTGATAAAAGGCCCTGCGATAAGAGAAGACGGACCAATTGAGTATCTAGGAGTTACCCAAAAAGAGGTAGAAGGCTAATACGCTCATAGTTAGATGAGTCAGATGGTTTTCCAGATTTCTTAAAATATGGAACAACAGAAGATGACACACAACAGACAGGAAAAAAGGAGGCAGTGAAGCATCGGGTCCACACGCTTTGTAGAGATCAAGGTTAGATATCATAGTAAAAATCATGGAAGGGGTTATATGCATATCACTCAACCGAGAACCAGTTCTAAGTGGAAAGTTAAGCAGGGATACTCCAGATTAATCAAGAGTAGAGTTTCAGCAGAATTTACGGGCAAAGCATTCACTTTTGACAGCAGACTACGATAGCACCTCAAATCGATTGAAGAGTGCGGAATAGAGAACGTGCACTTATTTAGTACCCTAATACAGAGACACCAGTACTCACGAAAGCCAAAGATTTTAGAGGCTATACGGTGCCTCATTCTCTCACCAAACAGGGACTTATCAGTTTCAAGCACTCGCTTACATATATTACGAGCAATAGCAAATAGGGTCCTGTTATAAAGACAGCTGTCACGTTGGTGTAGCCGGAAATAGTGGTTCTTGTGTGTTATGGCGGTCGAGTCTGCTGGTGAGAACCATTGAGAGGATTGTGGTTTCACCTGGTATTTCCGGGAAGGGCTGAAAGCGTCCATGCCGTCTTTGCTCCAAAAGAAACCTCAGTGGCAGAAATTTCAATTAGGAGGTCGAACATGTAAATTCCAAGGGGCCTCACGAAGGAAATCCCGGAATGAGTCACAATCATCGTGCTGGTAACGGAAACAGGTATTATTTATAGTGGATTCCTGTTTAATAGATGCTTGGAAGGCGATATCAATAGCTACCACGGAGTGGTCAGTGTTACCAAGAGGGCAGTATTGTGAAGCTCGGCAAGAGCGAGGAAAGGAGATAAGAAATAGATCTAGTAGAAAAGTATGTTGTTTGGATTGGTTAGGGAAACGAGTAGGGAAATCCACGATGTGTGTGTCGGATTGGGCAATGGCGAAATTTAAAGTCTGTATACCGGCAACATCAGTACGTTTAGAATGTTTCAGGCACGTGTCGTGATGCTTATTAAGTTAACCGATGACAAAGATGTTCACACATAAATGGAGAGAAACTGCCTTTTCTATACTGTCAGCTATTGAATATAATTTCCTGCATTCTTGTGAATAGTGGGGCAAGAAATAAAAAAGAGACATTTGACTGAGTTTAGTAGCAAAATACGGAAGCACATTAAAGTGTAGTCACCGGCCACGAGAGACAATTCCCTGGTCATCGGAAGATTATCCTGGATGTGAAAAACCAATGCCATGCATATGAAATCAGGAATCTTTTCGGCAAAAGGGAAGATACCCTGGAAGCAAGAATTCATTTGTAGTAATGGAAGAATTCATGTTGGTTTCACATTTCAATGTTGGTAACATTACCAAGATGAAAAAATTATACACCTCAAAAGTTGGAAGGATATAAACGAATATTGGAGGAACAAGGATTGAGGAGGCATTTGTTTTTCGTTAGTTGGTTTAGTTTTATCTTTTTTTGTTGTGATTTCCATGAGATACGTTTTGAGAAGAGAGAAAAAAAAAGACCACTATAATTGTCACTATCTGTCGTCAATGGTAATAAAATCCAGCTAGTGCGTGGCTTAGAGCAGAGCATAATTACTCACTGGAAATACATGCAAGGACACCTATCCATTGTCGATATGGCACACGACATACTCCGATATTATGCGACACTTGATCGGAGCTTGTTCTCCAGTCGTTCGTCAGCCTCATAATTTAAAGTCTCAGCTATTGGTTAGTCTGATCATCAAAGAGTTAAGGCAGTTAAATCATTGTGACCCTCTAGTAAAATAAATAAATAAAGAGAATCCGTAAACCATATCCTGAACAAGGAATGGACCTATACTCCTGTTAATTAGACAGGGAAGTCGTGCGGACCGGACGATAGGTGAGCCTATCTACACCTATTAACCTGTGAAAAAATGCGAAATAATTCATATAAAGTAATGACTTATATAAGTTCTGATATATATTCACAACTACATTATTCATACGTCAGTCACGAATAATAATATGTCATCCAAAAGGAAATAATATATACAGTGATTTTCCAAACGTAGGTTGGATGTTGCACAAGGTCGAAAGGAAGAGGCACCCAGTGAAGATCAAACTCACTACTAAGTCGTAATTTCTCTAGCGAGACAAGCTTGCTAACCATTACACCACGCTGAGTTTTGCGTACATAATTTAATGAAGCATATTAAAATCTAGTCAGAGATGGAGGCGAACAAAACCCTTCCATTATGAATAACAATGAAGAGAACATTAAACACAGAATATCAGATACAAAAACAATAAAAAAAGTTAAAAACAAAGAAGCATAAAATTACTTACTACACTTCTTCCTTTCTGATGCATCGACACAGAAGTGGGTCACCTAATGAAAAGGGCGTTCAGCAGATGAGCATTGATAAGTGAAACGCGCTTGGTAATGGTTAACGGTTGACATTCTGAAAATGTTGTAATATATGCCTTTTCTTCATAACACAAACATCCGATATTCATTGGCAGATTGGGGGGAATGTTTCGCTTCCGTGGAAGAAGAAGATTGTGTTCAAGCAATACGTTTCTGAACTTATGGAAATAAAGAAGGTAGCTGATTTGAAAAGTCGTCATGGACATATAAAAATATTATTGAATGGCGTACGACTTTTCATGCTGTATAATTAACGTTTGTTTTTGTAAGATTAACTTAGTATCGAATTATACGAGGCGAAAACGTTTTTGGTAGAAAACTGTTTCAAAATACTGAACCTTTTCGAGGCGAGAAAAAAACCCAGAAATAATCTAGTGATTTGCATAAACTCCCCAAACTAGGATCGACTAAAACTCTAGTAATCTGACTTAAAATGTTTTAGAAAATGATAATCCTAGTCGAAATGCAAATCAATATTCATCCTTGATACTAAGTCATTTTTTTTATTTCTCTTGACTGAATTTATTACAGCTATTTCTTTTTAATAATTCATTAGTTTACTGAGATGACAAAACGTCAATTAGATAGTTCCTGAATATACAAAACTGACGAAATTTTGTTTTACACAAATATGTATTTTTTAATATAGCAGCATTACAATCTCGTGCTATTTTAGAATCTCTCCGAAGAATTATAAAATAAGTAACAAAAGGAATAAGCTCATATTCGAAAAAAGACTCTAACAATTGATATTATATTTGCTATTATACTGTTTTCAACATGAGGTAAGGGGAAAGTAAAATCAGCGGAAAAGAAGTTCAAGGAAACATGATAAATAATCTTTAGCAATTAGGGCTGTATTTTATCAGTTGCTAGGTTACCTCCTGTTTAAATTTTCCTTTATTCTTTCATACAGATGTTGGATTTCAAAGTTTAAACCTTACCTAAATCAATTTGTTTTCGAGTTTAAGATATAGTTTCTTGCGTTCAAATCGTGTCTACATGGTTGGCGTATATATTTTCTATAGATTAAAGCCCACATATATGACCAAAATCTAGATAAACTTTCCTAATTTTTCTGAAGATCAACTTTGAATTATATTAGATTTAAACTATTATTCAGTATTACACGAACCAAAATTTTGGTGTCGGTATCAGTACTAATTAAATATGGAATATCTGTATTCACATTCAAATTTCAATATCATTGTCAAGACATTTCTCTTGTTTATAATCAGGGCGCCTCTGCGCGGTGTAATGGTTAACAAGTTGATCTCGCTAGAACTATTATGACTGATTAGTGAATTCGATCCCCACTGAATGCCCCATTCATTCGGCATTGTTTTACATCTACGACGTTTAGAAAACAAACTATACTTTGATCAGAGATCGACTACCGTCAGATGTTCATTAATATTCATCGATGCTGACATTTTTACTTCCATCAAAAGTAAGACTTACGGCCGCATCATGTTGAAACATGGGTTCCCGTACGATCACCGACGTTAAGCAACGTCAAGACTGATCGGTACATAGATGTGAGGCTGCTTGGGAATACCAGGTGCCGTATACTTGGATAGGCCGATGGTGCGATTGATTGCTAATCTGAGAGTAGAGTTCCAGTGACCGTTGAGTTCATTATATTCACTTACGCTCAAATAACTTTGAGAAAGTCATGAATTCGCCTCTTTGCCCTCCAGCTATCCGTGAATCATTATTATTTTTAGAAAATCCTAAAAATTTCAAAATATTTTCTGGCTTTAAATAACCTGCAAAGGGTTGATATTGTCGTAGAAAACGAATCAATCGAAAATAAACGAGAAATAAATAAAAATATTTTAATAACCAATTTACAAGGGAAAATAAACCTAATTCTTTTACATATCGAATTCTGGTTTAAGGACAAATTTGGAAACCTTATTAGGGATGTAAATTGATAATCGACTGACAGCTGGTAATATATTCTTAGGTTTATTTGCAGTAAATTACATTCAAATCGTGAATTATAGAGCAAGAAAAGTTGCGCACCATTCGCTACTACAGTATAACCCGGATATAAGAGACCCGGATATAAGAGAAACCCTTATATAAGAGATATTATCTCTGGTCCCAACTTAGAGCCTGTGTTAATGTATATAAAATAGACCAAACCCGGATATAAGAGAAACCCGGATATAAGATACTTATCCGGTCCAGACAACTCTCTTATATCCGGGTTACACTGTATTTCGATATTTCCTTGACAACTTTTCAAATTAGCTATCTTCTTTCCACACGTTCAAATCAGATACCTTCTTTAGTTCAACAAGTTCAGAAAAAGTCAAACTAGGACACAACAGTATACTTCCACGGATTCGAAACTTTTTCTCCCAAGTTCTAAAGGTAAGAAGAAAGTCAAACTCAGGTAGCTATTTGCAAAATAACTCTTTGTGAAAAAGGCTCCAGTGTACTGGGCGATCATTACCATGTTAAAACCTATAATTCATTTTTCAGTCATAACGACGAGATTTATTAATATAAATTCATTATAGTTTTGATTACAAACTATATCAGATGCTTGCCCCCCCCCAAATGGATTCTTTTTCAAATTTTATAATATAAATTGATGAATATACAAAAACATTTGAATTTAAATTTTATTATTTAACATAAAATATGTTTAAATTAAGGACCGATTTAATAACAAAAATTCCCTATAATTTTCTTGATTTTATCGTATCTTGCTTTAAACTTTGATTAGAAACTGATTGGATTTAAATTTTATTTACCTTGAAATTATGACGTTTCTTGGTTTTGACATATACTGGCGTGGTTTTTAAAATATAATATATATCACAACCAGTTTCTATTTAGCATAAGTTGAATAGACAACCTAAAATATTTATTTTCGATTTCCATTCAATAATCACGGAATTCAATTCAACATCGACTTACATTTACAGTGAATATATACGAAGATATTTGTTTGTACAGTCATATTTCATAATGATATACGCTAAAAAGACAATTCCAGGAAATTTCATTTCTATTTACATTGTCTGTGTCTCCTATATCAGATATTTATCAGCATTTTACCTCTATGATTCTGACGTGGGTTTTCCTGTTTCATTTGCGCATGCGTTATTTGCATTATAATGCCAAGATGGACACCAAGTTCGTGATTATTACAAGATGTCGAGGTTTTAGAAGCTACCTCGATTATTTATCTGCGTGGGCCGATATAAGCGGTACAAATATCTCCGACAGGTGATGCTGTTCTATGAAATGTTCCATTGTATGCGGATATCGCAGAAAAACAGTGAGACAATTCCCTTCATGTTACAGAGATAACAGTTTTGAATTTACAAAATATCATTTACACGCACACCTATATACACATCTGTATTTGTATGAGTATATATGTCTGTTTGTCAAAAATCCGCATTACAACACAGACATGGGAATAATCTTGTGCACCTAAACTCACACGCATTCGCACAAACGTATTTTCCTACAAGTATGTGCTTATTCACATATAAGGAAGAGTAAATATTAAAAGCCAATTTCGTTCCGCGGTTAAATTGTTCATAGCATCTTTTACTTAATGATTGAGTATCAAGCGAAATGTTGTTTATTTAATTTTAGTTTTATTATATGGTCTGTTAGGGGAGAAATTTGAAGGGCTGGTATTGTTGACCATTGTATTGTTTTTAGAATTATGCACATTTGATGTGGTCATACAGTTACCCTATCATATCGAGCACTTTCTTTGTACAGCAGTGAAGTTTTTTCTGTTGTTTATTTTGTTTTGGGAAATCAACAAATACTTTTGTAGGACCATGAACTTGCCAAGAGAGTATAAAGTGGCCATATTCCCAAATAACTGTTGGCGACCGGCTGATGATTGACTGAGCACGCGTGAAGCATTTGTATTCGGATACCATTCACTGAGGATATATATATATATATATATATATATATATATATATATATATATATATATATATATATATATATATATATACACAAGGTAACCAAAAAGTTCTGTCCGTTTTTTGATTAGACATTGAATTAAGTTGAAATATATACGAAATGCGTGTAGCATTTGTTTTCAAATTCGGCAGCTGGAAGTAGGAACATCAGACGTTATAAGAAACACGCGCACCGTACCCGGCCATCAGTTATAAGCCGGACATCTGTGAGAAGGATGGAAATGTTTAGAGATCTCGTTCGGGGCTGTTTGCTTTCCGAATTCAAAGTGGGCTTATCAGCAGCTGCATCAAGTCGCCGCATATGTCAAGCGTTTGCGGATAGTGCTGTGGATGAACGTACTGCAAGGCGTTGGTTTCGAAATTTCAAGTCGGGAGATTTGTCTCTCCATGATGAGCCTCGCAATAGATGACCACAGGTCTTGAATGACGGAGTCCTGAAACCGGCCATTGAAAAGGACAGTAGTCTAACGTGTGATGAACTTGCAAGACAGTTCACCGTTTCCGATGAAACAGTTAGACTTTACGTTCACCGCCTAGGTAAGACGTACAAACTGAGCAATTGGGTTCCGCAAACGCTGTTGGAGGTCCATAAGAGACAACGAGTGGGAGCCTGCGTATCGCTGCTTTCTCGTCACAGTACCGCATCCTTATTCAATCGAGTGCTTACCAGTGATGAAAAGTGGGTCCTGTACGAAACTCCCAAGCGTTCCAGACATTGGTTGTCTCCTCAGGATGCTGTCCCTCACACAAGACCGCCGATTCAGCCACGCAAGATTATGCTTTGTGTCTGATGGACAGTTCGTCAAGTGGTTCATTATGAACTGCTACAAACGGTCACTGGAGACCAATACGCGCAGCAATTGAAACGTCTGCAACAGGCATTGCGCCAGAAGGAGCCAGCCCTGGTGAATCGCAAACGTGTGCTTTTTCTCCATGACAACGCCAGGCCGCATGTCGCGCGAGTGGTCAGTGATATCATACAGCAACTTGGGTGGGAGGCTTTGTGCCATCCACCGAATTCACCAGACCTTGCGCCATCCGATTACAACCTCTTCCACTCCCTGGATAATCATCTTCGTGGGAAATCTTTCACCAATGAAGCAGACTTGTGCAAAGCCCTCACGGACTTCTTTGCGTCAAAACCGCCGCAGTTCTACCGCAAGGGCATTTAACAGCTGGAGACACGCTTGCAGAAGGTGCTGGGTGCCGATGGCGATTACTTCGAAGACTAAATATAAATTACACATACTGTGAAACGTTTTCTTTTTTTTCCTTTAAAAACGGACAGAACTCTTTAGGTTACCTTGTATATATATATATATATATATATATATATATATATATATATATATATATATATATATATATATATATATATATATATATTATACTTCAGAGCTTGCTATATATATATTATATATTATATATTTCATAGCTTGCTATATATATATTATATTTCATAGCTTGCTAACCATTACAATTCAAGCTTGCTAACCATTACACCGCCTCGAGGTTATATATATATATATATATATATATATATATATATATATATATATATATATATATATATATATATATATATATATATATATATATATAAGGTGTTATGCATATATATATATATATATATATAACATCTCGAGGCGGTGTAATGGTTAACTATGAACTGGTTACGACTGAGTAGTGAGTTCGATCCTATCTGGGTACCTTATAATTTCGGCCTTGTGCCATATCTAAGCTACGATTGGAAAATTTATATATATATCGGCATGTGGCCGAGTGGTTGGAACGTTAATTGTGACACCCGGATTCGAATCTCACCAAGGTTGATTTGTCAGGAAGTAGCCTTCCTGATGTTATCGGTCTGAAGGTGGCGTATCCAGAGTGCCTGAAAAACTATACCATGCGTTGACCCAAGCATTGCGAGTGAAATTGGATAGACGGAACCCTTGGGGGCCGTCTATAGCTGTGCTAGCACTATGTCACAAGTCATCGAGGTCTTGCGTGTGCTGGGCCTTTTCAGATTTTTAACCACGCTAGATTACAAGCTCTCTCCCAGAAAATGTAACTATGGTCCGCTCATCATACTTGCAGTATAAACCACAAGTTGTCTCCGTGGGTGCTGAACAAACACAAATGTGACTGAACGACCGTCAATAGGGATTGGATAGCCGTCCTAATAAACGAGTATCCTCGAATACGAGTGGCCATCTCTTTTATATATATATATATATATTAGATTTTGTTTTTGATTAATGTAATATAAATGTTGAAAATAAAATGCATTAAAATATCCTGTTGCGCTTGTCTTCAATGCACATGGAGTGTGATCTTGTCTTCTTGAAAAGTAATCATTTAGATGCTGGCTTTCAACTAGGAGCAAGAAACTAAACATAGAAGGAAATTTGAACGTTCACATAGAACCATTCACTATAACTTATGAAAAGCGTGTCGTTTATTTGTTTAGCATTCAGAAAGAGGAATTCTATGAAATTCTATTATCGCCAAAGATGAATGTCTTTTAAGTGGTTGCATAAAGTCATTAACTCTGAATTTAAAACGGTTAACGATTATCACTGAGTACTTATTGTCGGAGACAAATAAAACGAACTTCCTTTGTTATGAAACGGGTTGAGTTATTACATAAAATAACATTTCCAATTTCGACTAGCTTACCCCTCTTAATTTGTTGGTGTTTTTTATAATATGAATAGAACAATAAATTAGGAAATATTACCAATGATTTAAAGGAAATATTTGTCTGAATGATTCATGAAATAGAAATGAAGAAATTACACTATCAATTAAAATATATGCGCATGAAAAACTATTTTAACAGAGAATTTCAAAACAAACGTACTGGCATTTTTAAGACTGCCGTTTACTAATATTAAATTCTGAATATTTTAGATGAAAGAGTAAGTATTAGTTCATTCATTATTCTCCACGAAGTTGTCAAAATCTTTTTGATTAGCATTCAAACAGATGCAGTCATTAACAAGAGATATATATAAGTACATAGATCTTTCGTATTAATTCACGCCACTGACCTTTACACCATTTACAGTTAACTAGCAGCATGACACGGCGTTGCCCGTGCTTGATTAAAAAATCGTACGACTCATACAGTATTCGCTATCACTTGACTTAAAATATTTTTGCCCTTCCTTGCCTTTAAAGGAGTGCCTTTTGCCGTGCTGATGTTGCTACATGCCTTACTTCTTGCCTCTCTCACACTGCGAAATTTTTTCTAAGCTCTATACTAAACATTAAATATGTTACGTAAAAAGAACTAAACAAAATGAATACAAAACGATCAGCTTTAAAAAGGGACTCATATCTGGAAAAACCGAATGAAAAAAGAATGTTAACAACAAATACTTTTTCACACCAAATCGAGTTCTGCGGAATCAGAATCAACGTTGAGTTTAAGCAAGCGAATGAACCAATTGGAGTAAAGTACCATGCAGATTTAAATTTTTCCCACTTGTGACGAATGCAGCTATCGATTTTTTTGCATGCTAGTTAATATTCGTGTCAGGCAGCTGTTGGCTCTCACGCTGGCCAATAGAATCTTCCTGCCTATTGGTGGCAGCCAGCTATAGGCTCTCACTCTGGCCAGTAGAAAATGGCCGTAAACTACACGAAAACTACCATAGAAAATTTTCACTATTGATGGGACTTGGGAAATGCAAAGTCGGTTTGGGCCTTTCTGCTAACTTGGAACATGTTCCTGTTAATTTTGGTGCAAATCAGTCGAAAATTGCGGCCGTGCATTCGTTACACACACGAACACATCCTGCCTTTTATAGATAGAGATTCGGATCTTTTAAAATAAATAACATTTTTGTTGGTTAATTTAGGGTATTACTTGTTAATGCTATATTGTGTATTTCCTGGTTTTGTTATGTTTACAAAAAGAAACACATTCCTTTTTAAATGAGATGTCGCTACAGAAATTAGTAGTGATTGAGAATTGATGGATTTTTTAATTTGTAAATTTGCTATCAGATTCTTTGAGTCATGCAAAACTTTATGCAATCATTTTTCTAGGATTTCACACCTATAGTAACGATCGCAGACCCCTTCCTACGTAACATTACGAGATGTGTGTTAACAGTCGCTGTGTAAACTTTCATATATTAATACATATATCTACAGCTAATATATCGGCTTCAATAGTTATACTATAAATCCCTATATCTGAATTTTTACATGATTCCGTTTATACATATAATCCTATATTATCTCATATGGAAAAAGATACGTTATTTTATGTTCAGTGTTTTCCTTGTAATATAACGGCTTCTAGAATGTATTTCTTTGCATTGAGTCCGATAAAATATGTTCTTGTTTGCTACTAAAAATATCACGTAAAAATTCAGTTTGTTTAATACTGAATAACTTGAAATTGGTTCTAGCAAATGAAGGAAAACAGGGAGTAGAGAAAAAATGTTGCATAAACAGTCAAAAAACGGAAACCGGGACAGCGAATATCTCAACATTCGAAGATACTCCTGAAAAGGGAAAGGAAAATACAATTTGAAAAATCAACCGATTAAATAATCAGCAAATTTGATAAATGTTAATAAAAAATTGGATCAATATTCCTTGTCGATATACTTCAACAAATCTTGCTTAAAATCATTCTTACTGTCTAAATTAACCTTTACGACTGCAACTCCTCCTCCTCCTCCTACTACTACTACTAATAATAATGTATATATTTGTGTGTGTATTTGTGTAAATAATGCAAATATTTAAAATAGCTCATCTCAGAAATATAGAGAGATAACTGTATAAAATAAATGAAACTTTCAATAGTAGCAACAATTAAAATGGATAACAGATGTAACTCGAAGGAGATTATAATTACATAATCAAGATGCTGACTTTCCCGACTAAATCAAACAAAGTATCAGAGTGGGAGCCTCCATCAATAACATAAAGAGCAATAACAAGAACTGGACCAGAGAAACCGGTTTTCCTGAAAAAATATTTAGATTATATAAATTTCAACCAATGAATCAGAATGTTACCTTATAATTAAATTATCATTATCATTAGGATTAATAGGTTAAACCGGTACTTAGCAATGCATTCAAAAATAAATCATACGATATATAACGAGTAAAACATGCCAATATTATTACTAAGCAAACTTTAAAGAATATATGTAACGCACGAAAAAACAACTTGAAATCGACAAAATATTTGAACAGGTTTCTATGGCAGACTCAAAAGTTAGCTGTTTTCTGAACTTACACTTTTGAATTTAAAAACTTTTGCCATCTTTAAGAGGAGTATGTGTACTTGATATCAGGGATGACCGTCGTTCTCAAAGAGAATTTACAACATTATCGTACTACGCATGTTACGTATATTTCATTTTCGATTGAGTGACAATCGTGCAGGATTAAACTATAAACAAGGATTACTTTAGTTTTTTCTTTAACGGAAACTACAAAATCGCTCACTCGCTTCTTCTTCTTCTTCTTCTTCTTCTTCTTCTTCTTCTTCTTCTTCTTCTTCTTCTTCTTCTTCTTCTTCTTCTTGCCAAATCCTTTGAGGTCATTAGTGTTAATGTCTCCCATCAATTTCCTCTCCTTTGTAACTCTTAGTATATTTCCTCTTTTTGCTATTTATCCTAAAACCTGTTCCGCCATTAATTTACACAATATTGTTGCTTACGGTATGATTTGTTTTCTTATGCACCTCCTGCCATCAATATATCCCGTGTGTTTCAAATTATCCAAACACATTCCTGACAATGTGCCCTAGAAATTTCAACTCTATATCTTTCTGATATTCAGTATAAGTGCTAAGGAGTCTCCTTTTTACACAAATGGACTAACCCGAGGTATACATATACTACTACCAGTGAATACCCGGACAGTCTGTAATAGAGGAAGGTAGCACAAGAGTCACAGTTAGCGAGCACATAGACTCAGTAAGGAGTCATACCGCGATACTTCAATACCAAGACTGTATATTTATTATTGCTACTAACCCTCATTCCTGGATCTACTAACCCGTATTGCCAGTTTGTATTATTATGTTAATACATTTATTTTCCTTATACATTCTTGGCGTTTGTTATTCATTGATATCGGTTTCTTCCCGGAATCCACAACAATTTGGCGACGAGGAATTCGAACTCACATGGGAAGAAGAAAAAAAACAATTCTCCCTCATCGACAACAAATTGGCGACGAGGAATTCGACCTCACACGGAAAGAAATCGAAACAAAATTCTCCCTCGTTGTCCACAACAAATTGATGACGAGGTATTCGAACACACACAGAAACAAAAAACCAACAAAAAAACAAAAGTCTCCTATGCCGTTTTTTGCCAGTGTCCACAACAATTTGGCGACAAAAGATTTACGAGGACTAAAATACGGAAAACCGAGTTTTTCGTAAGACGTTTATCATGGAGGATTTTAAAAATATTTTAGTAGAACTTGCAAAATACCAAAATGAACAACAATTACAACTCCAGGAAAAGGGCGAAAATGGGGACTATTCCACGTTTGCCGCAATCGTGAATAAACATTGCGACGACTTCAAGTTGGCAGAATTAACACCGGACAATTTCAAGTGTCTCATCTTTGTTCAAGGGTTAGTCTCAGCAAAAGATAGTGAAATGCGCAAAAGTATGCTTTCAAAACTACAAAATGAACCTGGATTAACACTACAACAATTATCAGAAGATTGCCAAAAATGCCTGAGTATAAAAAAAGAATCTAAGAACATTGAGGAGTCAGGAGTATCACATATACATAAGTTAAACAAAAGTTTACCTTCTTCACCTTCCCCGGAAAGAAAACAAAAATTCTATAATAAAGGAAAAAGTACAACATATAGGGCAAATTATGACGAAAATCGAAGCAAATATAAGCCCCCCCCATCTGCATGTTATCGATGTGGAAGACTACATTGGAATAAGGATTGCCGTTTTAAATATAAAAAATGTCTTGCGTGTGGAAAAATGAGGCACAAGGCATCCCAATGTAGGAACAGAAAAGCTACTAGTAGGATTTTATTATAAAACAGAACATTTGCTTAAATACTTGTATCTATAAAAAGAACGTTAAACATATCATAAATATCTTTAAATAAATTGCCGGACTTTGTCCAATTAAAAAAAAAATATATATATATATAAACATAAATATGAAAGTAAACATTGAAGTCAACACTCAGAGACAACAGACTGTTTCATGCTAGGCGCAATCGTCAGCCTCGCATGAAACGGCCTGTCGCCTCTGAGTGTTGACTTCAATGTTCACTTTTATATTTATATTTACATACGCTCTATCTTTGAACACTTTATCCCATAAATATAGCACACCTTAAAACTATATTTCTTTATATATATATATAATTATATATATATGTGAAAAATTGGTCAAAGTTAACATGGAGAAAAAGGACAATATATATATATATATATATATATATATATATATATATATATATATATATATATCCGATGCGGTGGGAACGAAAGTAATCTATAAATTATACAAATTCTAACGTTCGCAGCATTCATTCAAAAGAGAACTCAATACAGGTAGTAGAGCGATAATTATTTATTTATTATAATTTTATCATATAGACAAAACCATTTTACTCACGACAAAGATGCAACTTGGTTTCAGTGTATTTTAACTGCACATCTACGGGTGAGGGTCGGAAATGGTTATGAACGATCCTGTTTTTAGGCAAGCCCGGATGTAAAACGTCACTTCCTTTTTCCATTTTTAGAGAAGAAAAAATGTACTTAAGAAAATATCTAAGTGAACACGATAGTTGTTGCTGACAGCAGTTTGGTGTTGGGTGGGTCGGGAGGTTAATGTTGGATGGAGTGTGGACATTCTTCCGATGATAAGCATCGGTCAAAGTTTGGGTAGGTCAACCACCTAGCGGCCTAAGTTTGAGAGGTAGGGGAGGGAAGATAGCGATAGGGGATAGTATTACACTTTTGTAGGTGAAAAGAATTTCGAGTTAACATTTATCATTATTAGGAATAGTTATATTTAGGTTTCTCGGTAAGTATTCTAAAAATTGGATTGCATTTCTTTATGCTTGGGTTATCACTATTTATTTTTTAGCAAGATTGTAATGTTAAATCCTTAGTATGTCTACAGAAAACGGTAGTTTCATGCCTCTGGTTCAGTAATTGCTTATTATTTAAAAGTTCGATAATACATATTTTCTCCTGTAAACATCGGAAGCAAGGTTCGCTCAGTGAATTACAGGTTCTGGCTTGTTTTAGGATTTTCCATTTAACTTTGGGTGTTTTTCCTTCTTCCTTGAGTCTCCAAAATTGTTTCGAAAGTGATGTCATATTTCGTTTGGCCGTATTTGTAAAGGGGTTTAAGTGGTTGTAATACCTATCCTTAAAAGGTCTGCTCGTAGATCCTACGTACAGCTTAATATCTCCGGGGTTCTCATTTGATGAGATATAGGCCATATACACTATGGATTTAGTTAAGCATCTGTTTGATAATGGACATTGGTCGGGGATTCTACAGTTGCATAGTCTTTCTTCTTGGTGTGCATTAGAATTTGTATTAATGTTTAGTTTTTTATCACTATGTAATTTCAGTACTCTATTGTTATGTGATTTAAGTTTCTAGAACAGCTGTAGCTAATTTTTAAGGTATTGCGGTTGAAGATATGGTTTAGCTTCCTTTTTTTAGGGAAGTGTTTGCTAATTAGATTTAAGAATTTGTGTCCTAATTTGGTACGAACTAACTTGCTGAAGGGAGGTGTGTACCAAATGACTTTCCTTCCTCTACTGTTTTTTTAGGGTAACTGCAGTTCTCTCTATATTCTATTTCGGAAGATCTGTAACCACTGTCGTTGAGGATTTTGTTATAGATAGCCTTATGCTTATCGAATATTTCTTTGCTAGAAGAGTGCTTGTTTATACGGCGTTCAACAGATGATGGAATATGTTTAATAACTGGCGTTGGGTGCTTGGAATTAGGGTTTATATAAATGGGGTTGGCATTATTCTTTAAGAAGGGTCGGAAATTATTTAAGTGTAAGTTTAAGGTTACATCTAAGAAGTCTACTTTCTTTATATTAGAATTAATTTTCACCTTGAGGTGTAAAGACTTAAAGGAAGTGACGTTTTACATCCGGGCTTGCCTAAAAACAGGATCGTTCATAACCATTTCCGACCCTCACCCGTAGATGTGCAGTTATAATGCACTGAAACCAAGTTGCATCTTTGTCGTGAGTAAAATGGTTTTGTCTATATGATAAAATTATAATATATATATATATATATATATATATATATATATATATATATATATATATATATATATATATTGTCCGTATTTGAGTAGTAATCTTTCTTTTATTAGACAACTGTCATTACAGACCTCTGACAAGATAAGGCTATAAAGATTTTATTCATTTTCTTATGCATTCGTATAAGTGTTATTTTTTCTGGACATAAAGTGTGTAAAAATTGTCCAAATATTCTATATATCCAAGCTATTTTGGTTATTCTATTACACCACTTCCAACTTCTTTTGAACTGCAAATACTCCGATCGTATAAGCCTGTCCCGCAATGGACTTATCTGTCAACAACGTAAATTCAAGCGACGTGTACAGACCCCCTCTTGATCTTCGTTTTGCGAAGCCAAGCCATAATGATATATATATATATATATATATATATATGTATATATATATTTATATATATGTATATATATATATATATATATATATATATATATATATATATATGCATAGATAGATACACACACACAGATATATATATATATATATATATATATATATATATATATATATATATATATATATATATATATGAATATTTTATTGAATACGATAGACAAGTTGCTTTGATTTAGTTTTTATACAATTTTTCATGTGATCTAATATTTTTCCTTTTCCGATGATAAATATATATAAATAATGATGACATTTATCGATTGTATTCAATGAAATCTGCATGAAATAATGGTTGTTGCCTAAATACACAAATATATATATATATATATATATAAATATATATATATATATATATATATATATATATATATTATATATGTATGTATATATGTACAAATATATTATATATATATATATATGAGAAAGTGAGGAAGATGCGTCTATGGGACTAGACACATACACGTGTATGTGTGAAAAAATGGAAAATATTTAATATTGTCACTTATATAAATCTTACTCATAATTATAACTCGGCTGTATATTATGATTTTAAGTTAGTATTATCACATGCTGAATATATTTAGGTGTCAAAACTTACGTTAACTCTGATAACTATAGTTATTACATAGATCTTAGTAAGTTTTTATGGGAAAAAATGAAAACAAAAACGCAAAATTCTTTATAGCGGTGAATGTTTTAAAACCAGCTCTACGTCGGTAAGGTTTTAAATTTACTTGAAGACTGTACAATTACTTTCCCTTGCTGCAAGTTTCTATTCTGATAACAACTGTATTTCTAGCTGGAATGTAAACAGATAATTAAACACTAAATTATACAATACTAACATAAAATCCTTCACCAAATTCCACCACTCAGAATGCAAGTCGTGCAGTGAAAATAAGAATGGGAATGTACAACATTTACATAATGCCACTGACAGAATAGGACTATAATTTCTCTCAATCTCTCTCTCTCTATCTCTCTCTCTCTCTCTCTCTCTCTCTATATATATATATATATATATATATATATATATATATATATTTGTCATCCACAGACAGACTGTTTCGCTGTTTCACAGCTCATCAGTGTGACTAGACGTCCGGTTGCCTCTAGCTACGATCGAAACCCGACTGAATTTGCGTCATTTATATATATATATATATATAAATGACCAATTTCTGCTCTAATCACTGCAAGCTTACGTGAATATAGTCAATGTTTATATCTTTGACACCAGTTGTCTATTCTCTCGCCGATTAGAGAAAACTTCCCTCTACTCAATCAATTTACAATCTACTTTAGAGTTTCTGTCCTCGAAGTATTTGCAAATATTGAAAGAACAACAACTGAACAAATATTCTCTTGCTTAGCGAAATTCAGATCAGCACGTATGCAAAAAATTATCGAAAAATTGCTTCAAGCGAGAAAACACTTATTTTCTTTTTTCCCCCCCTCATAATCCTGCCTCTATTTTCTCAAAATCTGCATAGGAACACATTTAAATAGACGAAGTAATTATTGGGCGAATTTTAGACTTGGTTTAGCAAGAATGTTAAAATGACACTCAGTTAAATGCTATAAAATGATAATTTTAGGCTCCGTTTCCCACGAAATCTCAATAAGAAGCGAGTTTTCTTTTCATTTCTCTTAAATGAGAAAATACTTAGATCATATTTGGCTTAACAAAAAAGTAAATTTAAAACATTAACTTCATCATTATACATTTGAACGTCGAAATGTATTCTTTCAGTTTGCTCACTGTAGAAATATTACCCCATCTCTCTTTCTGTCTCTCCTCCACTCTCATTCTATACAAAAGATAACGTACACTTTAATATAAGTGCAGACGGTATAGTTTCCAAAGCATCTGGGTAATATTGCTCTGTTTGTTGGACAGCCTATTTCTAAGTTTGATATATATTACTTCTGCCATTAGTCGATGTAAACAAATACGCTTATATAGACAAAAGAAAATATGTACATTCTGAAAAGATCTTACACGATATTTTAGAAAGATTCTCATGTAAAGACATTTTTATTAACGACAATGAATATATAAAATCGTACAGCAAAAAAGCATGTCTATATATAAACCACATATTACAAGAACTAATCAAACCACTTGCGATAAAGTTTTGACATTATGTCCACGGCAAGATGCAAAGTAAAGAAGTAGCAGCCCGGTCAGTAATTAGATGGGAGTTCCTCTGGAAAACACACCTTTCTGTGCGCCTTCTATAATGCGAAATGTTTTTTTAGGATTCAAATAACCCACAAAAGATGATAAGCCGTAATAAATATAATAAATCAAGAAAAACACAAGAAATACCTGTGCTATATGTGTCATAGAATGTAAGCTATAGTTTGACGAGCAATTCCCAAACGCAGAATGGTCGGTGACCTCGAAACATGTACACGTCATTGTCCTATATAGAAAAGATGATTCAAAACTGACGCTGAGCTGAAGATTAATTTTTTTTTCAAGCAAGGCTGGAGGCCACTATCACGCAAGGGGTTAAAGAAGGGTTGGTGGAAGAGCAGATAGGAGTGGTAAAGGAGAGGATGTGGTGAAAGAGAAAGACAGTGGGTCGATCAAGGCAAGGGGGTTACAGAAGATTTGGAGCGAGAGCAGATAGGAATGAAAAACGAAAGGATGTGGAGGAGGGAAGTGGATAGATCAAGGCAACTGGAGATGTCGATTGACGCTACACTTAAACCGTTGGAGATTGTATTTGTCAGGGAAACAGTAATAGGGAAGGGAGTTCCATAGGCGGGATGTGCGAGACATGAAGCTATTGGAGTAGAAGAGACGTCTACATCTAACAGTTTCCACGGTGTAGGGATGGGAGCGGGAAGCCAGCCTCGTGCGGCGTTTCAATTCACGAGGTCTGGGGACAAGCGAAAGCAGCTCCTCGGAGCAATTACCGTGAAAGTACTTGTAAAAAGGCAGAGCGAGACAACATCGCGTCTGTGAGAGAGCGACTGCAGACGAGATGACAGATCAGGGCCAATCACGTTGCCTATCCGTCTCTGGATCTTATCAAGAACCCTGAGGCAAACAGCAGGGGCCCCAGACAATATATGACAGCAATACTCCTTGCAAGGGCGAATTGGTCGATTTATAGACTTGGAGGATCGATTCCGGGGAGAAAAATTTCCTGGCTCGGCACAGAGAACCAACTTTCCCTGCGGTGGCTGATGCAACAGACTTGATGTATTTGTTCCATCTCAGATCAGCAGACAGCGTGAGACCGAGCAGCCGCAGAGAGGAGCTCTCGAGAAGTTGGTCTTCAGACATTCTAATAGGATGCAGGGTATATGTCCACATTATCGAATGGTGATCAATGAAAAGATGGCGTCTTACTAAGAGTGTAACATCTATCTATCTATCTATCTATCTATCTATCTATCTATCTATCTATTTGTGGAGTCACCCCGATGAAGCGGGATGATCTTTAGTTTGGATTTTTTGCGTTGAACTGAGATCGATTCTCAATGTATGTACTATAATTTTAGCCTTGGACAGAATTCAAGCATGGCCATTACATATGTTTGAATTAAGGGCCTTTTGGTGATAGCTGAAATCTTTTTTTTATTTTCCACTAGGCGAAAACGTTTATTCTCGCCACGAGAATCCCTTGAACAATTTGAATATGAGCTCTAATTCTGCTAATCAATTAACAGACACACACACACACACACACACACACACACACACACACACACACACACACACACACACACACACACACACAGACAGACACACACACACACACACACACATATATATATATATATATATATATATATATATATATATATACGAACTAGCAGCATGGCCCGGCGTTGCCCGTGCTTGATTAAAAAAATCGTACGACTCATACAGCAATCGCTATCACTTGAGTTAAAATATTTTTGCCCTTCCTTGCCTTTAAAGGTGTGCCCTTTGCCGTGCTGATGTTGCTACATGCCTTACTTCTTGCCTATCTCACACTGAGAATATATTTCTAGGCTCTATACTAAACATTCAATCTGTTACGAAAAAAGAACTAAACAAAATGAACACAAAACGATCAGCTTTAAAAGAGGACTCGTAACTTGAAAAAAAAAGAATGAAAAAAGAATGTTAACAACAAATATTTTTTCACACCCAACCCAGTTTTGCGGAATCAGAATCAACGTTGAGTTTAAGCAAGCGAATGAGCCAATTGGAGTAAAGTGCCATGCAGATTTAAATTTTTCCCACTTGTGACAAATGCAGCTATCGAGTTTTGTGCATGCTAACATGCTAGTTAACATTCGTGTCAGTCAGCTGTTGGCTCTCACGCTGGCCAATAGAATCTTCCTGCCTATTCGTGGCAGCCAGCTATAGGATCCTACTCCGGCCAGTAGAAAATGGCCGCAAACTACATGAAATCTACCGTAGAACTGTGCAGTTGACTTAGCTAAAACTGCAGACACCATTAGCAATACCACAGTAGTACATTATCTAGCAAATGCTGCCAATAATGTTGGAGTCATTGTCAATGCCTCTGAAACTGAATTCATAGGCTTCACCCAGCAAGACTCAATATAAACTGTCACAGATTAATTAATACAATCTGTCGAATCTTTTATAATCGTAGGAAGCGATATAAATTAGACTGATAAGTATAGGAAATCCGTATAGCTAAAGCATGGATTAACTTGAATAAAATGGATAGTCAAATCTACCAGACATCCTCAAGGGGAGATTCATTCGAGCCACTTTAGGGGTGGTGTTAATTTATGCTGCTACTGCCTGGACATTAAAACCTTACAGTATAAATTTGATGGACCCAAATTTAGGATGTTGACATTTACATCACATATAGACAGCATCGAATAAACTCCCCGCTCTATGGACACATCACCGATATTTCTACAAAGTTACGTGATCAAATAATGCGCATAATTATATAAGTATTACTATATCAAAACAGAATTTAATTTACTTTAAAATCCCTTTAAATAAATTAATTTGAATTGACCTGATTTATCTAGCACAAAACAGCAAAAGGTAAAGGCCCAAATAACATACAGACCAATATTAAATCTAAAAGTAGGGAGTAAATTCTTGTTTGAGTGAACCGAATCCTACCAACCACTAATTTCTCAGCCCCATATTCTCTAACCCTCTCACCTTCCCACCTCAATAACAATGCAAAGTGTTCGCCTGGTATACTTTCTCCATTTACGGAGAAGTTTTCGTTTTCATGAGCTGAACATCTTGGTGTTCAGGAAATAACAAAAATATAAATGAAATGGACAATTCAAGTCTCCGTCTTATTATCCGTGTGTGTGTCTTTGTGTGCGTGTGAGTGTGTTTGTATATGTATATTTGTGTCTGTGTCTGTGAAGAGAGACAGAGACAATTGTGGATCAATAGGTATGGAATGTTAACTGTAATTATTAGCTGAAAATAGAACTGATATTTCTCGATAGAATTTTCAAAAGTTTTGATTGCAAATTCATAATGTCATTTGGCAAGTAACTACTTAATATGTCAGACATTTGTGTAATGAATCTGCTTTTGAAACATTCCGTTGAAAAAATAAATATGCACACAAATATATATATATATATATTTATGCAAAACATTTCTCGGTATGACACACAAAAGTGTAGACACAATATATATATATATATATATATATATATATATATATATATATATATATATATATATATATACCGTGTGCTACTGCAAAATTGGCCATATCATGCAAGTGCAAAATTGTCCAATTGTTAGTTTAGATTTGGACCGTTGTATCTTAGAAATGATTAAAGATATTTTACCGGAATTCTTCGCGGTTGTTATGACATTATTGAACTATACTTTGAACAATAAGAATGCATCTAGTTCTAAATCGAAATGTGATCCCTGTTGCTGTTGTGACACCCTGATCCAGTTTTCCTCTCTACTGTTCCTTCTTTTTAAGACTTATTCACCATTCACTTGATGTTTCTTGAATGGGCTTTGAATATTAAAGCCAGAGTATAAATAGTGGCACCATTCCTGAAGGCCTGAATGATATTGTGGTGATTACCACCACCATCACATACATGCATACACACATAGAGACCGTACGACAAGTATTCATTGGCTAATCTCTTCAAAACTAGCTCGCTGATTGGTCAATTCCGACCAATCAAATCGCCAGCACGAGAGGAATGCAATTTCCCGCGCAGTAAGTTTTGTGCCTGTCAGGTATTACACCATCTTATATAAACAAAACACGAGTGGGCCTTTTATCTTCTTCTGTTTCTCTTCCACCGTCTCTTTTTCATCACTCTTGTGTGTTATTCCTTGCTGCCAAAATGTAACCTTCAAGAACACCCGTCTTGACCATGCGGTCAGACGTTAAAGAACATTATCAACATTCAAGCAAATACGAACTCCTAACTCTTCTGAACTCTTACCAGCTTTTCCAATACACAATTCCTGATATGCAACAGGAACTTTATTCTTCTAAACTACAGTTTAATAATTAATCCAACTTTATGAGCTAAGGTACAAATATTTTCCAAATCTAAGAGACGTAACTCTATCAAACCTTCAGCTTATTTGTATGTACATCAGAACAAATAAATTCAATTGTCATGTTTTGAACCATTACGTTCTGTCTTGTAATTTATACTATGTGCTATTTTACGTCAAATATAAATTACATTGTGAGCGCGACATTGGATAGCGACCTCCAGCGTCTTTGCATGTTCTTTTCCATGTCTTTCCTAGTCAAAGTTAAATAATTGTGGTGGAGTCCGTTACATCTGATTGGTCATCCTTCACATTCATATTGCCGACCCGTCCTTCGTTTCGGGCCCCTCTACAATATTTTCCCTCTCAACATTTCTCAGTTGGGAAGACGTAGTGGTACTGAGACAAACGATTTTAAGCTGTTCTATTTCTAGTTGAATAACTCCAATGTTTTTCTGTGATTCTCACGAGAAATAGTGTACAGATGGCTAAACGTCTTATCATAAAACAAGGGGAAAAGAAACTCAATTAGTTTAGTTGATTTTAGATTTTAAATATTTCGAGGGATGGACAATTATCCCATGCTGTTACACGATTTGGACAATTATATATATATATATATATATATATATATATATATATATATATATAGAGAGAGAGAGAGAGAGAGAGAGAGAGAGAGAGAGAGAGAGAGTGAGAGACAGACAGACAGACAGACAGACAGACAGAGATAATTTTGAGAAAATATATTACAAAAGGAAAATTGAGTATCTGTCTATATTTCTGAGATGAAGTATTATGTACACTAGTTACGTTATTCGGACTATTGTCCTCATTTTTGTCATCATATTTATCACAACGTTTCGGCCGTTGTATGCTCCTGCCTTCTTCAGTTGGTTGGAATGTCGAACTGAACCCTTTATTTCGCTCGCTGGGGTAGAATGATCTAGTTCCACGTGCCATGTCTAATGGATGTCAATTATCAGTTGTCTCCTATTAATTCACCTGTCCAAGTTCTCCACTGCCTAAACCAGTCTTGTTTTCTAAAACAAAAACAATCTGCCTGCCTTAAATGAAGGGGCTATTGGAGAAAATACAAAGGATATGCAGTCCATATAACATCATTCAAACGCTGGACAACACTTCGCAGATAGCTCTGCCGAGTAAGACCACCCCATAGAGGAAAACATGACTAAAGACTGTGTGTACGGCATTCCGTGTAGCTGCGGAAAGAAATATAAATGGGAGACAGGACGCCCCTTAAAGTAAAGCTTCAAGAATACCAAAAATCTGAAACACGAGGGCAAAATCAGACGACTATGGAGATTAAAGAGGGATCACCGCCCTCTGTGGGATCCGTTTTAATTCATAGACAAAGAACACCACTGGAAAATTCGTAAACTTAAGGAATCAGCACATATCCTAGGCCACAAAAATCTCCTGAGCCGACCAAGCATAGAAATGAATACAATATGCGAACCAGTAATAGCAAGTGCCAGAGAAAAACAATAATAACAACGAACATTTCAATATGAGTTTGGTAAAAAAACATACACTGAGAAGAGCAAAATATTTCAACATGAGCACTGGTAAAAATGGTTGCTGAAGGGAAGTCCCAGAAATTCATACACAGATGTCCTTAATTTTATATGGCACAGTGGATAAAGACATTGATTAGATCTAGTGACAGGACCCAAGCGTTGTGAGTACAATACCTAGTTAAGGCAGTGGAGAACTCGGAGAGTTGAATTAAAAGGAGATAACTGATAAGTGACATCCATTAGAACAGTCTACAACAGCGAGCGAAATAAAGGGTTCAGTTCGACAGGTCAAAAAGTTGTGATAAACATGGCCACAAAGATGAGAACAATAGTCCGAATAATGCAAAGGAAAAATGAGTAGATATGAATTTACATATTTCTCGATATACATGCACACACACAAATATATAGATATAGATAGATATAATGCAATACTCTTCGATAAAACGATTCTCCGACTGACGCCAATTCAGTCGGGTTTCGGTCCTAGCTAGAGGCAATCGTTCGTCTAGCCACATTGATGAGTCTGTCTGTGGATGACAATATATATATATATATATATATATATATTTTTGTCATCCACAGACCGACTGTTTCGCAGCTCATCAGTGTAGCTAGACGTCCGGTTGCCTCTAGCCAGGATCGAAACCCGACTGAATTTGCGTCAGTCCGAACTTCTCCCACTAAGCCGTCAGCGTACTGTACGGGATGAAGGTGAATTTTAGCGTGTTTATTTTTAGATTCAGATAAACACACAGTGACTGACAGTGACTCAATAGCCAACTACTCATTTTTCCACAATGTCAGTTATTTTTTGAAAACTAATCTTAAAATTAAATAAAATCTTAAATTTTTTAATCTTAAATTTGTCAATATATGTAAATTAGGGTTTACTTACGTTTTCAGTTAAATTGTTTGTAACAAAATGAGAAAATAGGTTTCACATTACATAGAATATCTTTATTTCAATATTATCTCCATACTTGTCAATGTGCTTTATCTAATTGTGAATAACAATCACATCGATTGTAACCTATAAAGTGAAGACTACGATTAAGCCGACGCATTTACGTAAACCATTTTGTATCAACATACATGTTGCATGCTTTCAGAGGAAGAGGAATTATACATAATTGTAAAGACTATCACGAGATGTTTCATCTATCAGACTTAATACAGCCAACAGAAGGGAACAAATATCTCCTCCACTGCGTTTGTTTTCCAGAAACGACAATGCCCTACAGAAATTCTCCATCAACTTTTCTATTTGAAAATTCAAATTATTTAATTCAAATTTATTTCTATTGCAATCAAGCTGTATCTAAGTGTTCCCTTGCTCTTCGTTTTAAATTGATGGACTGCGTTTTAATTGGTTCATTCTTTTATCCCCAATTTTTTCACACTTTCTTTTTGATCATCTTTGAAATTAGTTCGCCTTGCTTAATGAATATTCAATGCGTTATTTATTTGTGAATAATCAGGTGGGCTTCCTTCCTGTCTGAGATGCTCATCGACGTAATCTGATTTTCTCAATTTCGAAATCATATTCCTTTTACGCTTGCTTGTTTAAATACAGTGTTTTTTTCTCTGGATTGAGTAATCACCAACTGCTCTGAAACAGTTTCTCTCAAATAATTAGCAATTAGTTATGCGTGCGTTAATATAGGCATACATGTAACACATAATCTTTATTGTGTTATGATCTCTCAGTATGCAAACGGATATATGTCGCCACAGCTTTAAGGATATCTAAATTGTCTATGTCCTCTTTCCTTATTTTATGCTATATAATATTCAACACTTTCTTGTTTTTAGTATAAGTGTGTTTCAGCGCGTAGATTCGTTACGATTTCTACGTTGGTCATATTTTCTATCCACGGTTTGCTAAGCATTTCGCAATAGAGCCACGTGAAAGCTGCATGTGCGGAGATTGTCCAACATACACCTCTTTATTCGGGATTAGATATTATATAGTAGAACTTTATTCTTGATTTTGAGGACATTATAGTTTGACATTTTATTAGATTACCCACATTATGGGATATTATTATTACTCTACCCGCATTAAATTTGTATATATATATATATATATATATATATATATATATATATATATATATATATATATATATATATATATATATATATATATATGAGTATATATATATATATATGTATATATATATATATATATATATATATATATATATATATATATATATATATATATATGTATGTGTGTGTATGCGTATGTATGTGTGTCTATATATATATATACACAGACATTATATATATATATATATATATATATATATATATATATATATATATATATATATATATATATATATATATATTTTAAAAAAATATTTTATCTAATCATAAAAGTGTAATCACCTGGCAGTTTCGTATGCTTTGACAAGTCGTTTTGATCATACAATCATGAAGCAGTGGACAGGGGAAATTAATTTTGTAGATTAAAATGTAGCTTATTCTATATTTTGAAGAGGAAGAGGAAACAGGGTAGGGGATAATGGAAAATGAGTGGGTGATCTTGGGAAAAGATGTAATTATTCTCAAGGGTATGGCATTATCTTATGAGGCAAATTTCCCAGGTCATCTGCGTGTATGTAATGTGGTGAGAGCGGGAAAATAAGGCTTGTAAACACACACACACACACACACACACACACACACACACACACACACACACACACACACACACACATATATATATATATATATATATATATATATATATATATATAACATAAAGGTAATAAATGCTAGTAATATAAAATATTAAAACCGATTCACAAAAAGATCTCAATGTATTTACTATTACAGACCAAATGATCATTACAAAATAAAATCCGAAATTAACTTATATGGGGAAAAGGCGCATTTCACCCGACAAATATTCGTCCGTCTTATTCGACCGCACTCGGGTGAAATAGACCTTTTACACACATTAGGCAATTTGGGATTTTGTTGTGTACTGACTATATATATATATATATATATATATATATATATATATATATATATATATATATATATATATATATATATGAAGAAATATACTCTTAATGTGTGTTAACTATATTTATGGGATAAAGTGCTCAATATTAGAGATAGAGCGTGTGCAAATATAAAAGTGAACATTGAAGTCAACACTTAGAGGCGACAGGCTTCATCCTAGACGCAATCATCAGGCCACGAGTGTTGTATTTGTTCTCGGCTATTTATATATACGGGTCAGTGGTGCATTGTGGGTAGTCTATTTTGGCAGTTATTTAGCCGGGAGTAGTTTATTTGTTTATTTATTTATTTGGGTTAGATTATTTACTTGTTTTTATTTATTTATAGTTTTTACCTTTTATTTTTATTTATTATCATATATTAATTATTTATTTTAATTTTAATTGGTGTTTTATTAACGTATTAAAAATTTTTTTGTATCGCTTATTTAATAGTCTTGTTTTGGTTTGGGAAGATAAAGCTATTTATTGAATTTAGGAGTTGATTAGTGTAGCTTATTTTGAGTATTATTTTGTTGGGAGCAGTTTTTAATTTGTTCATTACTTCATTTATTTATTTAGATTGATTATATTTACATGTTTTTTCTAACGATTAATTTATCGGGATCGGTTTGTTAGTTTATTTATTTATTTGAATTAATTTAAATTTATTTATTTTACTTGTTTTTTATCATTTATTTATTATACTGAATATTTTTATTTACTCTTTTCGCTTTTCGATTTTTAAGTAACGTAGAATGTTTTTTATCTTTATATAACAGTTATAGCTATGTTTTTCGTCTGATTTTTGGTTTGCTTTCTATAGTTTAACTGATATTTTGGTCATAATGGTTTGTTAATTTGTTTATTATTTACTTTATTTATTTAGGTTCATTGATTTTATTTTTATTTTTTATTTATTTATTCTATTTCGCCTCTTCTAACGGGTGTGATTTGGTAATTTGTTTGGGCTAATGTATTTTACTTATTTTATTGTCATTTTATTTATTTATTTTATTTTATTTCATTTTTTTCAATTTTTAAGAAACTAAAAACAGCCTGTCGCATCTATGTGTTGACGTCAATGTTCAATATATATATATATATATATATATATATATATATATATATATATATATATATATATATATATAAATATATATATAGTTTAGGAAAAACTAGGTAATCCGTATGGGTAGACCCAATGAGGATAGAATCCAGAGAGCTCAATGTAAATCAGAGCTAATAATTTAAATAAAAACAGACCACTTTAAGGTTCCATATAATAAATTATTTCACCGCAGCCCTTCCAAAGGACAGTGGATCATCAGATTTATTTCCAAATGTTGAAATGAAAAAATGAAAATATATTTACACATTTATGACGGGCAATAATAAGGAAACTCACGAAGTGGGGCAGTGTAGGGAGGTAGAGAGACAGCGTTGAGTTAGATGTAACATTTCTATTGTTTCAAATTTAAATATTCGCTGAAATCTAGACATTGACACTTTAAATCTGTTAACGGAAGTTATATCTTGATTAGGAAGTGGGATAGAGAGAAATATATATATATATATATATATATATATATATATATTCCTACAAGTCCGTGACTGCTGCTTTAACAGCAGTTAGATAGTGTAACACACACACACACACACACACACACACACATATATATATATATATATATATATATATATATATATATATATATATACACTAAATAATTGCTGTTAAAGCATTCACCAAATTGTAGGAATATCTTTAGGATATATTAAGAAATATTAAATGACCCAGCTTCGAAATATTTCTGTCTTCAAGTGATTGTACTAAGTCTTTCCGGAAAGTATCAAACCATTTTGAATATTATGAATCCAGTTTGGTGAGTAATCGTGAAATGGAGTACAAAGTCTTTTCAGGAAAATTGTGGACACAATAATCTCTAGTAGGCTTATTCACTTTAAATTTGGCCAATAGTGAGTGAGCTTGTCTCTTGTTGTTGAGAAAAGGCTTTTGTCTAAACATCGGAGAATCAACGCCTATCAAATCAGATTAGAATCTTGGCTTCTGCAAATCAGCACTGAAGAATTGTGGACAGGACTAAGGCGAGCATGACAAGACAGTTGATTGCGATCGAGAAAGATGATTTTTTAACTTTTTTGTAGACCAGTATTAAGTAGACATGCCATTTACATGCCGAGGATCTTTCTTTCGTCAATCATAGGTTAGGACATATTTCACGACATACCTTGTATATAATATGTAATGCATATACGTGCACAAAGTTATTTCAATAAGAAGAAGATTGCGTCATATGTTTACCCTGACAAAGAGATAAATAAATACTTAATCTATTATAGAAGAAAACCCGAATTCAATCATATCGTCGTGACTGTTATGATATAATGATGGTATGATGCAATGTTATGCGACAAAAATTTCAGTCGGATTCATTTTGATGATGGAGGTAATCCCTTTGCTCAAACCACGATAAAGGATATGCTGTTCTATTAATGTGAGTTCGTTCTGATATGTTTCAGTGATCTAAAACTCTGATAATGGACAGGGATACTTAAATAACACTTCTGCGCTTCTCAATTTCACGTGTGTCAAATAAAAATTTGTAGATGTCTTTCATTATTGCCATTTTTCTTGAGCCCATAGCACATGTTCGGTTGCAAAGGTAAGACGGCACATTTTATTCTTAGAGCTGATCAGTGGCTTAACTGCAGGTGCTCTTGCTTGTAGGTCATGTTCAACTAAACGACGAGACAGTTTTTCGAGATAAAGTTTTCTTCAGTACAATGCCATTTCCCGAGAAACAGCATTTTAAATCTGTCCTTTTTAACCAACTTTACCATAGCACGATCTTCTCACTTGGTCGTTTTTCTTGGCCTACCTGTAGACTTTCTTGTTTCACGCGAACCACAATCATCGTAGACCATAAGAATACCGCGAACAACACTTTTTGACTTGTTAACAATCTTTGCAATAGACCCAATACTTAAATTATCCTTGTTTCGAAGCTTAATAATCTGCTAACGAATTGGTAACGGAGTAAGTGGCATTATATTAACAAAGTACACTACAGGTATTCTTAATAATGTTTAGTAAATGAACCGTCACGTAAACAAATGAAAAAAATTAGAGTTCGTCGGTTAAATATACTAAAACACGGAGTGAAAGCAACCGTTCTGATCGTTTTGGCCGCCATGGATTTTGCAGTGAATCACTAAATCATCCATAACTTTTGTATTATCCTCTCAAATTACACCGAAATCTCAGACAATAGCAAATGATATTGTATTTATTGTCGGTGAAAATAGAATATAAAACAACTTTGATAAAAACTTATACCTACATTTCTGACGAAAACAATGCCGTTGTGAATATTTTGGCCGCAACTGTATATATATGAACATACATATTACTGAAATTTTGCTATACGTGGTGGAGGACGATTTTTCGATATAAGAGTAAGAACAATTATAGAAAGTTTTGCCAAAAATATGCACATTGTTACCGTTTTTCGTTCTCATGTAATATTCGAAACATATAACATTAGCTCTTTCTAGGGTCTATATATACACCTTTTGGGTATAATGAAGCTGGGCGTGGTATAAAGAAGCGGATTTTACCCATATTCTTTTTCCTTCAAATAATTTATTGTTTTGACATTTATCTTGCTTGATTTATTTATTTATATATTATATATTTATGTTATTCATTCAATTATTATTTCATCATTTTGCATTTTACTGCGTATACAACTCGTCTGTCTCCTTTGTATAATTCCTTCGATATATATTCTGGTATATTTAAGATTATTGAATTTAAGTTCAGGAATATATTTAAACATTTGAGTCATAGTACAACTGCAGATAGCGGAGTAGGAATTTGTTTTCCTATCTGCATTTGGAAGTGAGTAATAATCATTTGTTTACTAGTTTAATTTCTTCTGGGAATGAGATTATTGTTCTTTACTGCTCTGGACGTAAGTTGCATTATTGATGCGGTGGTAAGCTGGTGCTTCGTCATCATTTTCCATATTTCTTTTGCGAGGTGCCTTCTTTGGATCTTCTCTGAAAACTATTTCCGAAATAATATCCCACGAAGTGACACTAAAAGAGATTTAAATTTAGATTTCATCGAAATTTCACAAATTACTTACAAACCTTTCTGAAAAACAAACGACAACTCACTTTTTAATTCATAACCCTAAACCAGGTATCTATTATATTTACATAAAATGCCACATTCCAACAGCAGCAGATTATCAATTATATTTCCTCATTAGTAACATTTCCTACATGATGAAGGTCGGGTATAAAATGGACAAAAAGGAAATGAATTTTTTACAAAACTTACCTTTACATCTAACAGGGAAAATAATGTAACAGAAAATGAAATAAAATTTGATTCAACTCAATAAAATCTAAAAACAAATATAATTGAATCATTCACACAAGATATCGAGAAACTTTTCCCAAAATCAACCAGACTACAGAAAATATTCCTGAGACCTAATCTAAATACGATATTTACCTGTATCGAAAACACAAGTGAAAGACACCTAGTTCAACACAAAAACAACATACTTTTATCTGCATAATGAAGTTGGAATGGCCACGAAGTGGTAACGTTCTTAAAATTAAAGTAATAGAGCAAGCTAAACATGGCTATATATATATATATATATATATATATATATATATATATATATATATATATATATATATATATATATATATTATGAAAGTCCGACAATTATTTAAAGACATTTTTATGTTTAACATTCTTTTTATAGATACATGTATTTAAGTAAATGCTCTCTTTATAATAAACAGTATTAAATAATATTTACCGGCCTGAATGTCGGAGAAATTTTCATAGAAAATATTCGTCCTCCGACAGGATTCGAACCTGTATCCTATATGGAACAGTTATGTAGCTTGACGTGCCTTTACCGATTTGGCGAAAGATGAACAAGGTCGAATTTACTGCTTATCTATAAAAAGAATGTTAAACATAAAAATGTCTTTAATATATATATATATATATATATATATATATATATATATATGTAGCATAATGAGAGGCCACGTATACTTTCTTGATATGTATATAATATGGATAAAACAACTGAAAAGTTGCAAATTAAAAGAAAAGAAATTGAATGTTTTTTGTGAAAGTATTTATTTATATGTTGATATATATATATATATTTGATATTTCAGATCGCCTCGGTCTTTCCTCAGAAATTAATTAACTGTATTCGGAAGTTTGTTTACAAGTAGCGTCCGTCACGAGACGCGGACGTCACGTGATGTGGAATGCAACTGTGTTTGAATATTTCTAACGTAAATCTAACGATATTATTTTAGATGTTGTTTAAAAAGGTTTTTTAACTATATCTAAAGAATTCTTTTAAGTATTGAAATATTTATACAGATTTAAAATACCCAAGTTTTTGTTTAACCCTAGTTTATATGAGTCTAATTTTAAAATCCAGTATTTCTCTTTTTTCTGCGTGTGTATGTAGAACTAAATTCGGAATCTATCAATAAACATTTACAGTTGTCTAATGAGTGTCTTGATGGGGGAATAAGGATTGTTTTGACGTATGGATAGTTTGTGATTGTTGAAACGAAATCTAAAATTAATTCCAGATTCGCCAATATATCCACTATTAGGAGATATTGTGCAGAATAAGTAGTAAATTATATTATGGCTATCACAGGTGAGGCGAGGGGGATGTATTTTGATATTGGAGCTGTGTACAGAAAATACACTATCGGCTATTAAGTGTTTGTAAACTAGACAACGAGTTTTATATATATATAAAAACATATAAATAAATACTTTCACAAAAAAAACTTCAATTTTTTTCTTTTAATTTGCAGCTTTTCAATTGTTTTATATATATATATATATATATATATATATATATATATATATATATATATATATATATATATATATATATATATATATTTAACAGGACCCTGGAAAAAGAAATGTCTCGCAAAATATTTCACTCGTAAATATAAAATAAATACAAGGCTTTCAGAGTTCATATGGTACTTAAGAATGCCCCTTTATATGTTATTGTTAGAAAACAGTCTTGATATTGTATCAAAGACTTACCGACAAAATTGTTTCTTATAAAATGCTTTGCATACCACCACAACAAAATAAAATCATAGATAATTATGGGTTTCTACTTAAGAGTAAATGGAATTTATAGCCGTTAATATTTGAATGATGATGATAAAATACATTCAAAATACTTTTAAACTCCTTCACTATCCTAATTATTTAGCGCAAATTTAGGAAGCTTAAAAAATGCAGATTAAAGGGGAAAAGATTAAACATTAAAATTAATAAGTTTGAGCAAATAATATTAACGAGGAAAGCAGTAACCTCTCCGATATATATATATATATATATATATATATATATATATATATATATATATATATATATATATATGAAATCAAAAATAAAAGTTAAACAATTATTTGACCATTTCCGTCCAATACATATCTTTGGGTTAAAAAAGATATATAAAACCTCCTATATCTCATAGCGGGAAGATTTTGTATTTAATTGTTAACTGCATATATGCCCATATATTGAGGGCTACACGAGTAAAAAGAAATAGTAATCTACGTTGATTTTAAGAGTTAAATGCAAACCTAGCCAAGACTTCTATTCTTTGTATCCATTGACATTGTCACTACCCTTCTTTTCCTTCGATTGGACTAATTTTCCATTCGCAAATAGCAAACAGAATAATTATGGCCATAGGTGAAAACAATCATTAAACATTATGTTTTGCAAATTGTTCCTAAATTTGATATTTGTATTATTATTCTCTTAGAATGTTGTAAATTGAAAATTAAGAAATGAGGATAGCCATTTGTTCAGAAATGAATCGATATGTTACATGCAGACTGCTATATATGGGTAAGGCATAATGTCTGAAAGTTATTGCATTTATTGTTATTAAAATAACTAGGGGTAACCTAAAATCTTCGCGGTTTCCATAGCTGACTTTTCTGATGAATCATAATTTTTAACCAATCATTTAAATAAGCAACTTACTGGTTTAAATATATGAGCTTAAAACAACTTTAATATAGCAGCAAGTATGAATACAGACGATTATTTAAAGAAGTAGAAAAGTAAACTTTCAATATTGAGAATGTTTCCCATTTCCTTGAAGCATGCGTTACAGAACGACTGCGAATTAATTGTGACAGCGATTTCAATAAATTAGATTAATGACATTATCAAATTATATTTATTTTTCCCAAAAGGCTTTAAATAACTGCCTTAAAATATCACCAATCAGTATTTTACATGGCGCCTCTACTTGTAATGAGCATGTGTACATATTTTGGCATAGATTCGGCCAGTTTCATATAAAACTCTTCAATGTCTTACCATATCTGAATGACGGAAAATTAGCTTCTTCATGGTGGTACCGTTGTGTTTTATCAGTCGTTGCTTCACAAGATTTCACTGGGTTTTGCGTCTAAGGAATTTCCTGGCCAGTCAAAGAATTCTCCACCCACATTTTGAAACCAAAATCTGCATTTTGCCGATGTATGGCAGGTGGCATTATCTTACTGAAACACACCATCTCCATTTGTGTAAAATTCATCCATTATTCGGAATACATGGACCTTCAAAATATCTTCATATTTTGTGCTATTCGTCAACCTACCTAACCTATTTGCACTAAAACTGCCCCACAACATTTTCTTGGGGACATGTTTTGGCATTTGGTCTATAAAGCTTTTGCTTCTCTGTACAAATGTGGATCAGTTACCTTTCATTTCAAAGTGCATTTCTTCCGAGAACGATACTTTTTTCCAATCTTCCACCGTCCAGTGTTTGTGAGATTTTGACCACTGGTATCGTTTATCATTCATTGCTCTTATGTGGTTTTCTGGTTGGTCGCTCCATTTCAAATAGCCGTCTCCTAACATTTGCGTTAGATATGGACACACCGGATTCCACTAAATCTGCTACCAGGTCCCTGCTACACTTCCTCGGGGTTTTAATGTTGTTTCCGAGCAGCATTGTTTCGTATCTTTTGGTCGTTTTCCTTTTTCTTCCACAAATTTCCTTCTCAAAACCTAATTCTGAACCAATAGCGCCTGTCTTTTCACAATACCTCCAACACCGGTCTTGCTTATCTTGAGGCTTTGCGGTGTTTGTCGCACCGATATATATGACTGTTTATGGAGTGCAATAACCTGTGCACACTTTCTACGAGATATATCCATTTGAAAGAAAATAATCTGATGATTTTTTAAATCAAAGGCAGTAATCAAAAAAACATTAAAACAAATCTTACAAACAAAACAATATAAATCACACATTTTTAAGCAAATACGAAGTTTAGTCACAAATAAATTCTAAAATATTCAAAATAGATTCAGAATTGTTCTAATGTAACAGTAGTGTGCACTGTAATGGCTTCATTGTGATTAGGATTAATTAAACTATTGTGACGCTATCTAAAAATGATATAAAAGAAAGATATATTAAATTGAAGTCACTGTCCCAATTAATTCGCACAGTACTGCACAACTATGGTGGCGTTATCGCATCTTCTATATTTGCTTTCTTTCTTTCTTTTTAAATTCTTTCAACGCATGCTTTCATTTCCTCACGAAAATCTTTCTTCTACTTTTTCCGCGCAATCAAAAAAGAATGATCCCTTATTTATGCTAAGGGCAGAGCGTAACGCCCGTTTCAACTTAATGACTCACGTAGGAAAAACAACATTATAACGATATAACTAGTAATAAATGAAAAAATCCACAAAACATTCACAAGGTTTTGCAGTATATATTTTAAACCCACAGAAGTATTCTTACCGACACGCAAAAGATTAATTAAAACCAGTGATAGCCATATATCCTCCATATCTCGAAGTAGCAGAGGCCTTGTTTCATATAACATATCGACTCATCAGTTAATGCTATACGATCACAAAACCAAACCTTCTCAGATTTATGGTGACATTTACAACGTCACTGTTAGATACATCGATGGTAAAGGTAAAGCAGTAATATTAAGCAGTATGCCAGGAAGGAATGTAGAAGATGAATAAAAAGCGTACATTAGCTGATGGAAAGTCCACTAAAGGTGACTGCACCCAGTAGCAGTTGACTACAAAGCAAGAAATGGGTTTCCGTAGAGATCTATTCCAAATGCCTGGAAGGCAAAGTGGTTTTCCGATATTCTGCATGATCGAATAATTCCTTGAAGAATACAAATGTCCTCTGTATCATAATAATTTGTCATAAAAAAACAGAGAAACATCCTTTAAAATGTATATTATATCTATCTCAGTCAGTTCATATCTATCTATCTATCTATCTATCTATCTATCTATCTATCTATCTATCTATCTATCTATCTATTTTGCATATCCCATCACTTTCTCTCTCTCCCTCTCTCTCACTCTGTTCATATATATATCTATCTCAGTCTGTAGATATATATCTATGTCAAGCTCTACATATCTATCCATTTATCTTGCTTTCTGCCTCCACCCTCTCTCTCTCTCTCATATATATATATATATATATATATATATATATATATATATATATATATATATATATATATATATATATATGTGTGTGTGTGTGTGTGTGCATTTTCTATTTGGGCAGTAATCCATTTTTCATTAAAGATGACTGACAAAGCACTGAGATTAAGCCTTCTATTAATTTTTTTCTTGTGTTTCTACAAGTGCTTACTAATCTGGACATAAAGTGTGTAAAAACTGAATGTTCTAAATATACTCATGTCTGTCTGTCTATATAAGAAACTCTCCCAACTAATTACTGAAATAGTAATTGTCTTAGAATATATTGACAGAATAGCAATGATGGCACTTACCCTGAATCCATCATAACAAATCTGGATGTAGAATTAATATATACCAAACTCTTCAAATTCGTATGGATTAGTTATTTAGTATAGAAGAAAAAGAAGTTGAACATAAAAAAAACCGCGCAAGAAATAATTTCGCCCAACAGTGCCTATTACGACAAAACCAAAACATTAAACTAAAACATCAAGTCATGTACTTAAATAACCTATCTAAAATATCGGCTGTATACAACACATTTCTTACATCGATGGTTAAAAAAAGATTGTAAAGACGTGAGTCATGTGGGTCTTGGCAAAGACCACACTACTTCCAACCATGTGGACTGGCGCTAAAGAATCACAAAAACTGCACCAAAGACAAATAAGACAAATGCATCATTTGGGAACTTTGAACAGCAGTAGCATCTCTATCTATAAAAGGCAGGATGTGTGTGCGTGTGTAACGAATGCACGGTCGCAATTTTCGACGGATTAGCACTACAATGTACTTGCACATGCTCCAAGTTAGTGGGAAGGCCAAGACTGACGTTGCATTACCCAACTCCCATCAATAGTGGAAATAATCGATTTCGTCATGCTTCTACGGTAGTTTTCGTGTAGTTTGAGGACATTTTCTACTGGCCAGATTGAGAGCCTATAGCTGGCTGCCAAGGAATATGCAGGAAGATTCTATTGGACAGCTTGAGAGCCAACAGCTGAATGACACGAATGTTAAGTAGCATGCAAAAAAAAGTTGGAAAAAATTTAAATCTGTATGGCACTTTACTCCAATTGGGTTATTCTTTTGCTTAAACTCAACGTTGATTCTGATTCCGCAGAACTGGGTTGGGTGTGAAAAAGTATTTTAATTCTTTTTTCATTCGTTTTTTCCAGTTACGAGTCCTTTTTTAAAGCTGATCGTTTTGTGTTAATTTTATTTAGTTCTTTTTTCGTAACAGATTTAATGTTTAGTACAGAGCTTAGAAAAAATTCGCAGTGTGAGAAGTGAGGCATGTAGCAACATCAGCACGGCAAAGGGCACTCCTTTAAAGGCAAGGAAGGGCAAAATAAGTTAAGTCAAGTGATAGCGATTGCTGTGTAAGTGGTACGTTCTTTTAATCTAGCATGGGCAACGCCGGGCCATGCTGCTAGTCTTAAATAAATTTCAAATATAATTGGAAGAGAAAGTAATGACAATCGTGATGTTGATGTTACACACTCCATCAGGAAAAATGTTAGCAAGGAGGCCTCCTCCAATACTGGAAAGAGCGATAACAGCTACTGGAGTTGAGAAAACCTATTTTCCTGAAAAACCGTTTTAAGTGTAATATTTTATAAATTTAAAACTATTGCCGTTCTAGTTTATACGGAAACGGCCTTGAGAAAGAAGGTCGACTTATCGGAGACGTTTTCGTCTAAAAACGTTTTTAGAGAAAATTCAGCAGAACATGCACCACATACGTCCTGGGTATGACAATAAACTACATCCGCGTCCTGGGTAAGAAGATAAACTACATCCACGTCCTTGGTATGACGATAAACTACATCCTCGTCCTTGGTATGACGATAAACTACATCTACCTCCTGGGTAAGAAGATAAACTACATCCGCGTCCTGGGTATGACGATAAACTACATCCGACAGCAGGGCCATTGATCAGTATGTTTTGAGGAGCTTGGAACCATCTCATAATTGCTGGTGTTCTCAGGTCCATCTTGACCCAGAGTGGTAGCAGATCTCAGGTTCCCAGGTATGGGCAAATAGTTAACACTCCCAAAAGTAGTCAAAACTCTATGAAATTATAAAGATAGATTTTAACACCAGCAATACTTTTTGGAAAAATTATTACCAGCAGTACATTTTTGAAAAAAAAATATTACCAGCAATATATTTTTGGAAAAAAATATTACCATCATTACATTTTTAGAAAAAAAGATATTACGAGCAATAGACTTCTTTGAAAAAAATATATTTCCAGCAATACATTTTTGAGAAAAAAGACATTTCCAGCAATACATTTTTGGTAAAAATATATCGGCAATAGATTTTTTGGAAAAATATTACCAGCAGTAAAAATCGGCATTAATTACCCCTATTGATATGGAGTAAAATAAAATCACAGCGAAACATGCTCAACAAAATTGGAGGAAGTTCAATTAGAACTGAATATTCAAAATAGTTACATTATTTTGCAAAAACAATAATGAAGTAGTTATTTTTAATGTATTTGTTATTAAGATAAAAAGGGTATTTAAGAATAATTCATAATCTCTGTATTTGAAACAGGATGTTAGAAAAATTGTTATGATCATCATTTCCATATTTTATGTGAGCTGAATATGTGTTTTGCCTAAAAAGGATGTCGTAAAAATAGGATTAACTCTTTATGTAGTGTCGGTAAATAGCGTTGTCGAGTCTTGTTGCGTATCTAGTCGTCCAAGTTTATTTTTCAATGTCCTAAGTCACTTCCTTCTGTTAAACTTTGACATGTGTGTATTGTCGCTTTCATAGTTATTTCAGGCAGCGATGAATAAACCAACTGGCTTGACATTACACTGGCGGCAGCGAAGCGCGTGTTTCTTTATATCGGCTCGCAGTGAAAAGAGAACAATTAAGAGATCAGGAAATTGCCTGAGGTGAGTTGCGTTTTCCCCAGCAATAGGAGAAATGCAATCAAACTTTGCACACTCTTGCCATCGCACACTTGTCCGAGTCACACCGAGATTTTTCAACAATTTAGCTAATAACAAAGGATATTTCGCTGTGAGTAAGAAGACATTAAATAATTCAGGGATATAAAATTGTAAAGATTTGACCTTCCGTCGACATTCCCTAGCAGATTGGCATGTCGAAATCGCATTGTATCTTAGTGGCTACAGTAACTTTAATGTGGGTGAGGCGTAGTCCATCTTCCAATCCATAAGTGAACGTGCCGTCGCAAATTGCCAATTCAGTTGTCCAATGACATTTTCGTTCAGATAGGATTTAGTGGATTTGCTGCACTCAGCATGTACTCGCTTGGCATGGGAGAGATCATTAGACTGTCGGACATTAAATCAGAAACGCGGTGGACATTAGCAATTGGCTGTGTCTTCTTAATGTTTCCACACAATACCAGGATTTAAGGTTGGTTGAATGAAATCCTAAAGAGAACTGTAGAAGAACTAAATAAAATAAACCTTTTTTTTTAAATACAAATTTATCTATCGAAAAAGAAACATTTTCAAACTGACATATTTACAATATGTTAAAGAAAGCCAAGGAAATTTAAGATTACTTTCACACGGAAAAGCTACTGCTGCATCTTCGCATGGTATGCATCGTAAATCTTCATATACTAGATTTAATGAATGTACTATTTTCGCTATCATTTCAATCGTTAGTTCAACTTTTCATTCGAAATGGTAAACAGATCATTCGAATAGAATAAAGATCTTCAGCTGGAAACTATTAGAAATAAGACATTGTTTAGACCTAGTAATTTACAGCAGTCAGAAAGAATTCATCTAATTCCTTATAACAAAAGGTTATGATTGATAATCATGAAGATTGGAGAGAATGTGTAGCGAGGATTTGCCATGTGATAATGATAATGATGATGTTGATCATTAAAGTATTGTACAAATTAGAACGCCATAGAATACACAATCATCGCCTCCACCACCAGCACCACTACCGCCAATAACTAAAACAACAATAGAACAAATAATAATAATAATAATAATAATAATGATAATAATAATAATTACTACGATTACTTATTGCCAAACTGTAATATATTGGAAAAATATAAAAATAAATAAATCCGTATATGAAAGAGTTTTAATATGAAAGAGTTTTAAAATATTTGTAAAATGTATTTATATAAATCTGAATTTTCTACTCTGAAATTAAATTGAAATACAATATATTTCGAGTCAGCATTTTTTTTAATGACCAAGCAAAAATTAATTTTGTTCTAATTATCATTTTCTATCATTAACCTAAATATTTATAATTGTTGGCTAGCAAGTATAATAATACTAATAATACTACCAGAAATAATAATAATAATAATAATGAAGAAGAAGAAACAGATACAATTTTTGCAAATGTCGTAACGAGATGACCCATGATTGCTTATGCGGTTTTACATATATTGGGCACATGAAAATGTGGCTGCAGTTTTTCATTGAAGACATCGTCAAAATTACAAATGTAATAGTGCCGATAGATGGTATAATCATAAGCTGGAGAGGATCCCACATGATGAAAAAGTGACTATTTTATGGGACATGCAGATTAAAATGTATAGGAGTTTAGATGATTCGGGTTACGATATCGACGTTGTCAACAGAGAAGACCGATCCTTATTTTAACCTTATTAAGGTTAGCATCAGTTTGATACCAGAATGGTTGAGATAGAACGTTCGAACATTGAGAAATAAAGAGAATTAAAGTACGAAATCAAGAAAAATGTAGGAAATTGTCAAACGTTAATGATTGTGACAGACATCATATAAACATTCTGAATATCAGATAATTTTGCCCATTGTTTGAAATTGACCGGCATTATGTGTTGCAGAATGTCTCTACTTGTCACAGCCTGAACATTCAGAAAAAATATTGGATACGTAAAAGTACGCTTCCTAGCTTGATATCATTAAGGGCAAATCTAGCGAATAACATTCAGTCTGTATAAGCGTTAACTTAAGAAGTAAGGCGGTACAAATGGAATTAACCACTATTCAATTTCTCTGAAAAAGACGTTGAACACTTTTATCTGAACACTTCTTTCTTTGATTTCCTGACTTTGACTAAATAGCCTCTTTGATGTTTTTCTCACGCTATCAAAACGGAATAGTCCATTTTTATGAAGTATTTATCTCTTTTTCTATCCTTTTCCCCAAAAACTCTGATATGTCTTGTTATTAACTGAGATAAAAACGGAAGAGTTCTTTATTTATGAGGTATAGCAGTGCGTAACTGTCGTGCAAACTAACAAAGGGAGGTACAAACACAATTATGATATGATAATGAACAATCTCGCTGAGGGTACAGCAGACATGACTCTCCTGTCTTGTTCTCTTAATTTACTGGAGGTCTTAATCTGTACATGCTTTGTCTTTCTGAAGGAAAATGGGCAACAGTAAATATCCTGTTCAGTACTACAGATTTACTTGTAAGTTTGAGCATTTTGAGACTATTAGCCACTGTCAAGACGTCGAAGATCAACATGATGGGGCCGGACTATGAAATATCTCAGAATTACTTAGAAAGGATTAATGAAAACTTATATAAAATTCTCGGTGTAACTGTCATCGAACTCCACTAAGTCAGTATTCTTTGGATTGTTACCATTCACAACGAAAAACATGTTAAGGCTTATGCAACGGGCAGAGTGATTAAAGGCAAGAAATAAAAAAAATATCTTGTCAGCGATATGCCATTGCCATCACCCACACACATTACTACTCAGTCAATTATGTGCTATACGTGATGCACACTTAGGCGATCATGTATCTTTCGATACATGACTGACAAAGCAGATGTTTTCCCGCAGTCGTTTGACATTTCTTTCCGCGGAAAACCTGTTTCCATCCAAGGCTACAGAACTCGGCCTGTCCTGCTATTTACACATAGCTGGGAGAAGAACAGGATTCATACCTGTCCCAATGGTATTAGCATGTAAGTGGAGGTAATGGATTCGACTCGATTCCTCAATCCGAGCCGCTATCCAATACCGATTCCAATGTCTGAAGACACATTATGTCTTAGAACCTGGCACTTATGATTGATAATCATGAAGATTGGAGAGAACGTGTAGCGAGGAGTTGCCATGTGATGATGATGATTAAAGAATTGTACAAATTAGAACGCCATAGAATACACAATCATCGCCTCCACCACCAGCACCACCACCTCCAATAACTAAAACAACAATAGAACCAATAATAATAATAATAATAATAATAATAATAATAATAATAATAATAATAATAATAATTACTACGATTACTTTTTGCTGAACTGTAGTATATTGATAATAATAATAATTACTATGATTACTTATTGCCGAACTGTAGTATATTGGAAAAATATAAAAATAAATAAATCCGTATATGAAAGAGTTTTAAAATATTTGTAAAATGTACTTGTATAAATCTGAATTTTCTACTCTGAAATTAAATTGAAATACAATATATATTGAGTCAACATTTTTATGCCATGATCAGCATACAATGATTTCTCTAAAATTCTAGACATTAAATTGTCTCTTCGCGAAGATTCTATTCACTCCCTAGAAAAATGGACAACTAGCGAAACAAGAAATCTTAAAGAAGCCTTAGAAAGAGAAAGAGAGAATAGGCGAGCAAGGAAAATAAATGGTAAAGAAAAAAAGAAAAGAAAAAAGTACCTGGAACAGAAATTCATGAAAAGCGAAGTAGAATTCACTTGTTAAATCCAACTTGTGTATTCGGAAATGAATGTTAAGCGCTTTCGTTCTAAATAACGCCAGTATTTTTAGGATTGCATTTGAAGTAATTTTTATGGTTTTATTCTATATATACGTAACAATGTCTGTGTCGCTTAGATAATATATACACTGGAATTTATACATTTATACGAAGTTAGAACATAATACTAAAACAGTGAAGCTTTCTATGTGTCAAGTAAGAATCCAGCAAATGTTTTCAATTTTTACGACTCCTTTTTTAAGTCAACTTTTGTACACATTTTATTAATTGTTTAACTTTCTTTTATCTTCTTTTTTCTTTTCTTCATCGCAACCATTACACTTTAGTTTCACAAATGTTTGAAACCAGCATGGATCGCAAATTTTAAAAAAATTCTCGAGATGCAAATTTGTATTTACCTTGTGCCTTTTCTGGTTAACTGCCTTAAGATTCAGTTACAAAATCGAACTAGATCCATTAGTTAGGAACTGATCTTATAGCTTTGTAAATTTCAAAAAAAGAAAGAAAAAAAGATGCAGTATATTTCTGTACACTAGTAGTATAAAATGTAATATTATTCGATTTTAAATAAATGCAAGTTGTACAAGCTAATAGTACTTTAATGCGTATATAGTAACCATGGCAATGATTCATCTAAATTACCGAAGGATAGTTTATGAAATAAAATTGAAGACACTCTTCAATTGCTGTAAAGTTTTATCACACTATCTATATATCATTTTCGTTTTTTGGTTATCACACAGAATTTGGTGTGAAATTTTTACCATTATTTACCATTGTGAATACAAATCAAATAACTAGTAAACATGTGATAGAAATCTCGGCAACGTCACGTAGGGCTACTCTTGATAGATATAGCGATTAGGTCTTCTCGCAGAAAGAACTTGTCGTTCTGTCGAATTGTAATCCATAAATAATCTACAGAAGGAACACCGTTATTAACCAATCACTGTTCGATAGGGAAGAATTAAATGATGGAACAAAAGCCTAAATATTTTATGTAATAATATGCTTCCATCTAAAAATCCAGTTAACATGGAATGAAGGCTAGCTATTTGGAACGTAATGATCCAGATAATAATCGATCCATTAATGTGATGGTCAGAGATATCAAATTTTAAAGTGATGTTGGAATTACAGTGGAGAATCCTAGGGAAATAACATGATTTCTTCATGAAAGAATCAGTGCACATCACAGATCTCAGAAACGGGAGACTGGAATGGCTGAAAATTAAAACGATATGAATTTTACATTCACGTCTAAGATAACGTAAGGAAAGAGTTGCACTGGCAAAGAGGAAAGAGCAAATAAACGCACAGACAGAGCGAGACAGAAAAGGAAAATGTGACGTAGCTTCTGAATTTTTATTAAATAATATTAATTACTACGAAAAATAGAATGGAAAAACATCGATGCTTGATTGATGCTGGTTCACACATACTGATGAAAAGAATATATAGGTCTAGAAAAACATTCGTGCTTAATGACTTGTTTTACGCTATTATTAAAAGAAATATCTAACAGCCAGAAACGAATACAAACCGGAGAATAGGAAAATGTAAACGAAGAACAGAAAATATTCCTTGGCAAAGTGAATAATTAAAGAATTGACCCAAAATAAAACTAAAATAATATAGACAGCGGATTGAGCTAATCACATCATTTATTGTCTTTTTCTGATACAATAAAAATACGTTATACAAATATAAATAGAGAGAACCATTTTCAGAATGACACTACAAAATAAATTCTTCTTGAATGAAATTTGGAAGTACCATTAATTATATCAGTAAAAATGTTGGGAATAACTCTATAGATACTTCCTTATTTCATTTTCTTTCTGTTGTAACCTAGGGAAGGTTACTGAATAGAATAATCACACGAAGGTTAGTAGTGAACGATAATATTTAGGACAAGGACAACATATATACGTTTTTCAGCGGCGCGTAGAAGTAGTCAACTGCTAGAAGTGAGTTAAGTGAATTCCACAATAAATCTCCAACTGCAGACCAACATACAGTATTTACTACTGTATTTCACCACATCTATCCGTATCCATGAGAAGAAAGTTGGAAATTATAAGTATACAAAAGGGAAACATATCTGCATAAATGTGAAATGAACAGAAATAAAAAGAGTTCACGTATGATAATGTAAGGAATTAGTTTAGAATTAAACCACAGCCGAATATAAAAAATAGCATTGTGTTAAAGTTTTTAATATGCTTGAGAAACGGGCGCAATACATTACTCTAAAGAGTGTCCAAGAATGTCATGGAAATGTCAAGAGTCTACGGTATTGCATTAATCTGCGAGGTTTATGTAAATATTTCGAGAATTCTCAGCATGAAGGATCTATTATTAATAGTGCAGTGAAAGAAATAATAATATTTGGAAAACAACAGTCACTTTCTTGTGAGGCGAAAAGGTGGCACAGACATTTTAGAATAGTACTGACCAAAAATGTCTTATTCAATCTGTGTTAATAATACTGGAATAAAATTATACAAAAGAGTCCCATGCACCATTCAGTTGTATGCAATCAGATACGACACTGATTGAAATGCTTTTGCCATGATTTCTTGCGAAATAAGATTTGTCGTTGCCTTCTCCACCGTTTTTGTGTGGATGCCATCCAGCGTTCAAGACCTCAATTTATCTTGCGATTTAGCCAGTAGCTTAGAGACAGAGAATATGGATTCACGCCTGCCACAAAGAGAACCATTTTGAAGTGAATGAAACAGAAGATGTCACTCTCCTTTTTGAAAGTATAGCCGTCAATCTGACCACCTATCCACAGAACAAACGGAACTATTCAGCTGACGACAACGTCAGGTTCCGGGGTGATCCTGAGAATAATAGGGAACATTTGAAAGGGATATATTCAACCGACTCCAGTGATAAAGAAATATACATGTGTCTTGAATATATATATACATGAAATATTTTAACAACATTAAGTGTTTGTTTGGTACTTCTATATAAAAAAACAAAAAACTATAATAATTATTATACCGAGTGTGACAGCAAAATTGTCCAAATTATGTAACAGCAAAATTTCCCAAATGTTAGATTAAGTTTGAACCGTTGTATCTTAGAAATGATTAAATATATCTTACCGGAATTCCCCGAGGTTTTTATAACATTATTAGAATCTACTTTGAGCAATAACAATGTATAATTAATCTTCAAGTTTAATAGAAGAATCGAGATGAAGTCTAACATAAATGAAAATGACATATCCATAAATAATTAATCATAGCTAAGGATCGGAAGCTCATAAAGGATTGAAATAAAGTTCAAATATATATACGTTATTCCAGGATCATTTTCACACATATTCAAGATGATCTTCGCGCACTCTAACCTTCTAATTTTAAGTCCTGTTGTAATAAGATGTCTCACGGGTTTCACGTACGATTTCATTTTCAAGTCTTTTTTTCACTGCTCTTTGGACTCTCATAGTTGAATCTACTCATTCATGTGCCAAAAGTCGTATGGATTGTGTTGGATCTTTTCTAATTGATTTCTTTATCTCCAAGTTGAAATTATGATTCCTCTTAATGTTGTGATCTCCTGATCCAGTTTTTCTTTCTACTGTTTCCTCTTTTTCAACTTATTCACTTGATTGATCTTGAATGGAATTTGAATATGGAATCGGTGTATGAATGATGGTACGATTACTGAAGGCCTGAATGATCTTTTTCGTCCAACCATTGCTCCTTTGGGAAGACAAAGTGAGTCTGACATAAAACGATTTTAAACTGTTCTTTTTCGAGCTGAATAATTCGAAGCGTTTTTCAGTGATTCTTACGACAGATGGTGTCAAAATAGCTAAACGTCTTATCTGAAAACTCGGAAGAATAAACTTAATTAGTTCAATGGATTTCTAGATATTAAATATTTTACAGGATGGACAATTATGTTAATTTGACAATTTTCCACCCGGTAAATTAGTATCTATGGACATTTAAAACCGTGAGAGATGATTGGATGTACTCTCCAGCATACCCCGTGCCTTGAGTGCCTAATGGGACTTAAGCTCAATCCAAATATCTAGTCGATACATCGCTAAAGTAGCTGGAAAAAGTGTCTGTTCCCTGTACTCTTCCAGTAAGTACTTGACATCGCCTACTATTCTCTACTGTTACATGAAACAGATCAAACCGAAGTTGAGTACTGCTACCGTATTCAGACAAGGGCTGCCCACTTTCCAGTCTCGATTGTGTTCAGAGCACTTTCCCACAATCACAACTTTTCAAGCGTCTCGCTACTCTATCTCTATTTCTGTGAAAAATATTCACACGAACTACGTTCCTTAGTCTCCCCCAGTTCTAATATGTATGAACTGCCATGACACACACATTGTAAGGAACCACAATCATTCTCTTCAAATTCTATTGTTGAGATAATGTTCTTCCGGAACGGCTTCTTCTCAGGAACCACTGCTTTACAGAAGCGACTCCAAAGAGCATGATTACCCAGTCACTAAATCTAGGGTTACGCCTCTACCTCGTACGGGGTGAAAATTATTGTAAAAAATCCAAATTAATACGAACATGGAGTAATGTGATCTCTAATTCATATAGTCTACATAGATGTACGAATCAGTTATAGCAATTTAGGAAAATGCACATAGCATAACCTAAGCTATACGTACTTTTGTCCAACATTGCGAGATACCTCAAAAGAAAAAAAAATAACTTCATACCTCGTGACACCTTAAATAAACCATTAAGATCTTAATTCCGATATAAATGTCCTGCATGACGTCCAACTCTTTACGAAATTTCTAGACTATAATCTACATACATCTGTTTCCTCAAAGGAATTAGTAAAAATGGTTTCAAGCGGGGGAATCTGCTCTGTCTTAAAGAAGACCATCCTTCATCTGGAGAGTTCTAATAGCAGCAGTACCTATAAAGGTTAACACGTGTAACTAGAACAGGACATAATGAAGATTTTAATTTTCTCCTCTAACTAAAACAAATTCTTCGGGAATAGGCGACTATGAATATCAATAAGAACTTTAAAAGTATTTGCCTTGGAAAGACGAGAAAGATGTTATGAATTTCAACTATCAGTAGCCCTCACTGTTCTTTCAAGGAGTGCCGAATATCTCAGTATATGGAAATAATTTATCTCGGCAATATCGTTACCACGAGCATCTATCACGAAAAATTGGTCACCATGTCCAGAAGTTAAAACTATTCGCTCATTACCTGTCTTCACATATTCCGCGCGGGAAACAGGATTTGAATAGCATTTAATTAACATTATTAATTTACTGTTAAACAATTTACTATATTCTTAAACAATTTACCTAGCAGACATTTTAGGTTATCTCATAGAAGCATTGCTTATATTTTCACTATAAATAATCTAAGTGTTTTGTATACAAGAATATATAATTGTTCCTGTAGTACAGCTTATCTTTGAATTTGTAACAGTTGGAATGAAAATATCCAAAGAAAGAATTATAAATAGAAACAATATATTAATATCCTGGTCTTCTTAAAGTCTCAATATTTCATTTGTGGCTTCCATTAATTCATCCTTATACCAGGAATGATCTACCTGAATTGCACACAGATTTCGACTGAGCAAAATACTGTACAGTGCAGCAACAATTTTGGAAAGTTTGACTGAAACTTCGTTGATTTTGAATATTTCATACGCGCCTCGAAGAATGAAGTTAACAATGGCAGATTGGAAAGTTTCCGCTTGTAATTGATTCTAAAAACAGAAATATCTTCGTTCTGAGGTGTGACCGTCACCTACTTATTCACCTACTTATTCTGAAATACAACGACACTTTCCAAATATATCTAGTTATTTCCTGTTTGAAATTTGGTAGAACGGCAGTTTATTCCTTCTTTGTATGTGTTTGTGTTGAAAATTGTGGAACATAACAGAGGAATGATTGAGAATAGAACATCGAATAAGAAAAATTAAATTCCATTATGTCATTTATCGCTTTTTCCACCTGCAGTCGATTGAGAATTAACATGAAATATTCGAACCATTTATTACAATCGTCAAGGTTACTTATTGTCTGACATTTATTTATTGTGACGTCTGCTTCGCTTCCTGCTTCTTTTTCCATACAACATACCTTGATTACACAAGTTATTGACTCTTGTACTAGATCCTTTAATGTTTGTAAATAGTTTCAGGGATTTGATACAGATGCTACTGAAGATGAGTAGCAAGTTGGTTACGTCACAAAATCTAAAAAAAATGATAAATAATTTTTTTTTATATTATCGTCTTTATTGAACAAAGTAATTAATAATAACAATACAAATGTCATTGAAACAAAGCAAGTTCAGCCGATCAATGATGACAATTCCAGAACAACGTAACTATAAACAATTTTTTCTATCCTCTGACAGGCGCTATGATGGAGAAAGCATTACCTCGAACCGTCGCCAGTGAGACACGCTACAAGAGCCACTCCGTTTCGCGAGGCTCGTTCCTTAATCGAGACGCAATCGCGCCAAACCTCCGAAGGAACGCCATCGAACGAAGGCCAATAACCCCTGAAGTCTCCACTGCCACAGAAGTAAAAAAAATCTATCAGCAAGAGAAGAATGTTTAGATATTTTTTTTATCTCTGCGTCTCGGGCGACGAACCCCGGCTCAACCGCGGTCCTGATCAAATTACCGGCCGAAAATGTATCTGCACAGGTCGCATCCCAAATCAACGACTTACCCATTTTAAAAGGGAAGATGTTAATGCCATCCGGCCGCTTTCCATCACCACGGTCGAGGCCTACGGGTTCGATTTGGGAACGGAACCCAGCTGCATCCAAACCTCTTTTGATGATGTCGTTAATTGCTGCATGCCGTGGAAAGCGGCCGGCACTATTAGTTCAATAAAAAACACATACAATGACGTCATTCTGTCAAAAAAGAGACGTGACAATAATTCCTATTTAAAAAATGTTCTTGTTTTAAGTTATAAGTTTCGGTTTTATATACGTAGAATAAGTTGTCTAAGTGAGAGGGTAATAACAATTTCATTAATCAAGAAGAAAATGATTTGCTATTCATTTGACATTAAATGAAACCAGTTTAATATTGACCATGGCAGTGTCATGAAATACGCGCAACAAAACGAAGAAACAGATTCAATAATATTCACCATAATATTTTAATATACATCAACCTTTGTAGAGAAATAATAAAGATGTGATTAGCTACATAATAACAAATATTTTCGTTAGACGTGAAATTCTCCAGAAATATATATGTTGTATGTGTACATTTGAATAAAGTTCTAAACATTATCTTACATGGCGTTCATTTAAGAGTTATCACATTGTAATAGAGGAGTAAACGGTGTATATTTTTAGTTCTAAAAACACATATTATCAAAAAATATAGTTGTAGAGAAATAACATTTTCCAAATAAAACATTAATAGGAAAAGAAACGAGAAATTACATGAATCGATTACACTATTTTCGGTCATCATTTAATCATGGAAAAATAATATATCGACATTAAATTTTAAAATACATTAGTCTCTAAAGACGCGAAAATCTAAAGACGTTTGTAATTACAACAATGTAAAACAGAAAAAAAGTAAATATTGTTTGTTAGACGCATAAACAGGAAGAATTCATATGCAGACGTTTCTGTCCACAAAACTAATGTTTTAGATTTATCTGTACCTAGAATGGCACATAATTACTGGAATTTTATTCTGCTAAGAAAACCGTGCCATCAAATAAACTCGAAATAGACAGAAGAATAGCTTAAATAAGATATAGCAAAAATCAATTCAATTGGGAAAATATGACAAAAACATTTAGAACATCGAAGTCATTTGCCATAAACACAATTTAACTACTGATCTCACTAAACTTCTATTGTGAGAATGCCCACACCGAAGAACCGAAAGTCTTAAGGGGGATACCCTTTGTTTCTTAGAATGCGATTTGACATTTCAAAACAAAACAGACACTGGACGAAGAATTCAGGATAAACGGCCGGAGATTTGTGAAAACAGTAAAAAACAAAAACTTGTTATTCGATCCGAATTACATAATTTGTACAGTAACAACTTTCTTCTTAGAAGGCAGAAAATACTTATTCATTTTTGTGACCACATTGTCGGAGGGTGGTAGAATCTGTCAGCAGCTCCCTCTGGAGAGTGATATCCATAACAGACGGCAACCCCCGAATAAAATACTTACACACAATCAATGGCTAGCTATAGACTAAATCACTTTAAAAATCAGATTATGATGTTAAATGATCGAAATGAAAAGTTAAAATGAAACATTCACCCACTCGAATGTAACTCCTCTACTGTAAGCTGTCAATGCGTTAACTTTGTAACAAAGAAATTCTAAGTGGTAACGATTTTGATCACGTAGTTGAAAGGATTTGCACATAACAATTATCTCCAGAACCCTTTTAAAATCTATCGTTTTCGCATGAATACACAACAATAAGCATCGCCATTCGGTATTGATCCACACTAGTGTCAAAGCGTTATGAATATAGCTATATGTTCTAGAGACAGATTAAAATGGGAAGTTTTGTCCCTTTTCCACAGGAAATGAAACAACGGCGTGACGTCTGAAAACCGACACAGAGAATATTTATCAGCATACTGTCTATCACCTGATCTATTATTAAAATCACGGCTTGGCATGAAGCTGGCATTGACGAACAGCAAACAGGCCGAGTTTACCAAATTCTATTTTTATGAATAAGGCAAGGAAAGAGTTTATTGATTTTAATATACTAATATATTCGTTTATATGAATTTCAAAACCTTAAGAACACAAGCATGCCAGTGTAAATGCATGAGAAATCATTACATCTTTCACCAGGTCAAGAAAAATAGCATATCTATTGCAATTAAAACCAGAGTTCTTAATCCATATATAATTAAGTGGGTAACTTTCTGAATTTGCTGTTATTAGCTCTTTAGACATCCCAGAATCTCTCTTGAACTACAGTTTCATATCTTGCTTAATGTAATTCCTACATATTCACGTCTATATCGGACAGATAACTTTGCAATGACTGCAATAATGTCTTTCATATAACTAAATGATGAGTTTATTTGATCTTATTTCTCTTAGCTGAAGGGACCGGACAGTTTCTTATAAACTTTGAAAAGAAATATAAATTGTGATTAGATCAGAACTTAGTGAAATGTTACATCGTCAGATGATACCAAGGAGTTAGGATTTGAAGAGTTTTTCTTACTGTAAAAGGCCCAAGAGCTACTCGATCAAGAGGGTCACATATTTAGGGGGAAAATTTCATTTGGTTATGTGGTAAAGATAACGGTTGATTCTCGACTGGAACAGGTTAAGTTTGCCGTGATTGACGGAACATCCTCTTGGGACTCTGTTCTACAAAGCATTGGTGTATTAGAAGAAGCTAGTAGAATGTAATTTACACCTCACCAATGTAGTACAAAGAGAATGATGGTGCTTTGCTACAATGTGTGTGACATGGCGGAAATAGCTATGGAGTAGCGTGAGACTTAGAAAATAATTCATCCCTCACAAGTACGCAGAGACACTTTAGGTGTCTATCGAGAGTGAACAAAAAGGCTGGCACCACCTGCCCATATATGGCAGCAGCACTGCATTTTAGACCTGATTTGGCTCTTGTAATGGTAGTGGATAGAAGTCAGCCAGCTAGTTACTTGAGCGGTACAGAGAACCGACAATTGTCCGAGTATCGTTAACTATTATTGATCGTGTGTACAGGTTCCACGAGATCTGGATTGCGTTTGTTCCAATGGGGTCTCAAGGTAGGTGTCTTCCAGAGGGTCTACAAGTTAATCGTTATCGTCGAAATTTCTAGGTCCACTCGGCGATGATAAACTGAGAAAGAAACCGCCGTTGTAAGAGACGGATCAAACTTTAAATCAAAGGGAACAGCAGTCAATTTACCTGAAGTAAAAAAATACAATAAGAATTTTAAAATAAAATTGTGTGGACAATATTTAGAATTGCACACAGATTATGAAAACTGAAAAATCAACATTCTTTGCTAATTAATAAACATTACGAAGCCACCTGCAAGCAGCATTTCAACAGGATTTTCTCTTAATTCCAATGTCAATTACTTGAAAAGGAATTGATTTCTAGGACTACATATATCTTATTACTGTATATTTAAACGTAATTCTATATAAATGTTAGAAAGAAAATAATAATTTTTCTGTTAAATATTTTATAATTCAAAATACCTTTTCCAATAGAAATTCAGTAGAATTTAGTAGATATTAGAAAAAAAATGAAGAAATTTTATATCACGGAAGTATTCTACGGAACAAGGGGTAATGTGAAAATTTTAGATGAACATTCGAATAGGGAAGAATGCCTTCCAAAAACGAGACAAGGTATTAAGAAATAGGACAATTTCCTGAAATCCAAATAAGAGTACTGAGCAGTTATGTAATTTTAATTCTCCTACATGTTAGTGAATGCTAGATTATTTCCTCACTGTTGAATAGGAGACTTCATATAACAGATGCCCTTCTGCAGAAGGCTGCACTGAATAACATTGACTGAGCATATTATTAAAAAGGAAGTTTGACGAAAAATGGAAATAAAATGAGGCAGTTATAGTCAGAAAACGAAGAATACAGAATTTGAAAATCACATGACATTGTCGACAGGAGAAGAAGAAGGAAAACAGCGAGTAAACATGGTAGAGTCTTCTTGTATGTGCCTAGTAACCATCATGACATTAATGATCATGGCTCACCGCAAATTCCTATCCTTTGTAGCTCTTAATACATTTTTTGTGTTGTCTCTCTTAAAATTTGTTCTGCCAACGATTTACTCGAGTTTGCTAGGTAAGTTATGCATTGTTTACTTCAATCACACTTTTCCTAAAGCTTTCCTGTGAGCATCAAATTTTCCAAGCAATCTTTCCTCATTATGTGACCTAGATATATTAAATGTCTCTTTCTGATGTTTATATCTTCTATAAATCATTTTAAGTACAGAGGATCTACGAAAATAATTTAAGTAAATTAGATTGCAAACCTATATATTTCGAAAAAAACAAACTATCTAGCAAAGGCGAAGGGTTTTCTGTGGGTACGTATCTTTTGCCCGTTACGTTACTTCATTTCAGTCTGTCCGAATATTCTTGCATTTTATTATTTCGTATCGTTGCAGGGTGGACGCCATGAAACAAAGGGAAGTTTATTGATGAATAGCCCAATAATTCTAAAACTGCAAAGAAATGAGAAGATTTTTGAGCCAAACTAGACTTCCGTTAAGGAAGACACAATATCAAATTTTGGATGAACAAGACGGTAAATGTTGCTATAAAAGGGCTCTCAATGGATTGGCTAACTTGCGGACCTGTTTGACGAGAGCTGAGATGCTTATCAACACAACAGTGTGTTAAAGCATGCGTACGTGAAATAAAATCGGTCGTTTCTGGCATGTGGATAAAATCGTCAGCCTTGTGTACATTGAAGATAATATTTCCTGAGCACAGCTATTAAAACTCGAAGTTGAAACATGAAGTAAAGATTGAAGTTAGAATTCTGTGTGTATGCGTGCGCGTGCGCGTTTGAGTATAAGATTATTACAAAACGTACGACCGCAGATATTGTGAAAGTATTATATATTTTAGGCAAGTATTTTTTCTAATTTTAATGATCATTAACATAATATAGGGCAATAATGATAATAATAATAATAATAATAATAATAATAGTAATGATAATAATAATAATAATTATGATAATAATAATAATGATGATGATAATAGCTGGCGTAAAAGTTCCATTATTTTGCAACTCATAGAGTAGATCGCCTTTTAATGTTTGAAAAGTACACATTCAGAAAAGAATATGCAGAACAAAGCAAGATTTAAAACTTAGACCCATGAAGGTAATTACATATACAATCTACTAAGGTTCCACCCAAAGGAGGATGAAGAAATTACAAGTAAATCCCATAAGATTTATACTAAACCATTTGATTAATCGTTATTATCTAATCAATAAACGGAAAATTTCAAGATGAGCGCGTCCTCATTATGAACTCACATTTCAGTTGCTTTCCTTCACGCGGGCTGCGTTTCATTAGTTTTGTCGCGTTGATTACCAGTACAATCGTTTTTGTTTTTCTTAAAACAAGTGATTTTATACAAAGATTTGTATTTTTCTATATTTTTTTATTTTTATGTAATTTTAAATACAACTGAAAAACAAACCCAGACATACATCCGAAATATTGTGAAACTTTGTTATACAATGTTAAACCCTGTGGCGATTCTTTTCCCTTTATTTTCTTGAATCGTGCTCTTTTATGAATGATGATGATTATGATTATGATAATAATAATAACAACAATAATAATGATAATAATACTAATAAAATAAATTTTCTCTAATCAGAATTTCGTAGATTCTGAAACAGACTCATCAGTCTACAAAATAGATAAATAGAAAGAAAATATTATTAAACAAATAAAAAAGATTATATATTTAGAATAAATAAAAATAAAAATAAAGATAGTGTTTCTAAAATAATATTAGGATTCGGTAAAACCTAAACTTTGTACCCAGAAAAAATGGTGTTTCAAAAGGCCTTTTTTCCTCTTAAGAGCGCTGTTACTATATAATCACGCTGAAATGTTTATTTCTTCAAAAGCTATGCTTAGAATTCTAATAAAAGCCAAACAGATGAAAGTGAATTTATATATTTCTTCTTGGGAATTTTTCTTGGAAATTTATTTATTAGATTATTTATTTGCAAGAATAATTTTATATTTACCTGATAATAAAAATATGCGAACCAAAATAAATATGAAACACTTTTCCTTCACATATTTAAAAAAATATAAAAATGTTTATGAAAAATGGAAAATAAAAAAATATTTATAAAAATGGAAAATTAAAAGAAGTAATTTTAAATATAAAATTATCTGACATTAAAATGTATAATCTACGGAAAAATATATACGTTTAATTGAATCTTCTTGTTCTAGAATTTACAGACATTTTTATAAATTTATAAATAAAATATTGTTTTTCATAGTTATTCATTTACAAAATGGTAAACAATTGATCTTGCATTGTACGTGAGTCTTGTTGGAATGTTCATGAACTTATAATGATATAAATATAAGTAGACACATCAGCTTGTAGACTAAAAGACAAACAAGTGTACTGGTTATCCAGCTCTTGTATTTTAATATGGTTACATTTATATCTTCAGCCCATGAAGTTTCCCGGCGACCCTCGTAAGTGATTCCCATATCTTTATAATTTTGTATTATTTTTTTTAATAAAATCATTTTGGCATATATATTTCTTCATAAAATAATAATATGTCTGTAGAAACAATAAATACTAAATGTTGCATTGAACAGAGTGACCAACCAATAAAAACAAGAAATTTGGTACAGTTTATTTAATTGTTGGATTTTTCTTTACAGTTATTTAAAGCAAAAACAAAGGATAGAAATTTAACAACTTAAATCAGAACAAAAACACACGTGTTAGATGTGGTGTTAGAATTAAAGACCTCTGGCACATTTCTTAACATTTTCCAAGATCCCAAATTGGATGTTCTTTCTTAATGACGTCGCATTGAAAATTTGATAACTACGGCATCCTGGATCAATATATCGTTAAAATAATTATAAGTTAGCAATTGTTTTAGTTCATCCATATAGTAAAATATATAGTTAATTTTTTTATATGTTAGTTAAATTCTTTTTCATTATATAGTAAATTAAAAATTTCCTGTGGGGCACCCTGTAGATCGTTCATATATTTTTAGAAAATTTTACGTATAAAATTCATCTTGCAAGTAAACAATCAAACAGACAAAATGTGTGTAACATAATTGTTTCGTTTTAAAACGTAGCTTTTAAAACATTAAACATTATCGAGAGAGTATAATGTAATAGTGGTGTCAAGAGATAAACCGTCCTTTTGAGATACCATTCTTTTGCAGAAACGTAGAATAATCTTTCCTAAAGTTTTTATTAAAGATTCTGTTAAAGATTCTATTAAAATAAAAGATTAGAGATTCTGTTAAAAAAAGTATGAGTTGTAATGTGTTCAAAAATATTAAAAATTCTAGGTATCTTTTAAAAAGAAGAATCTATCTAAAAAGTTTTAACTTCTTTTAAAGAATATTCCGCAAATACCAAAGATTGTTGTTTGAATATTTTTGTCAGCTTTTTAGATTTTTACAGCGTTAAAACTGTTGAAACTACATATTACACTTTGCAAAAATGTTCGTTTTCCCTACACACACACCCACACACACACCGCGCGCCAAACACACACACACACACACACACATATACGTATTTTATGTGTGTGTTCTCGTTCTCTATGTGTTTCCGAGTCTGTGATATTTTTAGTTCTATATGTGTTTGCATCTCTCTTTCACTCTCTCTCTCTCTCTCTCTCTCTCTCTCTTTCTCTCTTTCTTTGCGTGTCTGTGTATGTGTGTGTTTAATGATGGATGAGAGATAATGAACATTTGCATTCTTAGATTTTATGCTATACTGCTGATATTTTTCTACTAATTGGACGTACATTTCATAATCCTGGGGGTCGCCCCAAGCACCATAAGGAACCTTTTGAAATGATCGCTGATAGTAACAATTTTTTTCCATTGATACCACCAAAGGCGTTTAAATATTCAGCTTTCATGCCTTTTAGCTGAAGTCAATCAAACGCAGCTCTGCTAGAACATTCAAAAGGAACCAACCGTTAATACCTTGTAAACATTCTTATGCTAAATGCATCTTTTGGTTTGCCAATAAATACTTTTCATATGCTGTGTGCAGTTATTTAAAAACAATAAGCGTTTGACAAAAATTATAATCATTTGCTGCCCGATAAATAAGAACTCCATTAGTTTGGTAAACCCGTCTTCTGTGTCAGATATGGCTTCCATAAGAAACATATTGTCATATCGTATGTCTATGTTTTTAAATAATTATTATTCCAGACGGTTTATCTTATGGAATATTAATGTTTTCATTCTATTGCACTGTTGCTGTAGATCGATGAATAGTACAATCCTTAAAAATAGGGTTTTTGCAGTCAAAAGTCCATTTTCTTCGTTGATAGTTCAGATTCCTCTGTTATTCATTGTATATGGGGTCCATTTTATTTATTGCTTTAGATAGTATTCGTAATTTTTTAAAAGACGAATTATCTATGACTAGCAGCATCCATGAAAAACTCACGGTTTTTCTATATTTTGAAATTTCTGATAAATACGTTTTGTAATGTATTTCATAACTATAAACTGTCTCTTGAAATTCCCGTTACATTGTCAAATAGTTGAAATTAAAAGCTTTAAGACAATACAGTAATAGCAACCATATTTATGAAGGTTGTTAATTTTCAAAGAACTAAAGATTAAAAATTGAAAACATTCTTCATTGCACTAAAATTAATTTCACTGAAACAAAAGTTAAGAGCCTCATAGCGTTATCACTTCATAATTTTCCATTATTTCTGTCTTTCTTTCTTTCTTTCTTTCTATTAGTATGTATGCCCTCTTTATCCCGCCAAAGAAATGCAGTTTCTCTTATATATTTTTCTTTCGTCTTTGCTCGCAGTCAAAAAGCGATTGGCTATTATTCATCTGAGGTTATGACTGGAAATAATGGACGTGTGAAGGAGGACGCGCTGAAATATACAGTAACAATTTTGAAAATGGAGAAAACTTTAATGGATTTTTCTGTGGCATTTGTTGTTTAGAACGTTATAAATTAAAATCGCATTTTGATCGAGGTAATGACATCGTTTTCAAGTCTCTCACAAAATATGTTAAGCCATTTTATGTCATGAATATAGGTTCATTAATTAAATCACCCTGTGGCGACGATGAATGTTATTTTATTTGAGATTTTTTAGATGAGGGCTTTAAGTGTTTATCATTTTTAAAAAATTTATGTTGTTTGTCAAAATGTATATTGTCTATGATATGTGTGCTATCGACGAGAAGCTATTTTATATTGAAGGGAATGCATGCTATAATGATTAATTAGAGATTTTATGACATAATTGCCTGATTAATATTATAAGAAAATATAGGATGACAACGGCAATGCGTTGACAAAAATATTATTCCTAAAGATTCAGATAGCGTCATGTTACAGAAATGTTTGGAGGGAGCTGATCATGCGCTGAAATGCATCTTGACACTAGGAACACAACCGATCATAATGTTGTTGATTATAAATCTTTCTTTGCAAAAAGATTCACTCATTACAAGGCCCAGGAGTCACTCGAGTTAGATACTTACGAGAGGTCGTTTATGCGAATTGCAGGGAAAGGTTAGCTCTAGACTCGACCAGGTCAAAATTGTAGTGATCGGGGGAGGGAAATGCTCTTGATATTCGATTCCACAGAGCAGCGGTGCGCTTTTCGAGTGGAACTTACTTCTCCCTAATGGGATATGTATGAAATTTGTGTGGTTTGTTACAATCTAAGTAGCATGGCGGGTCCTGATCGTGAAGGGACGAAATGTCAGAATCAAGGAATGTAGTTCGCCCGTGCACTTTCTATGGAAGTAGTGACAGAACAATGACTTGCTACCTCCCGCCTGTGAGATAGAGGCTGGAGGGTGTCTCTGAGACACTTTTGAACTCTATCGACCCTGGAAGGTGAGGACGGGGTAACTCCCACCCAAATATGTCAAAACTACTCCATTTTCGGCCTGAACTGTCTTTTGTAAAGATAGAGGATAACACGAGGTGCCAGAAACTTACTGGAGCCGTACAGGGAGAGGATTTAACGTTATTATTGTCTACGCCTGTTTTAGGACTGATTATAATTCTGCTCCAGGCACTGTTGATAGCGCATAAGAGTTGACTCGCAAAAGTCGCGGAACACTCGTTTTTATTCAATGGCTGCCTTCAGTGCGTCGGCATTTGCTAGTTTTGTAATGTAAACTATATCTTTTAAATATACACATAAAAGAAGTACAGTGATATGATTTCTGGGGAAATCGATGTGTATTTTATTGAAACTCTTCGCCCAATATACCACTTTGGCAAATAGCAGGTAGGCCCTACATGGTTTTATATGGATCTCCTATCTTGCTGGAAATAAACAAAAATACTTTCAAATTTCCCTTGAATGTGGTGGATGTTTGATTTTTTAAATTTTCCATCTCAAGTCTCCTTCATGACCCTAATTTTCTTGAAATCTGGTAATAAATTTCTAGTAACCTTTCTTGATTTGAATGGCATGTCAATATCCGCTGTTTTTTTCGTACATTTACTTCTGTTTCAAACATACCTCCAATTCGAGTGGTACAATATAGCTTAGGCGTTTGAATCTCCTTCCTGTACTAACTATTTACTTGAATTGTATTTTCAAACTTGCACTTTTAATTGGGGATAGTTTGCCTTTGTTAATAACTTAGTCACCATTATTTCTAGTGGGCTAAATCTGACAATAAAGGAAAATTATGTTAGTTATCATTTAATTGGGAAACCCCGCATATTAGGCATTCTTGCAAAATGTACAGATGAAAGTGATAGTAGATAGACGAATCTATTTGTTATTTAATATTATGGCCGTCCAAATCGTGATAATAATTAAAAAATGTCATATATAACTGTCTAATTGAAAGGGCTTGAACAAAGCAAGATTTGTCTGAACACCCACACTGAAATGGTGTTAATATCCAAGTGGATATGATCTGCAGATTGCTTAATATATCGCCACTTAACTCTTATATCAATAACTTCGAAACTATATAAGTAGACTGGACCTATAATAAAAATGTGAAAATGTTTGGAAAAGAAAATTCTATTAGCATTATTTTATACCTTAATTCGTCCGCAATACTTGTCTGGATCTAAAGTATTGATCAGTTATCGATTTGGAAGTGGTTTCTTCTCTATAATAGCGATGTAGTTTAAAAACTATCCCCAACATTGAAGAGTTTTTAGGTCTGTTTGAGTCTTTCGTGTTTGAAACTATGCTTAAATCATTGATATCTGCGTACAAGCTTTTGATTTTCTTAATTTACACACAGATTATTACAAAAGAACAAACAGACATATGAACTCTTATATATTTTAAGATAATATTTAAACAAACAGTAAGAATTATTTGGCGATATATACATTTTTAATTAAGGGACAGTTATATACATTTTAATAAACGATTCAACAGCTGTATACATTTTTAATTAAAGGAGAAATGGCAATATACATATTGTACACGATAAATTGTTTCCCATGTTATTTTCTTTTATTTAGGATTTCTTGTAATTAAAGAAGAAACGGATATATAAATACATTGAAGAAAGTATTTGTTTTAATTAAAGAGTAAAATATGTTTCCACAAACAACTCCACCAAAAGTTTGAGAAATATTTTACTTTAAAAAAGTATGAAAATGAAAATAATTAAACAGTATGAAAATTTAAAAAAAAAGCAAATATCAACTTGACATTTGTAAACAATGTTTTCATCTCTGACAAATCTTCAAAATCAGGGATTGATTGTACATTTGATTGTTGCTATTTAGAACATCATCCTCCCCCTTTCAAATACCCGTCCTGGGTATGACAATAAACTACATCCGCGTCCTGGGTATGACGATAAACTACATCCGCGTCCTGGGTAAGACGATAAACTACGTCCAACAGCAAAGCTTTTGATCAGAGGGTTTGAGGAGCATGGAACCACCTCTTAATTGCTGGTGTTCCCAGGTCCACGCCGACCCGGGGTGGTAGCACCTGTTAGGTTCCCAGCTATGGGCAAATAGTTAACCCGAAACTAGGGTAAAAACACTATGAAACTGTAAAAATAGCTTTAATAGCAGAAATACTTTGTAAAGAATTATTATCAGCAATAAGCTTTTGAAGAAAAAAAACTATTACCAGCATTACATTTTTGAAAAAAAAAACTATTACCAACAATACATTTTTGAAAAAAATATTACCAGCAATACGTTTTTGAAAAAAATATTACCAGTAATACATGTGTGGAAATCATATTACCAGCAATACTTTTTTTGTCAAAAATTGTCAGCAATACATTTTTGAAAGAAAAATTATTACCAGAAATAGGTTTTTAACAAAACAAAATATTACCAGCAATAAAAATTTTGTCGGCATTAAATAACCCATTGGCGTTGATATGCTGTAAACCAAACCAAACCAAACCAAACCTTCCAGATTCATAAATTATGCATTCTTATAAGTGTCGCCGACCAAGTTTAAAAATACTAATAAAAGGAACTTATTTTTAAAAAGATTTTTTTTCTATTTTTTATGAATGGACCAATCAGTTTAAGTAGAGACCTATCAAAATATATTAATATTAAAGTGGGAAATAGATAATGAGTAATTGATTTATTTTTTGATTATAAAAATGCCCTTATTATTTTTAATGGTAATTTTGAGGTTTATTAATATATACATAACAGGAAACGTGACATTTGAAACATTGTTAAATTTTATTAAAATCTAGAGAAATAAAAGTGTTTCAAAGTTAACGTCTAAACTTAATGTTTGTTTTTGTTTTACAGTTTTGTTCTTTTCTGGTGCTGGAATTATTTCTATCAGTCGTGTGTCAATTTTAAGATGAATTATTGTTCACGCATATGTATTATCAAGTGGCATTTTATTTAGATTACACGCGATTATTTAAAGTAAATTAAAGTAATTACATTTCCACTAATTTTACAAGGAAGCATCAGAAAAAAAATATTTATGAAAGCATTTATTTCAAAACCATTTTACAGCCATCATTGATTTCTATATTTATTTAAATTTCATACGTGTGAATCATACATATTAATCTTTAACGTATAGTACAACTATAGAATTTAAAGGTAAGTTTGTAACTCTTTAACTTGTGTGGTTTTTGAACCTTGTATTGAATGAACTTTATTAGTAAATAGTATCGTCACTGTATCTAACATAATTTTATATCAGGATATTCCCTACTTTTTCAAATTGTTTACAATGTATAAAAATTGAATTAATTGAATTTAATAGTTGTTTTTGCTGAGGGTATCAGTGTATCAAATGTCTGTAAAATTACTTGTGTTCTATGTTGAAACATCTTGTCCATGACAGGAAACAGAAAATGAAGCAGATGTCTCTGAACACAAAACAAACTTTTTTTTAACATTGAGAACATGTTTGCATTTCAACTCGACCGTTTATATTTGTTTCAAAATCCATTAATATCAATGTGTTTCCAGTCATTTTCCATGCAAGACATATATAGAAAAAAACTACGGAATTTCCATTTCCCTGAAATCATATTAGTATTGATTGAATTGATCGTATCTCCTTTGTCGTTCATGGTTACATATTTTTCGATTAACTTGTTCAGTCTATTTTATGATATTTGGTTGAAGCAATCAGACTACACTTATCGATTGTGAGTCAGGAAACAAATCTGGATTTGCCAGAATGGGAAAATAAAGAAGAAGACCTGATTCTGTACAAATGGATCCTAGACATCGAATATCCTGCTAAACGACAGAAATTAAATCGGGTGGATGTCAAATGTCACATTTTCACGTATCTGCGGCAACATAAAAAAGAATAAATAAAAATAAGTAATTTGCGCTGAGCAAATAATAATTTATTCATATGGCTAAAGGCAATCGAATTCCATATTAAATCTGAAAAGACTTAGTCACAAGGATTTACCTCAGCTAAGAAAAAGAAATGAAATAAAATAGCTATCAATTCAATCTGGCGTTAATATATGGCATCTTCGGAGTTTTGTCTGCCGTTGCGTGTTGAGAAAGAATTGACAATTTTCTGCTCTGTCGCTAGCGTTATAACCTCCATCTTGATTATGAGGAAAGTTTCGATTCTTTTACCGATGCTCCACATGTTAACAAGAAAAAGCCGATGTCTCAGTCATTAGGATTATGAATAAAATATTGTGAGACTGTTTCATAATAAAGTACTACTTTTAAAATCTGGTACATTCTCCGAATTACTCTTTTCAGATTTTGCCATTATAAATGCGATATTATTAATATTTTTCTGCATGAACTTCTGAGATGATAATTCATAATTATTTATACTATATGCATTCGCACTAATGTCCTCATCTGGTTTTCTACATATCTATCGATCCATGAAGGATTACCCACTTGTAATGTAAATAATGTAAATTGAGTATTATGTCACTGTAAGACCTCATGAATATAATAAAGTTTTGACATAGAAGTTTTAACAAGACATCATTTTATAACAGTTGGCATAGAATAAACGAGAAATGTTTCCTATTAGCACATTAGATTTTCTGTCATACAATATGACATTATTAAAGCTATTATTTTCTCCCTTTGAATTTCTGGAATGATGAGTTTTAGTTGTTTCTACTATATAAATTCCGATTTATATTATCCCAACGTCGCCATATTTCTGCCCTCCCGCCTATTTTAGGTGTCGATCCGGTTAATTCCGTGAATGCTATCCGGTATGAAATGTAAAAAAACGTCAGATGAGATTTTAATAAGAATTCACTGTAAGGTTGCCTAAAAGCTTTTGAATTTTCGACATTGTTTTTGTTTTCATTTATATATACTTCAGGACCCTACAGACAGAAAATAAACCTTTCGGCAACTTCAAATAATAATTGTAACCTTCTGCCACTGTTAGAAATATGAAGAAAAAAATTCAATTCTACTTCTAAAACGGATTCCTATTTAAAAACATCATTAACTTTGGGGACTTGAACACAAACCAGACTGCAAGATGGATAGCTAAAGATAATGGGAAAAAATCGTTGGATCTCTGTAGCTTTCCTGAAATTATTTGAATCTTTACCTTTACAAAGTCAGATCAGACCGAAAAATGAAATAATGCTCTTACCAATATATCGATCACTTCTGCTAACGAAACTTATCTTGACGTAAATAGACACTATATTAAATAAATGTCGGGCTTTATTTGTTGACCTTGTTTATGTTATGTTTTAAGGGCAGAAATGATCGATCGAGAAAAAGGTCTGTGTTTATAAGCAGTAATTCGGACTTTGCTAACCAGACGCTCCTATGTGATTGAATGGTTAACAGCAAGTCATATCAAATAACGGTTCCCATTAGGATTAAAGGTTCGATTCCTATTAGAACATGTCGGCCGGTAAATTCAATTAATACTGTTTAATTAAAAATCATTGAGTCTGAAATAAACCTCAACAGAATGCAGAAAGCACTGGACGGCCGTTTCATCCTATATTTGGGACTCATCAGACTCAATGAATTACTTAATTACAATTATCAAATCCTTCTAACAATTTCTATCATGTGTATATCATTGCTTGATCCGGCTTCAGTTTGAGCGGTTTGGTGATACTAGTCGTGGATCTTGGGAGCACAATCCTATGGTTACAGAGAATTTCAGTTGAGTTCTACCTCGGAATATGTGAGCGAGTGGCTATATATTGAGTCTGATTTGCTACCACTCCGTCACAGAGGCCCATTGGAGCAGTTGGTATGACGTTTGCTTGATAACTCAACTGTCAGGGTTTCAATCCTCAGTAGTGGATGCGCACTGCTGATGAGTCCCACATATAGAACAAAACGGACCGTCCAGTGCTTTCTGCATTCTGTTGAGGTTTCTTTCAGACTCAATGAATTAGTTCATTATATATATATATATATATATATATATATATATCATGAACTCTCTCGTCGGTTTCGATGTATGAGGATCTGACAACCAACTGATTCAGTTATGAATTTTGTGCGATAATCTGAAGTGGCACTTAAGACTTGCTAGTGATTTACAAAGGAAGCCAAATATGGCGCAACAGTGCGATGAGATCTCTGTTAGATTGTCCGACATTTTAGATCTTGTTCTCGCTTCTTGAAGACTGAAAACTACTGAGTTAGCTAAACACGTTAATCTACATTCTACCCACTCCAAGGCTAAGCACTCGAGGGTGATTTGAGGTATATTGACAGCTGAGAATTTGCTCTTCAGCTTGTCTTTGTATCTTATCCATGGGCGTCCTACATTCCCGTAGACTTGTTCTAACTGGCTGTACATTAGGATCTTGGGTATCCTGTCTTCAGACATTCTTAAGACATGGCCAGTCCACGGCAACTGAGACTGTATGAAGAAAGTTTCGAATCCTCCACTATTACACCTATTAAACAGGATGTCCTGTCTTGAAGGCTAACTCTACAGATGGTACGTAGACAGATCTTATGGAAAACATCCAGCTGGCGTATATGATAGCTGTATGGAGTCCACGACTCTGAGACTTACAAAAGGATGGCAAGTACAACAGCTCTGTAAACCCAAATAGTCTTATCCAGTCGAATAACCCGCTCATCCCACAAACGATGGCGAAGATTGCCGAAAGAACTGTTAGACTTAGCGATCTGATGCATGATTTCATAATTTAAAGATCAACTGTAGTTGACTTTGCTACCATGATATGTGAAAGACTTTACATAGTTCAGGGGTTTGTCTTCTACTTTCAATGATCTCTCTTGATATTTGCAGACTGGGGGTTTTCGTTTCTCACCACAGAATAGCTTCGGAGTAGGACAAGGTTAGTGCACCACTTCAGTTTTCTTTATGCTAAGTGGAAGACCAAAAGCTTTACATGCAGCAGAGAAACGATGTATTAGATATTGGGCCTCCTCAAAGTATGTCGCACTAAGAGCAGCATCGTCGGCAAACAACAAATCACGGATAATTTGTGTACGAAGTTGGGTCTTGGCTTTGAAGCCCTGATGATTGAAGAGTCCACCAGTTGTTCGAAACTGAAACTTGACGCCACTCTCTGTGTCTGCGAATGCATATTTCAACATCAATGAGAAGAAAAGGGCAAAAACGATTGGGAGCATGACACACCATTGTTTGGTGCCGTTTGTGAGATCAAAGGATTCTTATATCATACAATCATACACGATATTAGCTTTCATTCCTTCATGAAAGGAGATGATTACCTTTAGAATGTTTTCTGGGATGCCGATTTTCCTCAAGACTTGCCAAAGAGTATCTTGATTCACTGTGCCAAAGGCCTTCGTCAAGTCCACAAACACCATTTACAACTTCTGTTTTTTCTCGCGAACCTTCTCTGCAACTTGACTAAGAGAAAATATCATGTGAATGGTGCCACGGCCCGACCGAAAATCACACTGGGATTCAGGATAGATGCCGTCAACAAGGTGTACAATGAATCTGTTTAGAATCAGTCTAGCTAGGATTCTACCTGCAACTGAAAGGAGTGATATTCCCCGATGATTATCACAGACACACCTGAAACCCTTGTTTTTCTACAGGTATTTGATAGAAGCGTCTTTATAATCCTGTGGGACACAGCCTGCTTTCCATATCTCCACGAAAAGGAGAAGCAACTTTTCCACCAACTTGTGGCCATCATGCTTATACACCTCTGATGGAATAGGATTCCTAGGAGTAGGCGATTTTCCAGATGAGATCTGCTTGATGGAGACACTTACATCTTGATAGGTAGGTTCAAAGGACAACTCTGGAATTTCAGTATTTTGCACAATTGATCTGGTGCCTTCCTCATCAGTAAACCGAAGTGTTGGTTAACACAGTTTCGAAATGCTCTTTCCACCGATCAAAAATATCTGACATCTGCCAAGAGAGTTTCACCATTTGCTGTGGAAATTGGAGCCACACCACTTTTCTGAGGACCCAAAACGCTCTTGAGTCTAGCATAGAAAGCCTTTACATCCTATCTGCAGCTTCCTGGAGTTCAGTGGCCTTTTCAGACAATCAACACTCTTTCATGGCTCTGAGAGCTCGTTGAACCTGATTTTTGCACTTCTTGAAAGCGAACTTCTTAGTGGACGTGTTCTTGTTATCAATCCATTCTTTATGAGAAGAGTCGATTTGATATATAAGCTGATGAACGTCTGTATTATTGTCATCGAACCAGTCTTGATGTTTTCAATGTGGTAGGCCGAGAACCTCCAAGGACAAACATTTAAAATATACGAAAGAATGTTGGCAGATATGAGAAACATAATTTTGTTGTCATTAGGTACTATGTTTGTGACTGATTGAATGCTGTTCAACTCAACGGTATGTTTAAAATATGACAGGTCACTTATATGTCATCTATTCATGACTAACAGCTTTCAGAAAATTAAAACGAACTTTACAATGTTTTCTGCAAAAAGTTCACTTATTCTATATACAGGGTGCTTCAAGAAATTCTATATAATTTTTACATCAATAACGTGAACAATTCTCGGTCATATGATCTCAAATTTTAAGAGCAACTGTAGAAATCACTCATTATCATATCTTTACGGTATTTCCATTCAGGTATAGATATGTCATACACTGTAAAAGAAATGGCGGTTTGTATATTAGAGTATACCGAGGCACAGTATAACTTGACAGTGCGGCGTCATCTGTGGGGGAATTCGTTAAAAAGAAATAATTGCAATTAAGTGGTGCAGAGTAGCTGGAAATAGATAGACTGTCGACTTGATGTTGTTCCTGTCATAGGCTAGGCACGTATTGAAAATTTGTGAAAACTTGTGAAATCATTCACGAAATCCACATTCCTATGAATTTCTCATTTAAATGTTGATGAATGAATCTTATTTTGCTCAAAATATAGTTTCATTTGCCTAGACTGTGTAGTTACTCAGATATTTGCATCAAATGGTATCAAATCCTTTTAGACACTTTCTATAATAATGGTTATTCAGAATTCGTTTTCTCCTAATAATATGGATTTCCTGCTTACATTTTACAAAATTGAAAGTGAACTTGTATAGAAAACCTCTTCTTTAAATTACTCCCTGATCTGAGACGTCTAACATTAAATTTCGTAAATCCCAATTTTTTAATCTGCGTAGATTTTTTATTCGACTTATCCCTGTAAATATTACATTTAAAAATGGTTTCCGCTTGTCACATTCCTAATCATTTACATTAATATATTTATGGCGCTATTTGTGACATCACTCGTCTTTCTCTCCATTAATTTATGTTAAATATCTATTAATATTTTATTTATATTCATCTATTTTCCATATGAATAATAATGTGCTATTTAAAATTGCATGAAGCTTGTCAAATTCGAAAATATTTTAATACTTCAAAAATTCTATGACGCTTATCACCTTACCGCGTCTTATATCTGTCTCCATGTCTTTGTCAGTGGCAGCCATTTTAGATTCACTGATTTGAACATTGTTGTTATGTATGTCATTGTCAAGCATCATTCAAATATTTCCGTTTGCGTATCCAAACAAAATGGCAAGGAGCAGTAAAATAATGTGAAAAATTTTTTTTGTTGATTCTCCTTTAGAAATCATCTTGTTAAATTCATTCAATTATCAAATGTCTGACAAATTAGATTGGGCTATCGAAACAACTATGTGTTTCCTGTTTTCCTGTTAATTATCCTGCGAGAAATGGCATTTCAAATGGCTTTTATAAACAACACCATCTACAATCTACATAACTTTTTAATCGGGTTCACCTGATTCAAGACAGAAAAGCCACTAAAACACAAGGGATTACTGGATGTGGAAGAATTAGGAATAGAATCATTAATAATAACCGGGAAAGGGAAAAGAATAAGCAGGAGGACAGTAAATAGCAATTGACATTGCATTTAAATTTTTGAAGTTTAAACTTGGCTGGAAAGCATGAAAACAGAAAGGTCCACAAGCTAGAAGTGCGTGGAAAGAAACTGTTAGCGTAGAATTAACGTTTTTATCTAGCCAGCTCAACTGTAAATTAGTGAGATCTCGATGCTATTCAAAAACTGCAGGTATCATAGCGAAGAGATCACCCGAAAAACTACAAATGAAAGTATTTATAGAAAAGACACAGAGAGGCAACATTATGGCAGTGGGAAAGTGACTGAAGCCGAGCCACTATATCAGGACAGACAAAATTGCTGATTCCTCTTTCAAATATATTAACGAAATCAAGGTAAATAGCAGCGGCGACAAAGCGACAAGAAGTTGTGGCGGTCCGTTGTCGTTCGCGTACTCTAAAGGCATTCCAAATATTACAAAGTTAGGTTGAAGAAAAAAGTCACACTCCTATAAATGATACTGGAAAAAATCACATATCCACTGAAGCAATGAAACAATTCCAACTACAGTTTGAGTGAAAAGGAGAGAAGATATTATGCTCTCGATGTCAAACAAATACGCTTGATATGAAAATGTATATGGAATTTCTAAGAAGAAAAATATAATATATATATATATATATATATATATATTTATATATATGTGTGTGTGTATGTGTGTGTGTGTGTGTGTGTGTGTGTGTGTGTGTGTGTGTGTGTGTGTAAGCGAAGACATTAAGGAAGACGTGACACGAGGGAACCAACGAACTACAAAATATCATAAATTAATGAAAATTCTTATTACTTAATCGGAAATGTTTGTTGTTTGTATTAGTCTGGATTGTCAACATATTTATTAGTTCATTAATTTCTCTTTCACTTATATGTGATATCCACTTTAACTGTTTCCGCTGTTGAAAGACATCGACTAATATGGTTTGTTTTATTTCGTGAATGTCTTTTTGACTTTTTAGCAATTGTACACAAGTTTCGAATAAAAATTATCCTTGCTAAGATCTACAGGTTTCATTCGATCATTGAGCTTTATATATGCATATATGCACATATACCTACCTACATATATATATATATATATATATATATATATATAGTGTGTGTGTTTTTAAATATAGGATTTAACTCATAATAAATTCCTAATGCATTTTTAAATGAGTTAAATATTTAAATTGCTAACAAGCATTAAATAAAATTCTTCGTGAATTTTTGAACATTTAAATTACTATGAAACGTAAAAAAATTTTTAACCTAAATCGCTAAAACTATACCACCCCTTTCCTTCCTGCGTACACCCTAAATACATCTTCTTTTTCTTTATTTTTTCTTTTTCTTTTTCTCTCTTCTCTCCTTCCCTTTCAACATATCATTTCCGTTGATTTGACCGATTTAATAGGTCAATGTCTGATCCTTACCCCCTCATTCCACAATATTAAGTATGATAGAAAGAAATACAAAAATAAACCCTCTCTAAACTCGGCCATGTTTCTCACAGCACTCTTCGCTACATTCGCCGTTAAATTTTATAAACTTAATACTACCCGTCAAATGTGTAAATTTTCATTTCATTTTTCGTTTCACCTTTTGAAAGTGATGTCTGATGATCCAGAGTACTTTAAAAGGTCCCTGGTGAAATAAATTATTACAATGGAGCCTTAAAGTGGTAGGTTTTTCTTTAAATTATTAGCTCTGAATTTCATTGAGCTCTCAGGATTTCATCCTCCTTGAGAATACCCATAAGGATTACCAAGTTTTTCGTAACTTATATATATATATATATATATATATATATATATATATATATATAGTAAACCAAATATACATGAATGATATAATTATAAGAAATATATACAATAATCCAGCACTCTCTCCATTAAAAATTAAACCCAACATACTACAAAAATGACTTTTAACTTGTACTATGAAGTTCCATTCTTTGTCCACAAAAACAATGTATATGTACAACGTGAGAGTATTTCCATGGATTCAGTTCTGCGTTCAAACTTTAGTAACAGTTATTGGCTAACCTCGAAAATAATACATTGAATATTTTAAAAATTCTCCATCTATCTAAATAATGTTCATAATATCCTCATCTTATTAAAAAAAAACATTGGTGAAATACACGAACTACCAAAGAATAAAAAGAAACGCTATGCTTAAGTTCACATATGAAGATATAATAATAATACATTTCCTTTCCTTTCTATATATTACTAATAATAATAAATTCAATACCCCTATATATAAATTCTACTAGCATAAACTCGTGTACTCTTATTTCTAAAAGGGAATGTCCTAACTACTACAAAATAGCAATTATACAAAATTTAATAAACTGTGCAAACGTTAACACGTATACAAAAATGATTCTCTACACTTTACTAAAAACAATGCAACAAAATGTTATTAACAATAACTTTACTTACTACGCTGCTCATGTACAAATCAGGCGATGTGTTATAAATTTGAACATGAATCGAATAGAACATAATTCTTCCTCAAATAAGCCTAATCATATCAATGTTTGATATTGTAATCAGATGCATTTTAAATACAGTGTGCGGCTGGTATTTGAGGACATACAGATTTAAGATTAATACTGCTTCCCACTAACTTCTAATGCTTTTATTTTTCAGAAATCAAGAATGATTAACCCTATGAAAACAAATGTAATGAAGAAGCATGCATTAATTGTGACATTAAAGGCAGATCATAGCGCATTGGATATTGCAAGTTACCTCAGATTTGCAAGGTCGTTTGTCCACAAGATACGAAAAGTTCCCCAATGTCAGTATCAAAACGTAAAAGACATTCTGTACGTTCTGATGAAGTATGAACAACCGAATTTATTCAGGAAGTCAAGCAGACAATTGATGAAAACCGAGGTCAATCAATGAGGTCAATTGCCAAAAAGCTGCATGTGACTAAAAAAACAATCAGAAGGAGTGTTCATGAAGACATTCGATACGAGTCCTACGTGATGAAGAGCGGTCAATTTATATCTGAAAAAACAAAAGAAAACCGTTTACACAGATCCAAAAGGCTTTTAAACTTAAAAATCCTTCAAAAGCTGGTGTGATTTTGTTATTCTCAGATGAGAAAAATTGTGATCAAGATCAAAAACAGAAGAAATGACAGATAGCTTTGTTCAGATCCTTCTGAGGTGCTAAGAGTTATTGTGCACAAAATTTCCTTCAAGTGATATGGTATTGGGTGTTGTTAGTAATGAGGAAAGTATTATGGCACCGCACTTTTTTCCACAAGGTCTTAGAGTAAATTCTGCTGCTTACATCGAGGTACTAGAAACAGTTGTCAAGCCCTGGATTGACAACATATGCAACGGCAGGTTTTACATATTCCAGCAAGACTCGGCTCTATCCCACAAGGCAATACAAACACAAGAATGGATGGCTGACCATTTGTACGATCATATCACACCCAACATTTCGCCTCCTAATTCTCCTGATCTCAATCCACTAGATTATTATGTGTGAAGTGTTGTTGAGAAGGAGGTTAATAAACAGGCTCATAACACCAAAGACTCTCTTAAAGCTGCAATAGTTCGAGTAATGTCGGGCATAAATAAGGACAGATTAATCAGAACTTGCAGCCGATTTCGGCCTTGTGTAGAGGAAGTTATTGATGCTAGTGGTGGTTTTATTGAATAAAATTAAAGAATAGTTAGCTAAATTTTATGTTTACTTGTTTGTAATCAAATATAATTGTATTCATTTGTTCAGCAGGTTTTTTTTACTAATCCATAAAATCTGTCCTCAGATACCAGCCCCTGTATAAACAAGATGAAAGATCCTAAAAGAAAATCATACATACTAATATGACCCCAACAGTTCCGATTAATTATATACTATACATAATTTACTACTGCTAAATCACCCGATATAACTCCTCCTCACTAATTAACTTATTGGAAAACTCAGAATAAATATCAATTTCAATATTCCTAGGGAGATGCATCTCCGACAAAAAAGAACTAGTACATATGTGGCTTGTACCACATTCACGTTATCAAGAAGACTCACTCTGCACATGAATGTTTTATCATCCATTAGTTAACATCTACAAAAACATTCCTGTCCACATCAATTCACTTATAAGCATCTAATAATAATTCAATTATTAACTAAGTTGCCTCCATTATATTAAAATTATGACATTGACGTTAAGTTCAAGATCATATTCACAATTGTAACAATTCAACCACAAAGAATTTCTCTTAAACCATAACTTTTTAAAAAAATCAGCATTTGCGACTTTGCGAATGACCCGAAATGTTAACGGTTTTGCCATAAAAGCAAAAATTAGTTGCGATAGACATCAAAACTCTGAAAATGATATTGGAAAATATCGAAAGTTCTGGGGAAAAATAAAAATGAATAGATATAACCAATGTACCTTTCTTGCTGTTTTTGAACATGAAACCAAAAGGCTTATACGTGATTACGAAAAGACTGTATTGAAAATGAGTAAACAAATCATGTCTACATTGTTTTATAAGATATGTTTAAATGAAAATATGCTGCCTAAATAACTGAATATATATATATATATATATATATATATATATATATATATATATATATATATATATATATATATATAAGTGTGTGTGTGTGTGTAATTTTTCTTTTAAACATGTTGTGTTGAATGTTAAAGACAACATCGACCTGCATATTTTCTTTTGAAGTTTATACAAGCCAAAAGATCGAAGAATACGTTATAAAATTTAAATATATTATAAACATTGTAGCATGATTCCAGAAATATTGTAGTCTATACGATTAATAAGAGGTCTTTTGCTTTTAATATGTAATACTTCTAAGATTTTAAGGCGTCTAATGTCTGTAGGTTTATCCATAATTTTAGTAGTATCTATAAGTATTTTACGTATATCAGATTGCAGAAGGGAAACAGTATGTGACATAATATGTTGTTTAATGCAGCTAGAATTATTTAGATGCATAGTTAATCTTCTGGATAGCCATGTGGTTGTAAATCCAATATATGTATGAGGATTAGAAGAGCATTCTTCCATAGGACATTTAAACTCATACACAACATTGGTTCTATCAACAACCGCAGCAACTGGAGAAGGGTTATTTAAAACCTCTAACCTGATAATGAGCAATAACGTATTCGTCGATCTTTTGGCTTGTATAATAAAAACCTTTTTCACGCCGTCACATGATTAAAAATCTTCGCCATGTACGTGAAAACATCTTCGCGTCTTTTGAAATTAAAAGGATTTTAACGTTTATTGAGTTTGTAAAAAAATGTAGCAACATGATTCCGCTACAAGACAATTGGCAAATGCTTTTAAAAAATATTGACTAAAAAGATTTTAACCTTGAAGATGAACAATGATGTTCGAAAGTACTAGATTATCGTACGGACAATATTTATTTCGATATCATTTTCAAATTAAACGTCTCATTAGAAAATATGAGAAAATTCCAATGAAAATATGCAGGACAATGTTGTCTTTAACATTCAACACAACATGTTTAATATATATATATATATATATATATATATATATATTGAGTATTTAGGCAGCAAGCCTTCATTTATAGATGTTTAATTAAGGACGAAGGGCAAGGTACTGCGATGAAGGTTTTTATTTAATTTTTCTTGTGTTTGAACAAGTTTTTTTTTCTAGACAGTTTCTACACACTCTAACTGTTCAAATATCCTATAATTCTGAAGGGTTTCGCCTGAACTTATAGCCAGTATCAAAGATGATTTTATTTTTTTTAATTGGGTGTATGGGTTGTGTGTATGTTTCTATAGTTAAAAGCACATTGTGGCCGTGTTCGTAGTTAATATTATTGTGTGTTATTATTAGGGATTCCATTATTTTTAATCTTTTTTTGCATGAGGATAAGGTCATTATGTTTGTATTTTTTACCAGTATGTTTCGGATGGATGCTGGTTAGATTTTGTGTGTCTTTAAATGTGTTCTAATAGAACTGTGGTCGGATACGTGTAACATAAGGTCTGGAGAGGCATGTAATAGTGTAACCGATTTAATTATTTAATGAAACACACACACACACACACACACACACACACACACACACACACACACATATATATATATATATATATATATATATATATATATATATATATAAAGAGAGAGAGAGAGAGAGAGAGTTCGCCTAAAAATGTATACACACTTCGGGAAATGAAAATATCTATCTGTATAATTTTAATAATAAATTTATTCAGACATCACGACAGTAATATAATATACATTTGGACTCTACAATCACAAGACATGGTTAAAATAGTTATCATTTACTTCCAAACTTTTATTAGTACGAAGAACTACTGGTTGGTCAACGTTCCAAACTGCCCAGTGGGATTGCTTTACATGCATGATCAATTTCTTGTCATGTTGTATGTATTTGCAAACCAAGTTTCCATTCATAGAAGATTAATTAAGATTCCGGGGAGTTATTTGTTAAAGAGTAATTGTTTACTTCTATAGAAGCATTAAAAGTAAAATCAAGTTCAATACAAATTCATCAAATACCGAAAAAAACTATTAATATTTTCAATATAAAGATAAAAGTACAAACAAACGCTTGAACACCCGATGCTTTAAAATCCAGCATTATGTATGAAGACGCATTATTTGAAAAAAATACAATACTGACATCGCACAAACGTAGAAAAGAACATCTTTTGACAGATCTTCGGAATAAGAATGGGATAATATTAAATTCGAGACGAAATGCAAGAATATTATATTTCTTTGTTGCGGTCGTATTCGGGAAATCGTTTTTGTCTATAATTTTTGTGGATTAGCATTTATAATATATGCCTTAAGCTATGGCGCTTGTCAGATTCTAGAAATATTTATTTGTATCAATTAAGTGTGGACCTGTTCGTGAAATAAATGTTAACTCGATCCCTAACACCTTCAAGCGTTATATCTACTCAGGTATCGCTCATCTGAAAATCGGATTATGATAAACACATTGAGAATGAGTAAGCCATACTACATACCTACTGATATTCTGTTGTATTGTTGATACTTATGCATGTTTTATCCCAAATAAAGTATATGATGTGTGTGTAGGTGCGCGTCTGTGGGATGATATGATATGGTATGATATATTTATGGGCAAACTTGTACAAAATCAGAAATAGAGCTAATATAATGTTAGGCTGGTTTTAAAACTGCATTCAAGAAGGAAACAGATTATTTCCGCTTGGTGTTGGTTGGTTAAGTAGTTGGTTTGTTTAAGCAGCAGATCACCCTTTATGGTTTATTTAACGCTGGAATCTAAACATTTTGAATATAATTTTATGACCTCAACTAAATATATTTTGAGCGTATCTGTCTTCAGTCAATTACAGATGAAATGTATTGTGGGTCATTTTGCTACAAACTTTATTGTGCTAATTCTACTAAATTTGTATTGTTGGTAATTCTACTAAAAATATATTGTTGGCAAATCTAATATAAAGTGTACTGTTGACAATTCTGCTATAATTATGGATAGTTGGTCATTTTACCAAGATTGTGCATTGCTGGTATTTTTACTATACATATGAATTTTATAATTTCATAGAGTTTTATTTTTTATTTTTGCGGAGTTAGCCCTAAAAGGAGCCTTACCCGGGGTCAGCGTGCACCTGGAAACAGTAGTCTTTAAAAGGTGGTTCCACGCTTCTCAAAACCTTTAATATCTCGGTCAGAGGCTTTGCTGCTGGAATTAGCTTCTTGTCATACCAAGGACAAAGTGTGCGATTCAGTATACAATTTTACACACACACACACACGCACACACACACACACACGCACACACATATATATATATATATTAATATAAGTTTTGGCAATATATCTATGTATTTAGGCATATAAATGTAAATATCACTTTAGTCCGATGAAGCCATAAAGGACGGAACAGGAAGCACAAAACTTTTTCCTCTTTCTCATTCAGCTGAAAAGGGCAGGTTAAAATTGTTTGGCATCAGACCATCTGTCTTCCCAGTTTGTGAGAGGGAAAATATCATTCAGGCCTACAATAGTGGTACTAACAATCATACTCTGTCTTTCATCTT
>OZ038475.1:37415495-37525495 GCA_964036315.1 Acanthosepion esculentum | reverse complement strand
ATGCTTATAAACTATTTACAAGAAACTAAACAAAATCATGTTAGTAATAACCCCCCTCACACACACACAAACCTTAAATGTGGCAGAAATATCAGTTAACTGGACGAAATCGATGCGGGACTATTAGAAAATAGAAAAAACATTCATCCATCCCAAGCACTCACACAGACATGCACTCATTCTGACACAACAACAAATACGAAAAACACACACGCGAAACGAAAGGCTCCCCGCGTCCACCAGAGAACTGACATCACTGAGCACCTAAAGAGGGAGGGGATGGGGAGTTAAACTAAAGGAATAAAGGGACAGAAATAAAAGAGACTAATGAGCAAACACACCCTAGCTAAGTTTACTGGGAAAGAAAAGAAAAACTAAAGAATCAAATACCAAAAACCTACTCTAGCCTAAATCCAGGGATGGGTTGCCCAATTTCAATCCAGGAAAACATTATCCTTTTACCTAAACGGTATCAAAATGCCACTCCAGGTCGCCCCCTTTTACTCGGCACAAACGCGCAAGATTCACCCACCTTTTGCGAAATTCTGATGAGGTGAGTCGTCGCCTTTCTGTCCTAATCTTGACTTTAAGCTGATGCTTAAAGAACAAGATCAGTTGGGAAGAAGTGAACTTCTTGCCTTCATAGAATTCCTTCTGACGCGTCGTCCAAATCACGACTCTGATAAAATCCAATAAACAAAAGAACATAATGTTCAGCACCACATTGCTACAAATAGAACTGTCCTCAAGGACAAAGAACTTCCCCTGCAGCATGCGGACTATGAGGCCTTCAACAAGCTTGCACAACGGTACTACCACCCTGAAATGAAAGAAGGCGTAACCAATGGTCTCGACTTCCCCAATACAGCGACGGCAGTTTGGAGATTTCTCCAAGTATGCTGAACCAAGTCTTTTGCCGACCCAGAGGGCCCCACGAATCGCCAGCCAGGCGAGTGATGCCTCATCGTTATTGAGGCATTTCAACTCGAGTATCTTGACCGGCCCATCCGTTCAGAGGAAAGGTCCGGGAAGAGAAACTTCCTTCCACGTACCCAACCGCAAGCCAACATACTTATCGCGGTTGATCTTGGCCGCTGTCACCATCTCATAACCACTGATCTCTTCGCTGACTTCGTCAATCTCGGCTCTGCTCGACACATAGGCAGAATATCTGGCTGAGGTGGTAGCGCCTGGCAGGGAAATTCCGCGCAGGACGGGATTCGCCTTTAACTTGCGAAGGAAAGGTTACAACGCAAAAACGTAAAGCAAAGGCGAAAGCGGACAACCTTGACGAATGGAACGAGACACGAAAGGCTCCGATCTCACCCCATTCACTTCTACCAGCGCACAGGGAGTCGCATACAAAAGTCGGATCCAAGAGCGAAAGTCGGGTCTGAAACCGGCCGCCGAAAGGACAGCCTCCAGAAAACGATGGCCAACCTTATCGAAGGCCTTGAACTGATCTAAATTGATCAGCGCGGCTTCACTGTCGACTTGTTCTAAGATCAAGCGCACGATATGAAGGTTATCCTGAATAGTCCTCCCCTTCACAGCACAAGTCTGTTCGGAACCAATCAGACTAGACAGGACAAACTGCAAACGGTTGGTTAAGATCTTCGCCAAAATCTTTAACTCAGTGTTTAACATGGTTAAAGGGCGAAAGTTATCTAACTCATCGCCACCCTTCTTGTACATACGTAGCAACTTTATCACACCCCTGGTGAAGCGTTGAGGTATAGATCCCCACTTCATCCAGTGGTTGAAAATTAGTTCCAGCAAAGGAACAAAAACGGGCGACTGCCTCAAGTAAACTTCGTAGGGAAGACCATCTAGTACCGGAGATTTATCCAGGACACCTGTTTCAGCGCTTCCCAGATTTCCGACTCTGTGATGGGACTCTCGCACCCAGCCGCTTCAGCTGCCATGAGGCAAGGAAATTCCGCTAAATAGGCGTCGAACTGAGCAGGGCTCAGATCGGACTCCCTGGTGAAAAGATCCTGAAAGTAACCTCGAAAGTCCTCGCATATGCCAGTGTTTGTAGTCACGGTCCGCTTATCCGGCAATGTGACGCACGCGATATGTCGTCGAGAGGCGGTCCGATTTTTCTCTGCACGCAATTGAGCTGCCATATTCGTCGCCTCAGAGGAGATTCTTTTTAACATGGCCGAAACTACCAGAGCTTGTTCCTTGTTGATAATCAAGGAGGACAACTCTGTCTTAGCTAAGGCTACTTCCCCACTATCACGGGATTTCACTGCCCGATCAACTTTTTCTTCTAAAGCCGTTTGCGCCGGTAATCTATCTAGATTGAGTCGACGACTAAAATCGGCAGCAAACGTTCTAATTTTGGATTTTAATTTATCCCACCAGGCATTCCCTTAAACCGACCCCGTCAATTTCCTCTGTATCATTAGTTGCAGCTGGTCCCGGAAATCCTGCTCACCAAATAATGAACAGTTTAATTTCCAGTCAACCTAACCTTAGGCTTAAATAAGTTTACACGGACCCGGACAAGCCTAGGATCCGAATAAACTATATAATGGAGGCTTGGACACCCTAAGATCTCTACATCGACTCTCCTAACTAAGACTCGGTCGAGGTAGCTAGCAAGCGTCTCAGTAGCCGAGTTGCCACTATTTGTCCAAGTCAATTCCGGTACTTATCGACAAGATCAAACTTATCGATAAAGCCCCGAAATGGTTTCACGTCCTGGTTGTTAGTACGCGGTTTTTGCACTAAACGACCTATATCGGGGTCAAGGACGGCATTCCAATCCCTCGCTAAAACTACGATGAGATGTCGTCAAGAACGGCTCGATCTGCCGAAACAAAGCAGGCCGCTCAGAAGAGTTATTGGGCACATAAACCCCAATGAGACGCAGAGCCTTATCCTTTATAGTAACATCCAGCACGCAAAGTCTGCCGGCCGGATCTGCTAATACAAGAGTACATGCAGCTTCAAAGTCTTGCTCACTAACCCAGAGACACCCCTCAAACGACCATCAAAACATGCTGAATAAAGGGAGAACCCTTAGACAGCACGTCCTGATGGTCATGAGAAGAAAACTGTGTCTCTTGCATACAAGAAACATTCACCCTGAGGGGCTGAAGGTCGCGAGAGAGCCTCGCCCTTTGAGACTCCGACCACAGGCCCCGGACATTTACACTTGCTAACCAGAGAGCCATACTGAAGACCGATTAGGGTTGCTTTCATGAATTGAACATGGCATGGGTTAGGATACGGACAGCCTCCCCCATAGACCCATGACCCATCTCAGTCTTGAGGGTACCGTCTTGGGAGATTCCGCCGATATCCCAGGGGGAAGTCAGTTTTAGTGCTCTATAGAGGGAGGGGGTGAATTTTTTCAGTTTATGTACGATAGCAATGGGCGGGGTCATTTTGAACGAAGTAATAGCTTCATCCAACATTGGCCAGATATCTTTCGCCCCTGTCTCAGATCTTATCACAGTTATCACCCTTTGGGCGTAAGGGAAATGTAACGGTTCTTCTATATATGTGTCCCCAAATTGCTTAATTGATAACAGGTATTTAAGATTTTTTGATCTTGTTACCGTTAATCCCTAGCTTTCTCTGCTTGCAAAGGTGATAGGTTTACAAATGTCAGTACCAGGATTGTATATATGTTTTGTTATTTTTTTCTCTGTTGAATGCTGCGTGGGGCTTCTGTGTCTTTTGTTTAGTGGGGGGGGGCATTCCCGAAGATTAGATGGGAGAAGAACTGGGGGTGTGGCGGGGAGTATATAATTGTCTAAAAGGTCTGGGGTCTCTACTGAGAGGGAATGTGGGCTGGGCAGAATAAGTGGAAGGAGAGGCAGGTGATGACTTCTCTCTACAAAGAGGGGTTGAGGGATGTGGAGAAGGTGGTGTGTCGGAGGATGTGGAGGGACTGGTCTTCTTTATAGAGGAGGACTTTTGTTGACGGGATGTGAGCGCTGAGGAGAGTGTGTGGTGTGTTTAGGAGAAGGAGAGTTCTTGATGATGACCCAACCTGTGGTATGAACACTCCGGTCCCGGTAGACGGCATGCCCATTAGAGAGGAGGTGGTTTTTAAAGATACGGTCAGAGTGGGGGTTTGGTCGATTGGGGCCTGACTTCCAGAGGCCTTCTTCTCTGGAAAGGAAGAGGAGACGTGACCAGTCTCTCCACACTTCCGACAAACTGGTTTACGGCCGGTCACAATGACCGGCAGCATCAGGACACCAACGCCAAGCCAGTTGGGGATGGAGACGAAGGTCTTACGATCGACCATAATATCGAAGCTCCATCTTCCAGTCAGGCTATTACAAGAAGCACCCAGAATCTCGCCGTACTGGGCCAAGAAAGCCGCCAGGTTCTCCCCGATAACCTGAGGAGGGACCTCATGTACTGGTCGTTCGCCAGCCCTCGTATTCTGCACGAAAAATTAGAACTTTGGTGTTTAATTCTCAGCTTGTGGCTTTTACGCAGTCTTCGTCGGTGGGTAACAGAACGTCCCACATGAAATCGCCCTTGCCCTTAACGATTCAAAGTGGCTTAAACGCTAGGGACCCCAGTGTTTTCACCACTGTGTCTTTCGTCGAACGACAACATTTTGCGCGAACGCTTGTCGACGACGAAAACGGACACTATTCTTTTGTCGATTTTCTTAATTTCAACTGGATCCTCCAAGAGCCCACCTTCTACCACAAGATGTGCGTAACTCTTGGCACGCTCCAAGAACTCCGCAATATCGATAATGCATTTTGGATGGAACTTCCAACAAGAGGGCGATTCCCCGGCCTCTCAATTACCACTTGAGTTGTCTTTTAATTGGTCTACAATCTTGCTCTTTTCGGCCTGCCTAGATTTAGAGGCTTTTTTGAGCACGTCCACAATTTCTTCATTTGTAGGAATTGTGGGTATGGCTGGATACTCATCAGTGTTATACTTGCCAGGTGGATCTTTCTTTGTGTTGAACAAATGCTTCCTTAACGATCTCCTGAAGTAAGACATTTTAGGCTTTTTTTTCAAAACTAAAAAACAATGTACTTTTTTTCCTTCTTATCTATTTTTTAAAGGGAAAGGGAGGGGTGAAAGGGAGGGAATAGATAATAAGTTCCACCTTATAGGCGAAACTAAAAAAGAAAATTTAACAGACAAAAATAACAGCAGGTGACAGACAAATATTAAAACACCAAGCTCACCTGAAAGCGAGACAGCAAAGAACAAATAAATAAATATACACAAAAAATCACATGACGAAAGAGAGAAAATCAAACAAGTTTCACTTAACGGCGAGAGAAAATTAAAAAAGTACAATAAAAAATAGACAAAAATTAAAAGAACAAAGTTCGGCTAAAGGCGAAACCATAAAAAGGAAAACACAAAAAGGAAAATAAACAATAAAACGAAAACGCTAGACAAAGAAAAAGGAAAAATAACGAAACTTTCAACAATAGAGTTAGTTACAAAAAATCAAAATGGCTGACGCTATGAAAGCGAGTTAAACCAATAAACAAAATAAAATAAATAGACAAATTAGACAATACAAAGATTAGAAACAAATTTAGTACAGAAAAAATTAAAAACAAACAAACACGAACAACTTAAAGGACGGAAAGAAGCAATTAAAGAAAGAACAAGAATAAAGAAAACGAAGATAGATTCAAAAGAGAAATTTAAAAAAATGAAAATGAAATAAGAAAACTAGAATAAAAATAAAAAAGAGCAAAAATTAAAGGGGTAAAAATAAAAAATGGGGAGAAGAAAAAATCAAAAAACTTTTTCAAAAAAGTCGTAAAAAAGGCGGTAATAAAAAAACAAACTCAACCAAAAACGAAGTTCAACACAAAATGGTAAATTCCCAAAACACAATCGGGCGTTAAACAGCAGTCAGCCAAGGTCACAAAATGACGACAAAAAAGTCAGGACACTCTGGCTAAAATGGCAATGAAAGAACAGAAGTATATATAGCCTACAACATAAAAACATGACCATGTGACCAATATAAAAAAGACCAAACAGTAACACAACAACGGGGGTAGGGGTAAACCTATTTATTAATCAACATAAAAAACAGAAACAAGAGAAGAAAACCAAACCTATGGTAGTAACCGATACATATCTTGAAGCAGGTAACAAAATGTATTAATCATAGACTATCCACAAATTCATCGAATAGGAATATTTTTTAATGCAAACAAAATAATCTATGAACAGGCCTTAATGAAAAGTGGACATAACAATAAACTAGAATATATTAATATAAATGATGACCATAGAATAAAAAACAAACGCAGAACTAGAAGTAGAAATATACTATGATTTAAACTCCCCCCATATAATTCTACGGTGAAAACTAAAACAGGCAAAGTATTCTGTAGGTTTCTCGAACAAAATTTCCAAGAAACTAAAAAATGTTTAACAAAAACTATGTTAAATTAAGCTATAGTTGTATGCCCAATATGACTAGCTTGATTAATGGATACAACATGAGAAAAATTAATGATAAACCACGCACGCCTCCTCCCAAATGTAATTGTAGGAATAAGAAAGCCTGTCCTCTCCAGGGTAAGTACCAGCAAGAGTGCGTGGTATACCAGGTAAAAATATACAAGGATAGAATTAACAACACTGATGAAAAGTATATACAGGATCTAATAAAATAGTTTTAAAAAACGCTATTATAACCATATTAGTAGTTTTAATAACGAAATATTCAAACATAATACTACGTTATCTACTTACATATGGAAAATGAAACATGACTATAATAAAGACCCCATTTTGAAATGGGAGATATTAAAGAAATGCCACAAATATAAAAAAGGTAATAAGGTCTGTCCTCTATGTATAGAGGAAAATTAGTCATCGCTTTATTTAAAGAACCTAATAATTTTGTTAAATTAAAAAACGGAAATCTTAAGTAAGTGTAGACATAGAAAACGCTGGTTACTACAATAGGTTTGGTTTTCTTCTCTTATTTCTATTTTTTATTTTAATGTTGATTAATAAATAGGTTTACCCCCTCCCGTTGTTATGTTACTGTTTGGTCTTTTTTTTTATTTTTGGTCACATGGTCATGTTTTTCTGTGGTAGGCTATATACACATCTGTTCTTACGTTGCCTTGTTAGCCAGAGTGCCCTGACGATCTGCGTCGGTGAAACCTTGGTAGGTTTGTCTGGCTCTTTAGGTTGATTTACTTATATATATATATATATATATATATATATATATATATATATATATATATATATATATATATATATATTTGAATACAAAGTGTGACAGATGTAATACATTCTGTTTGTTAAATGGGCCGTTTATTTCAAATACGAATATTCATTGTAATAATGTTTGAAATTATATACAAATTAGTTTGTGTGTGTTTATATCTGTATGTGTGTGTGTGTGTGTGTGTGTGTGTTTATGTCTGTATGGGTGTGTGTGTGTGTGTGTGTTTATGGGTGTGCGAGTTAGTGAATGTTTCATGAGCATCAGAATCATATTGATTTTTTAAAGATTTTAAAAATCTAGAATGACTTTGATTCTCAAACGTGCACTGACATTGTGAATCTACTAAAACGGTTATTAAAGTCTATTCTGTCAGTACAAATAAAATAATTAGTTTAAATTTGTCTGCCATAAAGTAGACTGCCACAAGTTTAATTATAAATGATAAATCATTTACTGGAAATTTGGAAAATGGAAAGACAAAAAATTTCTTTAAAACGGTTTTGTGTTTTGAAAATAAAGACGCATACATCTTTATATTGGATTAGTCCTTGACGAAGATAAATTGTTTTGTTTTTTCTGGCTAGTCTCATTTTTATTTCCAAAACTTTCCGTGTTCCATTCTCATAGTGACCAGAACAAGATATTTATTTAAAAGTACATATAATATGCATAACCTGATATAAAACACCCGTGCAGTCCGACAGATTTCCTAAACTGAATGCCCAAATAATATGCGACAATGACACTACAGGCGGCTATTAAGCCTTACTCTTCAAGTAAGAATTGAGTTCTTCGAGCCGGTGGCGTATTTCGTATAGAAAACAAAACGTTAACATTCCCATCCTTTCTGCTGTAAGGGGTAAGATATCTGACTGATGTCAAATCAGTCGTGTTTCCATCCCGGCTTGAAGAAATCGGACGCCTAGCTGTGATAGGAACTGTGATACAGAGAAACAGTATGTCTGTGGATGACTATATATATATATATATATATATATATATATATATATATATATATATATATATATATCGATTGGTTTAAAAATTCTGATACTTTCCAGTCATATTCATCTGTCCCTGTGCTGGTAGTATCACAGATATGACTATCTTGGACCGCCTCTGACAAACTTGAAACAGCTATGACCAGCTAAGACCTACTTTGACTAGCCTAGACCAGTTCAGACAGGCTTCGACAATGTATAATCTGCTAAGACCAGCTAAAACCAGCGGCCCGAGTGAAGACACTCGGGTCTCCACGTTAATATTTGGCCTAGTGCGACCACCTGACAGAGTGGGTCTGATCAATTAAATCAACCGTTCTCTCGAGTGGTATACACATTATATACACTTATCGGTCACAGGAATACCTCCGTTAGCTGGTAGTTTCGCAGATATGACGAGCTCGGACCGTCTCTGACCAGCTTGGACAATCTATGACCAGCTAAGACCAACGGCCCGAGTGAGGACACTCGTGTCTCCACGTTAATAAACTGACTTTGTGTCAAACCTGACTCAGGGCTGCGTCAAGTATATCAGCCGTTCTCTCGAGTAGTATACAGATTCTGGGTAGGGATCCGTCCTTGCACTAGTAGTATCACGGGTGGGTGCGTAATACATGCGGGGAGAGTCAGAAAAATGTCGGTGTCTCTTTAACCTTCGCCAGTGCTTGCTATTGCATGATGCTTGGCTAATATTTTCTTGGATTTGAAATTTAACTCAGTTAAAAATCAAAACCGACATAGTACAATGGACTGACGAAAGTTACAGTTTCAATCGAAAGCTTGGTGATACTTAAAACACCTTATTTTACTCCCGCCTATCAACCAATGCACAAACATAAGCAAAATATCCAATAGTATTTAAAATAATCCAATATTCCAAAGTATTCCATTTTCTGTATATTGATTATTCATATTGCATTCACATATATAACGGTATATTTCTTTCATAACAAATAACAATATTTTACTTAATCACAAATATATAACGACGAACGGCTACATTCAAACAATAAGCAAAAGATATTTTTACGTTGTAGTCTATATTAAAATTTCTGTACTTCATTCGATGTTACTTTATAATAACTTTCAATAATTTATTTTCTAAACAAATGTTGATTATATTTTTTCTTAGACATTGATAGATTCTTTATAGAGCCGACAAATAAACATAATCGAACGGCGTATACTAATACATTTCATTGCCAAATCCCAAGATCAATTAAATTCTCTGACACAAATTGGGCTGAGACTCACGACACAATTGATGGAGACGATGTAAATCTAATGAAAATGTTTGATAGTTTCCGCTTTGAAAAGCGTAAAGAACGCCATCAAAGTGCGAATGGAGAGTCTTTGTGAGACTTTCGAAGTGTGAATTTTTAATCATTCTTTATGTCTCTCCAATAGACATCCAGAATTTTCGTCGGCAGATTTTTCTCGAGAACAAACTTGTTTAGCGATGCGAAGTTTACAACCGATTTATCAGTTGATATAAAAAGTGTGTAATACTCGCTGGGATAAACAAACTTCGTTCAGTATATATATATATATATATATATATATATATATATATATATATATATATATATATATATATGTATATGTGTGTGTGTGTGTGTGTGTGTGTGTGTGTAATAACGATATACACATTTTATATATTAAAAATCAAGTTGTCCTATGACCATTGTCTGCGATGGACATCACTTCATGGAAGAGTACGAAAATTGTAATGTTGCACGAACACACTGGCCAGCCTTACCAGCGAGCAAATCAAAGTCCTATAGAATCTCCCTGAAACTCTTCTGATTTAAATCCAAATCTGTGGTCAATCTGCAAGGAACGACTGCGTAGAATGGACATACGAAATACTAACATGTGCACTGGGTCATGTTTCATTGGAAAAATATGAAAATATAGTAAATAATAACGGAATTATTAGATTTGTTTCAATTAATTTGCACAAGGGTGTGTATATATATATATATATATATATATATATATATATATATATATATATATATATATATATATGTGTGTGTGTGTGTGTGTGTGTTTTTGAAATTTTAAATGCCTAGCGTCTCTATTCCGAGCGCATGAGTAGTCTCATCAGGATGAGCACGTCGTGTGAAAACGTTTTCCTCTTTATCATGCATACGTTTATATATATATATATAAATATATATGAATACTCACACACACACACACACATATATATATATATATATATATATATATATATATATATATATATATATATATATAAAGGTATATAGCGATTTATTTTGATATATGCAACAGTACAACTTAAATATATATTAGAAGCTTGCATTCTGCATTCTGTAGAGGTTTCAGACTCGATGAATTATTAAATATAATTATCAATTTCTCCTAATAATTTCAAATTGTATATCATTGCTTGAACCGGCTTCTAATGCTCTGGAGTGAGCGGCTTGGTGATAGTAGTCGTGGCTCTGGGAGGCACCGTCCTATGGTTAAAGTGAATCTTAGTAGAGTTCCACCAAGGAATTTGTGAGTGAGCATCGCTATATTGAGTCTGATTTGCTACCTTCTCGTCATCGAGGCCCGTTGGAGCAGTTTGTATGGTGTTTGCTGCACAATCTAACTGTCAGGGTTTCCATTCTCGGTAGTGGATGCACACTGCTGATGAGTCCCAAATATAGGACGAAACGGCCGTCCAGTGCTTTCTGCATTCTGTAGGGGTTTCAGACTCGATGAATCATTAAATATATATATGCTGAGGATCCTAAATTCAAACTGTAAATGACTTTATTTTTGTTAAGCATTATTTATTATCTACTAAAGCAATAGAAAATGCATTGACTCATATATAATTATTTAATTGAGAAAAAATAACACTGAATTGTGTAGAAAAAACATTGACCCTTTCATACATTCTGAATTTTTATCATGCGTGGATTATTGCATTTTTAATTTTCTGAGAAACATCAGAATTAATCAAAAATTTTTATTAGTACAGTAATTATGAAATATAGGCTATCAATAGAAGAGTATCTCAGCAGACATTTTATGGTAAATGCATTGAAATAACGATGTTAATGTCGTTACTCTACTCCATGTTGTATATTCTTCATATTTTAGAACATTATTACTCTCAGAATTTCTGGGATGAGGAGTGATATTTATTTAAATTAATTACATCACACAACATTTCGGCCATTGTGCACTCCGGTTTTCGATCCGGGTAACTTACCCCGAACTTTGAACTGTATTCTTTATTTAAAAAATAAAGGTAGATTGTTGTCGTTCCACTCTTCATGTATAGAAATATCACGTCTAGATGTTAGTTATTATTGCTCCGTGCCAATGTTTGATAGTTTTTTCTCCCGACCGACTCCATTGGTGTAGAAGTTGCTAAATAAGAACAAGACGAGATATCATGGGAGGTGGGACGAGAACAATCTACCCTGTAGATTAAAAAGTCTGCAGTTCCAAATTTCCAACAGCTGATGATAGCTAGAGGGCATTGTGGTCAAAAACGTTGTGATAACGAAATCAAATATGATGCTTTATGCATGCAAATAATGAATAAGACAACGTTTTATATTTTAAAATACATAGTGCAGAGGGAAATAATATCTAGTCTAAAGTATATCTATCTATAAAAGGCAAGATGTGTGTGTGTAACGAATGCACGACCGCAACTTTCGACTGATTTGCACCAAAATTTACATGCACATGCTCCAAGTGAGCGAAAAGGCCAAAACCGACTTTGCATTTCCCAACTCCCATCGATAGTGGAAATAATCGATTTTTTCATACTTCTACGGTAGTTTTCATGTAGCTTGCGGCCATTTTTTACTGGCCAGAGTGAGAGCCTATAGCTGGCTGCCATAAATAGGCAGGAAGATTATATTGGCCAGCGTGAGAGCCAACAGCTGACTGACACGAATGTTAACTAGCATGCTAGCATGCAAAAAAAATATCGATAGCTGCATTCGTCACAAGTGGGAAAAATTTAAATCTGCATGGCACTTTACTCCAATTGGCTCATTCGCTTGCATAAACTCAATGTTGATTCTGATTCTGCAGAACTAGGTTGTGTGTGAAAAAGTATTTGTTGTTAACATTCTTTTTTCATTCGGTTTTTCCTGTTACGAGTCCTTTTTTAAAGCTGATCGTTTTGTGTTCATTTTGTTTAGTTCTTTTTTCGTAATAGATTTAATGTTTAGTATAGAGCTTAGAAAATATTCGCAGTGTGAGATAGGCAAGAAGTCAGGCATGTAGCAACATCAGCACGGTAAAGGGCACTCATTTAAAGGCAAGGAAGGGGAAAAATATTTTAAGTCAAGTGATAGCGATTGCTGTCTGAGTCGTACGATTTTTTAATAAAGCACGGGCAACGCCGGGCCATGCTGCTAGTCAAAAAGATAAAATAGACGGAGGAAATATGTAGCATTCTTTTCAGTGTAAATAAAATATTTATGCAAAATGTCGGTGTAAAGAACGATTTCTTTTGTGTCTCGATTATATTTACTAATACGCAGTGATATATTCTAATTTTATATATATCGCATCCGGAGGAACGTTGTTTGAAGGGTACCGATTGTTTTGTCACGGAATGTTAGAAAGCGTTTTATATTTAACCTAGGCAAAAAGACACACCACGCACAAACAAACAACCATGCACGCACGCTAAGACGCGAACGCAACTGAACACGCAGTCATGCACACACATACGCATGAACGCGCTCAGACGTTGTTTTAAGTTACGCTATAATTATAGGGTCTTATAAATAGCAAGGATAGAGTGTAATTAAAAATAACGATTGTTGACACGGATTTGACTAGTGGCGATAATATGGTTAATGAACGCAATTTTCAGGACACACACACACATATATATATATATGGGGAATCGATATATATATATTTTTGATATAAAAATTAATTAGAGAAAAGCAAAGACAAAGTCGGAAATTTAGACTGGACTAAGCATAAATCCAAAAACACATATTTTAAAATAATAATCTAAAATTCCAGCATTCCCTAATTAAATACTAAATATACAAACGGGTCATATGAAAATAAATTTTCATTTAACTAATATTTTCCTTACACCCACCTCACACACACACACACACACACACACACACACACACACACACACACAAACACACACACACATATATATATATATATATATAGATAGATATATATAAATGTGAACATTGAATTCAGCACTTAGAGGCGGCAGGCTGTTTCATGCTAGACGCAATATTTGTGGCCTGACGATTGCGTCTGTCATGAAACAGCCTGTCGCCTCTAAGGTGTTGACTTCAATGTTCACTTTTATAATTACACACGCTCTATCTCTGATATTGAACACTTTATTCCATAAATTTCATAAATATAGCACACCTTAAGAGTATATTTCTTCATATATATATATATATATATATATATATATATATATATATATATATATATATATATGTATATAGGGATTTAGATATAATTTCAATGTCTTCCAACGATTAAATAGTGTATACTGGAATATTTTCATCACTTTCTTCTTCTAAATCTACGTTCATGGCTTCCCATAACTTCCTTTCCCTGTTGCCGTTTGTGGGTTTGGCATCTATCCTATCCACCCTGCATTCGCAAAAAGTTCAAACAAGCTGGTCAACTAGTTGCTTCGGCAACTCCTATCCTTTTGTGGGGGCGGATCTGTCCAAGATTTCCTACTATGTGTGTTAGATTCTACTATTACCAGGCATATGCCGTGGCCATCTACATGACGGTATGCTGTAGTCAGTTTCTGTAAAGTTTTTTTAAAAAATTTAAATGAAAAATGAGTAATTACATGCGAAAATGCGAGAATGAAATAGTAAAAAGTCTTTTAAAATAGGACACTGAATTTCGAAGGCACATTGGAATTGCGAAAATGTCTTCCAACATCTCAGCAATGTATGAGAAATAGGAGACTTTTAAACACAAAAAAATTATCCTATATGAAAGTGAATGTTGGACAATCTCAACACAGATGAGGAAAAGACTTGATGCAACAGAAATGTAGTACTACAGTAGGATACTTAGAATTCCATGGTCTGAACATATGAATTACATGGAGGTTTTAGGGAAAATGAAAACACAAAGGTTACTTATACGTAGAAATGAGAATGAGACAATTAACATTTCTAGGATAGACAATGCGAAAAATGGCTTACAGAATTTAATACTCGCAGGATATATTGAAATCGATAGAGAGAGAGAGAGAGAGAGAGAGAGAGAGAGAGAGAGAGAGAGAGAGAGAGAGAGAGAAATAAATAAATAAAAAATGAAGCTAATTAGATACTTAACGAGCTTGAGGAAATGGTTGACAATGGAATATTAAACGAGATCTCAAAAATGATCTTACTAAGAGGTACAATAGAGCGGGGGTTATGGAGTGTCATGATCACCAACAATGCTGTTATTGCAAGTGACCCTATGATGATTATTTTCATTCGTTTCTTTTAAGGTCGATTCGTTCTTTCTTCTTTTCATTATATCAAATTGTTGATGTTTTCTTTTCCAGTATCGATATTTGCCTGCAAATTACAGAGAAAATGAAAGCATCTGAATAGCTACTCTTTTATTTCCCAACATTATTGCCCCAAAAAGATTTCATGATTTCTTCAAGAAATGTGTAGACTTACGAACATATCATGTTGAAACACCGGTTCTCGTACGATCGCCGAAGTTAAACAACGCCGAGCCTGGTCCGTATCTAAATAGGTGTCCGCTTGCGCTTGAGAATACCACGTGAGATAAGGTTGGATGGGTGGTGGTGTAATGGATATTTGCTGAGAATCGTAAAATGGGAACACAGAGTTCTAAAACCACTCTGTTTCATTATGTTCACTTATGCGCAAATACGTTTGGCAAAGGTATACATCGGCATATCCCCCATGTATGAAATTTATTAGTAAGACATTGTAAGAAAATCATTATTATCTGTAAACGATTTATTACAATCTAAAGATAATTTCAGGCATAAATAACCTGCAAATGGTTGATAAATTGTAAAAAGAAAAATCAATCTAGGACTGATTAAAAGAATAATGGAAAACGTGAGAATGTCCGCGACATATTTCGGAGAAAATGTATTGGCATAAACCGGCAACAGTCTTAATATGAATTTGAATACTTAACGGAAAAATTATGAAATTTTAAGTCTGAGTTTCTCAAAATAGAAGAAAGAAATAATGAACAACTCTGAAGAGTATAGGGGGAAACTTTAAGCACAAAAATCATTACGTCACGAAACCCGTAACCTCTTGGTTTGTGGCGGTAACACATGTACAGTGTAACCCGGATATAAGAGATCCGGATATAAGAGAAACCCGGATATAAGAGAGATTTTATCTGGTCCCAAATTAGAGCCTGTGTTAATGTACAGTGTAACCCGGATATAAGAGAGTTGCCGGGACCGGAGAAGAAGTCTATAATATCCGGGTTTATCTTATATCCGGGTTTATCTTATATCCGGGTTTGGTCTATTATACATACATTAACACAGGCTCTAATTTGGGACTTGAGAAAATCTCTCATATATCCGGGTTTCTCTTATATCCGGATCTCTTATATCCGGGTTACACTGTATATATAATAGACCAAACCCGGATATAAGAGAGGCCCGGATATAAGAGAAACACGGATATAAGAGACTTCTTATCCGGTCCCGGAAACTCTCTTATATCCGGGTTACACTGTATATAGCAATTGCAGCAGTGGTGTGTCTATGAATAGGTATATTCACGTAGCACATCCTCATCCCTATTTCCTTCTCCTAGATATGTTGCTACGACAAGGAAAGGGAATACAGTCAACTCTGCTATTAATGCATAAATGGCGTAAGATGGATTAAGTTTTTTCAGAGATATACACATTTCATGTTCCATGCCGATAACACTTATAATACCCGAATATATAAGCCAGTGAAAATCGTTCTGAAAACTTACTGGCATATGAACACTAATTCTTCGCAATATTTTAGTCATTAAAAAACAAGTGTGATAATTCATTTTCTTAAATGCCATCTTACGAGGAACTTATTTATCCTATGAATCCACGGCTTTCTATAACTTCTTTCATATTACTGAATTGCTTAGTCTTTACCTTCTCCACGTCAAGAATTAAAGTGGTTCTTCCTGATTCGTTGCTACCTAATTTTACCAAGCACTGATACTTAAACTAAGTGCGCGTGGGAAGAAAATTAATAGATTCCCTCTCTTCCCAGAGTTCATTAGCATCGAAATCGGTCAGAATTTGAATAAGGCTTGTCGATTACACTTCCGTCGCCGATGATCGATCCGCGATCTGCATATCCTGCGGATGAAAATTCTAGACTAAAATCTTTTGAAATAATATTAACTACTGATATCTGAGGTTCATACAAAATTTATCAACCCCACACTTAATCCGTTAGTTCATCACCCAGAAAAATCCTAACACAGCCTTTCTCTCTCGGTAGACATGAATCAAAAAAGACAGGAAACCATATATTGAAGAAGTTGGCAACGATCAAATCAACTGCAGTCCTTGAAGATCTGAAGAATTTTAATCTAATAAAGATATTTAACAGGTGACGGTTAGTCTTACATAAGATAATGAGAGAAATGAAAATAGCAGGTAACGGAATTACTCGTTAGGTTAATATTTCAGGTGAGGAATATATGTCTACCCGCCTAAAATAGGAATTATACTTTGTCATTAATACTGTTCTTTGGATAGAAATGCACAACTACACGGGGCATTAAGAAAGACATGAATACGTTGTGAAAATATAGGATTCCTTCCGTTATTTGTTCTACATAGAAAATTGGCGGGCAGTCAATTTGAGAAGATCTTTCATTGGTTATTTGTATTTGTTCATAATTAAAGTAAATAAACAGAAGTGTGATTCAAATTTTATCGTTGGCAAAAAGCTGGCACATTTGGTCACCGCGTGCTCCGTTGGAAAATATAGTAAAGTCTGTTGCAAAATAGTTTCACTGGTTAGGACAGTGACGTTGTTCATTCACGGATGAAAATTATTACTTTTTTGTTTTTAACAGTATACTCCTTTGCTGAGGTCCTAATTTTTCCATGATATCGGGCACTTTTTCACTGTATTTTCCTGGTGTTTTTGGTGATGTTACGGCATATCCATCTTGGCCGGATATTGGCTTTGGTTGGTGTGTTCTGTGTAAGTAGCATCAACTTTGTCAACGGTGTATAAACTGCAGATTTTCCCAAATAAACTGTTTCCATCCGCCTGGTTATTGCGTGAGGAGTCATGAAAATTTAATTGTGGTCGGTAACCGTTCACAGTAAATTATTTTTGTGAAATACATTCACATATATTACTAAAGAAATGAATGGATTATTGAACATTAATCCTAGGTGAACGTTGGTCCTAATGCTGCGATCGAGAGCTTAATTTTCTAAGATTTCTCGAATCTTCAGGCGGGAGGATGAAAATAAATACTGCTAAATAAATAAACGGAGCGTCTACTCAAATACGAGTTATCTTCTAAAATACCGTTTAAGTAATATAAATGTGTTGGATTAACAAATTACAAATATAATCATTTCTTTAGAAATTGTTTTGTTTTCGTTAGGATACGAAACAGAGTAGATATGTTTATATCGAGAGTCGCATAAAGTGTGTGTTCAGAAGTACTGAATACTTAAAACACAGTTTTTCTTCTCTGATTTTGATTGGCCATTGACGCATTAAGTAGATAAGAAGTCAAAGCACGTCAGATGCAATGACGGTTTCCCCTACGGGAACGCAGATTTCAATTCTGCCGCCGAGCGCATATTTTTCTAATCAGATTTCTTGAATATTCAAGCCGGTAGATGAAAATAAATACTTTTTTAAAAGTAAATGGAGTGTCTACTCAAATACCAGTATCCACTAATAATAACGTTTAAGTAAACACCCCATATAAGTAGATTCTCAGATCCCCTAAAACATAGGGCTGTACAGAGATGATGGACTTATTGTTATACCAATGGTCCTCTAACATCCCAACTACAGAAGAAAATAATTAAGGCCTTCCAATATTTGGAATTTAAAATCGAAATATCATCCAACTTAAATATCATAAATTGTGTAGACGTTATATTTAATCTCTACAATATCACCTACAAACCCTTCCAAAAGGAAAACCAATCGCCTATATACATAAATATCAACTCAAACCACCCGAAAAAAATTATAAACCAAATTCCAAATACAGTTAATATCAAAATAAAAAAAACTGTCTTCTAGTAAAACAATCTTTACCAGAAAAAATCGACATATAATCAAGCTCTATTAAAGAGTAACTTCAAATAAACATTAAATCATATAGATAAACCAATTAATAACACATCCACTAAGTTCAAAAATAGGAAACGGAAGATTATATATTTCAACCCTCCATTCTGTAAACTATCTAATATAGAGTAATACTTCCTAAAGCTAATAGATAAGCATTTAATAAATATAAGCCATTGAAAAATGTTTAATAAAATGAATCTAAAAATTAGTTATTCATGCATGAGCAATGTGGATATATATATATATATATATATATATATATATATATATATATATATATATATATATATATATATATATATATATATACACACACATTGTATTTTTATCAAGACAAGCGAATAAGATAATTCGTTTATTAATACAGGGTATTAATACGGGTGTACATATGTACATTATAGATGTCAAAAATGATTTAGTAATGATAACGATTCTAAGCATACTCTCTTAAAGTATAAACAGGACATGGGTAAATTGAAACTATTCCAGTGGCCTCGTCAGTGTCCTGAAAACCTTTTGGCAATAATAGACAATTTCTTCTGCGATAGGAAAAGTAAACACAGCAGATAGGTTTTTTTAGAAATTAAAATAATGCTGGTGAAACCTGGCGAAAAACGTTGTATTACTAAATAATTTATTCTATAGCATGCCATGAAGAATTAAAGGGGTTATTAAAGCAAAAGTTTACCTAACAAAATACTAAATTATTTTTGACTTGTATAATGTACATATGTACACAGGTATTAATATACTGTATTAATAAACGAATTCTATTACCCACTATAGATATTGTATAAATATTCCTCATTTGAATGATTACCTGTTTTGTAATGTTACTAAATAAATTGCTTTGTAGTTGCAGAATGTATTTTATTTTATCACAAAAATTAGATAAAATAAAAAACGAAGCAATCTCTTGCATGCATAATTATTCAGCTGCCAGGTCCAATATTTTGTAAACTTATCTTCTGCAGTGTTTACATCTGCAAATCTTCGGTAGCGTATCTCCACCAGGCTTGCACATCTTGAGACTGAAATGTTTGCGTAGTTTTCATTCTACTCAAATACGAGTATCCATTATAATAACGTTTAAGTAAACTCACACAAACATACATGTATGTATGTATGTATATGTGTGTGCGTGTGTGTGTGTATACATGAGTGTATATATGTATGTATATATAAGTGTGTGTGTGTGAGAGTATATATAAATATATGCAGAAAAAATAAATGATTACAAAACTTTAGCGTCTTAACAATTTCAAATTTAAATTTTGAAATTAGAATTTCCGTTTGTTCTAAAAGACTAAATATGAGATATGATAATAATTTAAGTAGATTTATCACACAGCTGACTATATGAGCGTTTCCATACAAAAATTATGAGTTGACTAAATTGATAAGTTACATGAACTTTTACTAATTTATTGAATACGAACTCTAGTTATGTATTGACCACGTTCTGAGAATTTAGCTAACCAGAAAAAACACGTAAAACTCTCGTAATCTTCACGCATTTTCTCAGTTGTATTAGTATTATTATTAATATATTTAAATTATTATTGGATAATTTTTTCCTCGATTAATTATTTCAATTCTTGATGCTTAAGTTATCTTAAATTTTGATTTTTAAAAATCATTAATTGGAAACAGGACATTGTTGAATTTATTAGGCATATCTACGATAATGAATGTAGCACAATTTCCAAAGAGTTGAAAATAAGACTTGAAGCGACAGTGATGTAGTTATACAAAATGAAGTGAACGCTTGAGCGAAGGTGAAGTTTGAATAAAAATGGCAAAGAAAAGAACACTTTTGATTACAAATAGAAAGAGACAGCTGAAATTTGAGGGAGACAATGATAAAAGTGTATATGGAGAATGTAATAAACACAATATAGTGCAGGCAAGAGGGACATAAGGAAACAGCAAAGGGTAGTGTAAATGAGTGGCACAAACTGGAATAGGAGATATGGCAAAGAGACAAACGTTGAGTAAATTTAAAGTGAATTGAAAGCTGTAGAGATCCGTAACCGTGATTCGGCATGATTCGAAAACATGGTCGATAAGAGAACATTCTAACCAATAAAAACTCGCACAAGCACACATGCACGCGATCTCTATCTATCTATCTATCTATCTATCTATCTATCTATCTATCTATATATATATATATATATATATATATATATGTATATATATATATATATATTGGCAAATATCAAACGTAATTTTATATTAAATTGAGGCTATATTTCTCGCATACTACAAAAAACTCACTAATTATAAAAGAATAAGCCCTGATGAGCATTTCAATGCGAAACACTTGAGTCGGCCCAAACAGATGAGTCACCTAAAATCTGGTTAAATTGTTGAATGTTTTTATTATTTTGACAGTATTTGGTTAAAAGGAATTGGCACTTTATGACACATAGAATTATCTTCAAATGTATATTTGCGGTTTTTCACTGTTAGAGTTAAGCAACCTTTTGAATGGATCAAAGAACTTTAGTCAATTAAGCGACAACAAAGGTTATTTTATGCGCATTAGGTTGGGCGTGATATGCATTAGTGAATTCTAATCTTTCATCACCTACCAGCTATAAAAACCATGAGAATACACATGTGTGTATAGGCGTATGAAATATGCGCTTAAGTTTTTTTAATAAATCGTTTGGACTAAAGAAATAGAATAAATGCTCAGTCCATTTCAGCAACAATTTAAAGCATAACTTTTAAAATATCGAGCTAGCAGAAAGATAATTTGTTTGTGCATTTCTTACTGTACAGTGAATATATTTCTTCGTATGAATTACAGCAATTCTTTGAAAACTTGCATTTATGCAGAACACCGTGCAGGTATATTTATACATTGACGTGGGCTTATGCAAATTTTCTCGCTTCCAACTGGTAGATTTGATATAGTAAGTCAGCCTCGTGGGAAATAATGCACATTCGTTATCTGAAAACAAGGAGGCGCGTAAATGTCTCGAAATTATCAGATATTACATCGCATCAAAATTACGCGTCTGGGCGTAATTATTTCGTCGCTATAACGATAACTGAATTTAAGAAGATAAAAATTAATCTAATTTCTATTTTTGCGTAAGGTTTTTCTTACAGGGGATTTTTATTCTGCAATTTATGTGATCACTGTGTTTTCGATATATCGTTCTTTTAGTTTGTTTTTGCTCAAAATATTTACTAAATTACTAAATCAAAGATTTAAGATAAAAGTAACAGTGTAAGGCACAAGATCATAAAAATATTATGAAAGGAACAATTACACTATTAAATAAATATCTGATAGCAGCTCGTCAAATAATACTATTAAAAAAATAAGACTTTTTACTTCAGAATAACACGTCTCAAATCGTAGAAATAGTACTGAGTGAGGATGAAAGTCTCCAGATTATGGAATACTTTATACTATTGTTCATTCAATACAAGGCCTAAGAGGCATTCAAAGTACAAGTAACTAAAAGTGTTTGTTTTAAGTACATACGAAAAAGGAGTGTAGAAGTGAACATGAAGATATGTGGGATAGATAACTGTTGACGCTAAACTTGAAGAATTTAAGATTGTAGTTATTGGGGAAGGATTCTTTCGGAGTTCTCTACAACAATGTAACAGTTCTGGGGAAGAATGTGTTTTATGGGAACTTTCCCTTTACAAATTGTGTACGAGCAGAATGAAGACGAGTGTGGGTATGAGCAAAATGACGGCTCGTAGCTGTTAATGTCTTAGTACTATCAGACGATGTGTTTCTTTTCTCGCTTTCTTTCCTTTTATTTTCAGAAATGTTCCGAAGATGGTGCCCTTACTCATAAGTAGGGGTCTAGGATAATAGTTACAGAAAGGCATATCGAGTTCAATTCCGATCGTAACTGTTTCACTCTCTTCGCACTGATACACATGCAATATCGATAATCTTTATTTCTTCATTGCAGACTGGGTAACAGTCAGTACTTCGTATTCTAGAAACGGTAATAGTCAGTACTTCGTATACTTAGTGCGGAAACAGTCAGTACTTCGTATGCTTAAAACGGGAACAGTCAGTACTTCGTATGGTTAGTATGGTACCAGTCAGTACTTCGTATGGTTAGTATGGTAACAGTCAGTACTTCGTATGCTTAGTACAGTAACAGTCAGTACTTAGTATGCTAGCTACATAGTAGTCAATACTTCGTATGCTTAGTACAGTAACAGTCAGTGCTTCGTATGATAGGTACGGTAACAGTCAGTACTTCGTATGCAAGGTAGGGTAACAGTCATTACTTAGTCTGCTAGCTACATAACAGTCAATATTTCGTATGCTTAGTACGGTAACATCCATTACTTTGTATGCTTAGTACGGTAATAGTCAGTACTTCGTATGCTTTGTAGGATAACCAATTACGGTAAAAGATACATTTAATTCATAACCAGAAGAATGACTAATGTAGTCCGTCAATCTAATTTGCCCTAGGGAGGCTCACTGATGTTATGGCATTACACGTAATGCCCCGAGGTTGGGTAAAGAGTAACGGTATTCTTTATCGTTATAAGGCTTCTAGTAGACATTATAAAATGATGTACAATCCATTCTTCACATCAACCGTAACTTTTCCCTTAATTTACCACTGTTTTCATTATCTCATCCACATTTCCGTCTTTCGCAGTTCAATAAATTTTAGTATATTTCTTTGTGAATCCTTTACTTGTGATTTTCAATTTTTCAGCGTCTTTTTATTAGAACTGCTTGCTACACAGCGGGGCTTATACTTCTGCGTGGAAACCATAAGCAGTTTTGATCATTGCTAGAGAATGAAGAGGCTGTCGATATTGGCCACAAAGATTTCTGATTTTACTCTATATTACGGTTGAACAGAACACGTTAGACTTGTTTAGCAGTCCTTTTAGGAGAAGGATCACCAAGAAAGATGGGACACTTTAGTAACTTTGATGAAAAACAAAACCTTCAAGTAGACAACGGCTTCATCCTTGTGATGAGAGCGGTTCGGTAGTCAGATTCCGCGTAATGGTCGGAAGAGGATTCGGGATACACCGAAGTCTCTTTTCTCCTGGTGTGAATCTTGTACTTAGAATATATGGGCGGTTTATTGAATAGCGACTCATATTCCAGTTAAATTATATTCACTTATGCGTAAATACACTTGGGATTGGCAAGAATCGGTAAATTACCGGGTCAGATTAAGCCCTGTATTCCTAGTTGGCAAATAATCTAGAAGTGGAAATCTTGATTCAAACAATAGCAATTGTCAATGATCTTCGACCCTCTGTAGTGTGGATGGAAAGAAGAAAATAAAATTATATTATTGCTCTGAGTCATAAATAATTTCTATTCTTTTTAATAAAGTTTATTTCATAAAAAATAAAGTGGATTATATTTCATTCAATAATTTATTTACAATAATTTGCAAATGACTTGTCACTTACTAGGCAATTCGACGATAACTTTTCGTAAAATTCCGCAGGTTTTGGTGTAAAAATATATTCGATGACAACTTAAATTTGGTTTTCATGACTGTTGTGGTGTCCCCCCTCTAAAGATTCTATGTGAAACTCTTCCGCCTACTATACAGTAGGAGAGAAGACCTTGGAGGAGCAGTCGAATAGATTGAACGCTGGGTCAACCGACACACACTAACTAGTCGGGTAATACTCTTCTCTTGTACTTACTGATTTATATGATATATCTGTAACATTTGTTTTGTTATTTCTTTAACCATTTACTTGGTCACAACATCTTCCTAAGGTTCCAGAACCTATTTAACTAGGTTTCACCTAACGGATCATCAGGAAATTAGGAACATCAATAACAGAATATTTTTCTAAACAAAGTGTTTTTCAACTAACAAACGAAGTAATAATTAGTTAATAATTAGCGAATATGGTGGTTATAGTAGCCCATTTGTTTCTGTGTATCTCCTGCTGCCTTGCGTTATCATGGAGGAAAATATAATATTTCCTATCGAAAAAAACAAAGAGTTACGACGCAAGAGGTTGCTGTGTTTGAGGATATATAAAAATAAACACTATTAAAAGAACAGGAATCAAGAAGAAAGAAAATAACGATTGACATTGCATATACATTTTTGAAGATCAAAGTTAATTGGGAAGCCAGAAGTCGAAAGAGCGTTCCATAAGGGAAAGTTGTGAGTAAAGAAACTCTCAGCATAGAACTTACGGTTTAAGGTAGATATTTCAATTTCTAAAGGAAGAGACATATCAACAAATCTAGTACTGCGTTTAAATTAATAGAATCTACGTACCATTGAGGAAAGTTCATCAGACAATTACCATGAAAACCTTTATAGAAAATGAAAAGAGGACCATGTTACAACGAAAGGAATGCAACTGAAGCCGAGATGCTATGTCAAGACCAATAACATTGAAGGTTCTTCTTTGTATTTTATCAAGAATCTTTAAATATTTAGCAGTAGCACAAAACCAGAATAACTTATAAATACGTAACATAGATTCCGGCGAGAAAAACTGTGTAGCACGACATGGGGAATTATGTTATTATGAATTATGTCATTGCGATTGATGTGTTCAAGAATTTTCTCTTTTGGACATAGTGTATGTAAGAACTGACCAAATGAGTGCTTGAGTGTCCCAAAAAGAAATCCCTTGTACGTATAGAAGAAAATATAATAAAAAGTCTAATCGTAGTGGTTTGTCAGTAATCTTCAGTTAAATCTGTAAAAAAGAAAGATTTCTACCTATATATATATATATATATATATATATATAAGGTAACCAAAAAGTTCTGTCCGTTTTTAAAGGAAAAAAGAAAACGCTTCACAGTATGTGTAACTTATATTTAGGCTTCGAAGTAATCGCCATCGGCATTCAGCACATTCTGCCAACGTGTCTCCAGCTCTTCAATGCCCTTGCGGTAGAACTCGGGGGGGGGGGTGACGCAAAGAAGTCCGTGAGGGCTTTGCGCAAGTCTGCTTTCCAACGAAGATGATTATCCAGAGAGTGGAAGAGGTTGTAATCGGATGGCGCAAGGTCAGGTGAATAGGGTGGATGGCACAAAGTCTCCCACCCAAGTTGCTGTATAGTATCCCTGACCACTCGCGCGACATGCGGCCTGGCGTTGTCATGGAGGAAAAGCACACCTTTGCGATTCACCAGTGCTGGCTCCTTCTGGCGCAATGCCTGTTGCACACGTTTCAATTGCTGCGAGTATAGGTCTCCAGTGAGCGTTTGGCCCGTTGGTAGCAGTTCATAATGAACCACTTGACTTCCTGTCCACCAGACACAAAGCACAATCTTGCGTGGGTGCATAGGCGCTCTTGCGGTGTGAGGGACAGCATCCTGAGGAGACAACCAATGTCTGGAACGCATGGGAGTTTCGTACAGAACCCACTTTTCCTCACTGGTAAGCACTCGATTGAATAAGGATGCGGTACGGTTGGATTTAAATAACCAATCAGTGACGGCATTTCAAATATACAAATTTCAGATGACTAAGTTTATTGCCTGCCACGAAGTTATCAGCAATATTTTCCTCCTAAAAATCGATATTTAAAAATTGTGAAAAATATTTATTAACGAATAAAACTTCTGAGATTAGTAATCTATCTTTTCGATCTCTGTTATAAATACGAACGCGTAAAGTTTAATATTCAGTTTTCAGTTTTTCTGTACACCTGTGACCTGGTTTTGTTGCTTTGTGCACAGCTGAATTCCCATTCATTTCGTATAATTAATTATCATTATGAAACACATTTTATAGAGTAACTTTTTGCAATAACCTCGTTTTGTAAACAAGAATGTTAAGTATTAATTACATCATGGCTGTCGTTCGCTGCTAGCTTTCTGCTGATTGCTGGAACATTAAACACATTCATGAAACAACGTTAATACCTGACTCTCTCCTTATGTAGATACATTCTGTTTCTTATATCATTGTTGAAAATATCTAAAACTAGTTATAGAAATGTGAATGCCAAACAGATAATAAAATACATAGTTTCGTGAGGATCTTTGTAATTCGTTTCTTTCAATTTGCAAAAGAGAGCAATAATGAAATTCTCAATAATAAAATGTATTTAGATTTATAGAAGAGTTTGAAGAGTTTTTATTTATGCGCTGTTCACACGCTTATTCCTCTACATTGTATCTGACGTTGTCGCTGTCCATACGTCAGATAGTGGATTCTATCACCTTCATCTATTCCGTGATAGCCTGCATAGTTTTGATGGGTGCGTGGTTAATGGTGCCTGGACCTGATAGAAGTGATCAGCCGATTTTACAATTTCTGAATGCTTATAATTTTTCTTTCTTTCAGAGGGGGAGTGTGACATATTCCAATCAGACTCTTCCAGCCTGTTCGAAATCTTGATCATGAAGGAACTAACCATTTCCAATTTGGTAACTATATAATATCGTACTATAAATTGCGAGTTGGCTATATTACCTGTATAAGACTGGCAGTTGCCAATTTTAATCGTCTCAGTACGTTTTAAAAATAGATAAAGATATTAACATTTTTGTTACTTTGTCACATCTTTCATTTATCATTCTATAAATGTGTTATTTTTGCGGTAAAATTATTTTATTTTAAATACTTTTATTTTTTCTGGGCAAAATAGCCCGGGAAAACACAAAGCAGGAACATATATTTTAAAGCATCAACTAAATTAATATTATTTGCACAAACTTATTGTTTACATTGACATGTTAATGTTTAAGACAACTTAAAGAAGTAAACATCAAGAAAACAGACAAAAGGCTACTCGTGGTTATATGTGAATGATTATCTCTAAAGACCCAGAAAGTTTTATATTTTTCCCTTTACGTTCTGAGATCATTGAACTTGAAGCTCTATCATTAGAAAAAAGCAAATTTTGGACTCGGCGTACGTAATTCTTCCTTTTCTCTACTTCAAGATATTCTGCATCATCTGAGAATTTTATCTGGATACAAATCGATAAATGAAAGTGAAAGATTTACTCTCAGATTGGACAGATTCCCAACTGTAAATCATCTTTTACAAAAAAATATTTTTTCTATTACACAGTTTTATCTGAATTCTAACAGAAAATATCTCGACGTTTTCGGTGAAGAGAGTAAATCTCGGAAATATCGTTATTCGAATTCTTTTTTTAATGCCAATATTGTCCCCCATCACTTTTATACAATGTTTTCTCGAAACACTAAGCTTCCTAATTGCATGCCATCAACTAGTACTCTTTTGTTTTGTTCATGATGACGGTAGTCTTTGAGTATAGAATCCAGAGGTTGGCAGTGAATATTTCGAAGACAGTAGGGAAGCGTAATTCAGGTTAGCAGTGGATATCTCGATTCAGTAGCAGAGCGTAGTTCTTCCTTCTGTTCTGGTCATCTTTGGTTCTGACAGGTTGGCATTGGACATTTTATTTTTTGTTGGAATACAACAAATGTGGCACAAGGCCGAAAAGGGGAGGGGTAAGGGCTGGTCATAACTTACTATCCTATACCTAGCTAATCAGATTCGCGACCCTTTCATACATTACAATTAACCCATTCACCACAAGAACTCATCCGTCGCCATTCAAACCTTCATCCACCATAATACCACATCCACACCAGGGGAACCTACAAAAACGCGCCCCACACCATAAAAATTTTGATGATAATAACATACATTAAAATTCTAATAATGAAAAGATGAAAGTGGGGAGGGAGATGAACCCAATAACAAACTAAAAACTCAACGAATATTTAAACTAAACATAATTCGTGTTAGTAGGGCCCGTCCAACCCTCAAAATAGAGAGGCCGCTGTATTCTGCCCAGAGGACAGAATCAAGAAACACTCTCGCTAAGGGAGTGGGAAAGAGATAAAATAACCCGGACATGGGGAAATAAAAGGCTGACCTAGTCGAGATGAAAGGTGGGGCCAAAACAAACTGGGGAGTTTGGGAATCTCGACTTGGATCATAACTAAAAGGATAGCCGGGAAACAGGCCGGGAACAACACTTACTCACATTAACTAGGTACACTTAAGCTTGTCTAACCTAACCAAGGGGAGGGTTCCACAGGAAACCACCCCGATGTGACTTTAGATTGACCTAGAAAAGAAAATCAAGGCTAGCCCCGTCCAAACGAACCAAGCTCGCCTCTTTTACCCACCTTTCGTTGAAGACTGTCGAATGCAATCGTTTCCTATCAGTTCTAATCTTCATCTTGAGCTGATGCTCAAAGAATCGGATTAGATCCTGATGCGAAAGACGATTGCCTCGCAAGACTTCCTGCATGCGCGTCGTCCATATCACCATTCGAGCCGTGGCTAGCAGCGTCAGAAACACCATTCGTTTCACCCCGGAATACGGGGGCGACACATTGTCACACGCGTATGCGCGATCAATGGACACGAGTTCTTCGGGAGCGAGACGAGCCGTCAGCTCGCCGACATGGTCCCATAAGGGGCGGACCCGGGGGCAATGGTAGAAGGCGTGCGAAGCCGTTTCTTCTAAACCAAGACCACACCGTTCACAGTCTGGCAAATCCGCCAAGCCCCATATGAAAGCCTTGTCGTTGAGAGGCAGCCGATTCCGAGCCAATCGCCAGGTAAGCGAAAACTCAGGGTTACTGAGATAATCCGCCGCTGGCGCCCAAGACCAGTAGGAGCGATACTCCTCTTCCGAAAAGCAGAGCGTATCACGTAGGGAATCCTTCGCGCGCCCCTCCACTAATCCCCTATAGAAGACTTTCCTAGGCTGTGACAGGTCACTGGACCGCGGAATAGCCTTCAAGGCGAACCGACACTCGCGGAGGAAAAGCGATTGATCCCGGGGTTTACGACGGCGCTCAACCCTCGAGATGGGGGGACTGATAGTAAGGCCAGGGAACGCGTCCCTAACAATCCCCTCCAGAATCGGATCTCCTCTAGTCAATGCGCGGCGTAGGAAAGCCAACCGTGAGGCACGGATGTGACTCAGCAAGTGTGGCATTCCCAGCCCCCCATGACACGGACGTTTAGTGCAGACTCGTCTGTCGACCCTGTTACCGCGTCCCCTCCATAAAATGGAGGATAGCGATCGCTCGAGCGCCTTCCTGTGGGCCTTACAGAGAGGAAGTACTGACAATCGATAAAGAACCAGGGGGAAAATGTATGTAACACACACGTCCGCCCTGCCCTTCACAGACAACCTCCGTCGGTTCCAAGTCTTGCCGGCAGAACCGATCTTTGCTAGTACTTCTGACCAATTCTTCTCCAGCTGGAGGTCGGGTCCAAACCACACTCCAAGAATGCGGACAGGACCGTCCGTCCAACCGAAGCGGCCTGGAAGATCACGCCCCTTCCAGGCACCTAACCGCAAGCCGGACGACTTGTCGCGGTTTATCTTGGCCCCTGTCACCTTCTCGTACCGATCAAGCGCCTTCTGTACCGCTTCAATGTCGCCCCGGGACGACACGAAAGCAGATACGTCATCGGCGTACGCGGAAACCCTGGCTCGAGACCCTCCAGGAACGGCGATCCCGCGTAGGGCCGGACTGCACGTCTCGTCCTTCAGCCGGCGAAGGAGAGGCTCCAACGCCAAAGCATAAAGGAGAGGCGACAGCGGACAACCCTGACGAACCGACCTCGACAGAACAAAAGCGCCCGACAACTTTCCGTTCACCTGTACCACAGCACTGGGGGAGCGATACAGGAGGCTAATCCAGCGGCAGAAGTCGGGTGCGAATCCGGCGGCCTGCAGGACAGAAGCAAGGTAGCGATGGTCGACCCTATCAAATGCCTTGGACTGATCCAAATTGATCAGCGCGGCTTCCTCGTCGTCTTTTACTCCCTCTAGGATCGTGCGGATCAAATGCAGGTTGCTCTGAATTGTTCGGCCCCTCACAGAACAAGTCTGCTCGGGTCCCAACAGAGACTCGGCAACTGACTGCAAACGCTCCTGCAGGATCTTGGCCATAATCTTTAACTCTGTGTTTAGCAGAGTTATGGGCCTGTAATCGTCTAGTTTACCCCCAACACCCTTGCCCTTTTTCAACAGAGTGATCACACCCCTGGAAATGCGGTTGGGGATGGACCCCGACCGAAACCAGTTGTTGAACACTGCAGTCAAAATCGGAACAAAGATGTGCGACAGCCTCAAGTACAATTCATAAGGCAAACCATCCAGACCGGGCGACTTGCCTCTGCCGACCTTCTTCAATGCCTCGTAGACTTCGCCCTCCGTGATCTCTCCCTCGCAGCTAGCTGCTTCAGTCGGCTCAAGCCGAGGAAAGTCAGCCAAATAGCTGCGAAACTCCTCCTCACGGAGACCAGGCTCCTTGGTAAAGCGGCTCTCGAAATGCCGCCGAAACGCCTCGCACATGCCGTCAGTCGACCGCAGAGTACGCCCCTCCGGGGTTTCGACTTGACGAATGTAACGATCACCACCTCGACGGACTTCTTCCCGACGCAGATCTGCGCCCAGGTTCACAGCTTCAGAAGACATCTTACTTAGCCTATGCCTAATTACCTGACCCATGTAGCGCTCGCTATTCGAACGCTGCAGGGCCTCCCTAGCTAAGGCTATCTCTAGGGGATCCCCCCCAGCCTCCGCCCGGGAAAAATTAGCCTTAAGCGTCTTCACCTTTTCAGCTCTATCTAGGGCGAGCCGTTTGCTGAAATCAGTGGTGAAAGACCTAATTCTATCCTTAAGTCGCTCCCACCACTTATTCCCGATAACCGCCCCCACTAGCTCCCGCTGCACTACACTAGTTAGCTGCCTCTGGAAGTCCCGCCTGTCCAGTAAAGACAGATTGAACTTCCAGTAGCCAGCCATTCTAGGCCTATGTTCTAACGCCACACGGGCACAAACGAGTTTGTGATCCGTGTAGCCTACCCAGTGGAACGTGGGACAATCTAACAAGTCTATGTCGGCTCTACGAACTAACATTCTGTCAATGTAGCTAACTACATTGACAGACGGCCAGCTACGAGCCCACGTCCACATTTTCCCCTTGGGATGATCGACCCGGTATCTATCGACAAGACCATAATCGTCGATCAGATTGACCAGGCTACGATCACCCCTACTCCCGCTAGCGCCCCGCCCCCTGTCTAACTTGGGGTTCAGGATGGCATTCCAGTCCCCCATTAAAACTAGGCGCGATGAATCAACTAGGAACGGCCCCAACCGCCGAAAAAAGGAACCCCGCTCCTCCCAGTCGTTGGGCGCATAAACCGCAACGACCCGAAACGAACCACTTTTCACGGCAATATCGGCCACGATTAACCGGCCCTCGGCATCGGTATGCACAAGGTCCACCTTCGCATCGAGAGTACGTCTGACCAACAAAGAAACTCCTCTGGCACATCGGTCCCCATATGCTGAATAGATGACAAAGTCATCCTCCAGCACACACGCATCGGAAGTGCAAACAAAGTGGGTCTCTTCGATCGCGGCAACATCCACGCCGAAGGACAGGAGATCCCGAAGCAGGCGGGCAGCCTTACCCCGATCTCTCAAGCCCTTCGCATTCAAACTGGCTATCTTTATTTCCATTTCCTAGGCCTGCAAAAATAAAAAACGACAGTTACTGCAACAACCTAAGCACATACGGGGCGGAAATCTGCGGGTGACAGGACCCCGACGGTTTGTCCCAGGCTTCCCGTGCCCAGCTCCGACGTCATCCGTCCTTCCGAGACAATCCCGCCGACGTCCGTAGGGTATGTTAATTTTAAGGCCCTGTATAGTGAGGGGTGGAGACGTACCGGGACCCTCCCTGCACAGAAGCCGTGCATCTTGGTGAGATCAGGAGACCCAAACTCCGCCATTCTCAAATTTGGGAATGCTTCTTTGGCCTCAAACATATGGGCCCAAACCTTTAAATGTTTCCCCGCATCCCTGATGAGGGCAATCACACCTGGGGCCCCTGGGAAATTCTGGGGGTCTTCCACCGACATGTTGTCAATGGAAGAGAGTTTAAAGAGTGGACCTAGAAGGGATTTTTTCCTGGAAGAACAGTTTTTTTCCAGCTCCGTCTTATCCACCCTACATGTATCTTCTGCTCTTTTAAAGAGTCTCTTCTTTTTTTTCTTAACCCTATCTGGGTCTGGTGGGGAGGGAATGGACGGGAGAGTGGGTGTATGCTGGGTAGGGGACGCATCCGATGACATGGGGGTGGATGATTGTGTGGGAGTGGGAGTGGGAATGGGAGGAGGGAGTGGCAAACGTGAGAGTGATGGGGGGAGACTCCTAGGAATAGGTACAGCAATATATCTCTCTGGAGACGCTGGGGTGGATGCGCATTTGGATTTTTCCCGGCTCCTCCCTGGTCTTTTTTCTGCTGTATGTTTTTTTGTCGGGATTTCTTCTTCGTCCTCTTCCCTGTTCCTCTTCAAAGAGGAGGACCGCATTGTAGGTAGTTCTTCCACCTCCATCTCGACTTCGGGTTCCTTTGGTTGATGTTGCTTCTTGTTTTCTTCTTTCTTCCGATTTTGTTTCTCAGTCTGCTTTTTGGGAGAAGCCTCCTTTGGGGGGGACGGGAGGCTAGTTTGGGATTTTCGTCCCTTTGCAACCACTTCCTTCCAGCCGTCACTCGAAGTCTTTCCAGTTTCGGCGGTTTTGGTAGCGGTCGCTGCTGTTGCTGCTGCTGTCGCTGCTGCTGTCGTTACTGGAGTAGGCTCTTTTTGTGCTGGCACCTTCTTGGTGGGGCACGCCTTTGCCATATGGCCCGGCTGTCCGCACACCCAACAACATGGTTTCCTCCCTTCAACCACCACCAGCATTCTTCTCGTTCGGCAGAGCAAAATGTTTGGGATATCTTGGAAGTTTTCCTTGTCTAGGGTAATTTGAACTTCCATATCCCCAGTGTCTATTCCTGACTTACTGCAGATGGCCTTCACTTCGCTAACTTCCCCATATTTAGAGAAGAAAGCCCCCATCCGATCTTCTGAAATGTCTATCGGTACTCCGTGGACGGTAATTTTCGTTCTGCGGGTGCCCATATATTCGGTTTGTAACCGTAATGTTTTTGTGTTAAGAACACTTCCCGCTAATCTTCGGGCCTGATCTTCAGTCTGGAGAAGGAGATCCCAAAGAGCATTGGTCCTTCTGGCCAAAATCTTTGGACAGATATTTAAGGATTTTAAAGCCTCCTCCATGCATTCTCTGCTTACCCCCATTAATTTATGGCTCTTCACGTCTGAAGTAAGCAGAGAAATAGTTCTCACTTTCACTGCATCAAAGGCGTCCTTTATCGTGAGGAATTCGTTGCCGTTGAAACTGCTTTCCAGTTTTTTCCTCTGACTGGCATAGAATTCCCCATCTTTCTTTAGCGGCCTATCTTGAGACCAGGCCGATTTTGCTGGCGACACCGGCTTTACCACCGGTGTATCAGGCACTTTTTTATTGTTTGTGTCGACCATGGCGTAGACTAAAAACAACCACGGTCGACGTAATCTATCTCTTTTTCTTGCTTTTTTTATAAAAAGTACTTTTTTTCATTTCAAACAAAATAAAATAGAACAAGAACGGGACAACCAAGGCAATAAACAATTCAACCAAAGAGCAAATGCAAATCAAAATAGGGGGAGGGTAATAAATACAACAAAAAGGCAAATGAAAGGTAAATGTAAAATATTACAATATATACTAAAACGAAAAAGTGAAAACCAAGAAACTTCAAAAACAATGTTGGAAACTGAAAAAGGTAACAAAATAAACACTTATCACTGAGTTATTCTTTAAAGTTGTCTCACACCGTATTCAAACAGTAATTAGTAAACAGTAATCAACAAACTGCGGTGAACCGGTTGGCATTGGACATTTTATTTTTTGTTGGAATACAACAAATGTGGCACAAGGCCGAAAAGGGGAGGGGTAAAGGCTGGTCATAACTTACTATCCTATACCTAGCTAATCAGATTCGCGACCCATTCATACATTACAATTTACCCATTCACCACAAGAACTCATCCGTCGCCATTCAAACCTTCATCCACCATAATACCACATCCACACCAGGGGAACCTACAAAAACGCGCCCCACACCATAAAAATTTTGATGATAATAACATACATTAAAATTCTAATAATGAAAAGATGAAAGTAGGGAGGGAGATGAACCCAATAACAAACTAAAAACTCAACGAATGTTTAAACTAAACATAATTCGTGTTAGTAGGGCCCGTCCAACCCTCAAAATAGAGAGGCCGCTGTATTCTGCCCAGAGGACAGAATCAAGAAACACTCTCGCTAAGGGAGTGGGAAAAAGATAAAATAACCCGGACATGGGGAAATAAAAGGCTGACCTAGTCGAGATGAAAGGTGGGGCCAAAACAAACTGGGGAGGTTGGGAATCTCGACTTGGATCATAACTAAAAAGATAGCCGGGAAACAGGCCGGGAACAACACTTACTCACATTAACTAGGTACACTTAAGCTTGTCTAACCTAACCAAGGGGAGGGTTCCACAGGAAACCACCCCGATGTGACTTTAGATTGACCTAGAAAAGAAAATCAAGGCTAGCCCCGTCCAAACGAACCAAGCTCGCCTCTTTTACCCACCTTTCGTTGAAGACTGTCGAATGCAATCGTTTCCTATCAGTTCTAATCTTCATCTTGAGCTGATGCTCAAAGAATCGGATTAGATCCTGATGCGAAAGACGATTGCCTCGCAAGACTTCCTGCATGCGCGTCGTCCATATCACCATTCGAGCCGTGGCTAGCAGCGTCAGAAACACCATTCGTTTCACCCCGGAATACGGGGGCGACACATTGTCACACGCGTATGCGCGATCAATGGACACGAGTTCTTCGGGAGCGAGACGAGCCGTCAGCTCGCCGACATGGTCCCATAAGGGGCGGACCCGGGGGCAATGGTAGAAGGCGTGCGAAGCCGTTTCCTCTAAACCAAGACCACACCGTTCACAGTCTGGCAAATCCGCCAAGCCCCATATGAAAGCCTTGTCGTTGAGAGGCAGCCGATTCCGAGCCAATCGCCAGGTAAGCGAAAACTCAGGGTTACTGAGATAATCCGCCGCTGGCGCCCAAGACCAGTAGGAGCGATACTCCTCTTCCGAAAAGCAGAGCGTATCACGTAGGGAATCCTTCGCGCGCCCCTCCACTAATCCCCTATAGAAGACTTTCCTAGGCTGTGACAGGTCACTGGACCGCGGAATAGCCTTCAAGGCGAACCGACACTCGCGGAGGAAAAGCGATTGATCCCGGGGTTTACGACGGCGCTCAACCCTCGAGATGGGGGGACTGATAGTAAGGCCAGGGAACGCGTCCCTAACAATCCCCTCCAGAATCGGATCTCCTCTAGTCAATGCGCGGCGTAGGAAAGCCAACCGTGAGGCACGGATGTGACTCAGCAAGTGTGGCATTCCCAGCCCCCCATGACACGGACGTTTAGTGCAGACTCGTCTGTCGACCCTGTTACCGCGTCCCCTCCATAAAATGGAGGATAGCGATCGCTCGAGCGCCTTCCTGTGGGCCTTACAGAGAGGAAGTACTGACAATCGATAAAGAACCAGGGGGAAAATGTATGTAACACACACGTCCGCCCTGCCCTTCACAGACAACCTCCGTCGGTTCCAAGTCTTGCCGGCAGAACCGATCTTTGCTAGTACTTCTGACCAATTCTTCTCCAGCTGGAGGTCGGGTCCAAACCACACTCCAAGAATGCGGACAGGACCGTCCGTCCAACCGAAGCGGCCTGGAAGATCACGCCCCTTCCAGGCACCTAACCGCAAGCCGGACGACTTGTCGCGGTTTATCTTGGCCCCTGTCACCTTCTCGTACCGATCAAGCGCCTTCTGTACCGCTTCAATGTCGCCCCGGGACGACACGAAAGCAGATACGTCATCGGCGTACGCGGAAACCCTGGCTCGAGACCCTCCAGGAACGGCGATCCCGCGTAGGGCCGGACTGCACGTCTCGTCCTTCAGCCGGCGAAGGAGAGGCTCCAACGCCAAAGCATAAAGGAGAGGCGACAGCGGACAACCCTGACGAACCGACCTCGACAGAACAAAAGCGCCCGACAACTTTCCGTTCACCTGTACCACAGCACTGGGGGAGCGATACAGGAGGCTAATCCAGCGGCAGAAGTCGGGTGCGAATCCGGCGGCCTGCAGGACAGTAGCAAGGTAGCGATGGTCGACCCTATCAAATGCCTTGGACTGATCCAAATTGATCAGCGCGGCTTCCTCGTCGTCTTTTACTCCCTCTAGGATCGTGCGGATCAAATGCAGGTTGCTCTGAATTGTTCGGCCCCTCACAGAACAAGTCTGCTCGGGTCCCAACAGAGACTCGGCAACTGACTGCAAACGCTCCTGCAGGATCTTGGCCATAATCTTTAACTCTGTGTTTAGCAGAGTTATGGGCCTGTAATCGTCTAGTTTACCCCCAACACCCTTGCCCTTTTTCAACAGAGTGATCACACCCCTGGAAATGCGGTTGGGGATGGACCCCGACCGAAACCAGTTGTTGAACACTGCAGTCAAAATCGGAACAAAGATGTGCGACAGCCTCAAGTACAATTCATAAGGCAAACCATCCAGACCGGGCGACTTGCCTCTGCCGACCTTCTTCAATGCCTCGTAGACTTCGCCCTCCGTGATCTCTCCCTCGCAGCTAGCTGCTTCAGTCGGCTCAAGCCGAGGAAAGTCAGCCAAATAGCTGCGAAACTCCTCCTCACGGAGACCAGGCTCCTTGGTAAAGCGGCTCTCGAAATGCCGCCGAAACGCCTCGCACATGTCGTCAGTCGACCGCAGAGTACGCCCCTCCGGGGTTTCGACTTGACGAATGTAACGATCACCACCTCGACGGACTTCTTCCCGACGCAGATCTGCGCCCAGGTTCACAGCTTCAGAAGACATCTTACTTAGCCTATGCCTAATTACCTGACCCATGTAGCGCTCGCTATTCGAACGCTGCAGGGCCTCCCTAGCTAGGGCTATCTCTAGGGGATCCCCCCCAGCCTCCGCCCGGGAAAAATTAGCCTTAAGCGTCTTCACCTTTTCAGCTCTATCTAGGGCGAGCCGTTTGCTGAAATCAGTGGTGAAAGACCTAATTCTATCCTTAAGTCGCTCCCACCACTTATTCCCGATAACCGCCCCCACTAGCTCCCGCTGCACTACACTAGTTAGCTGCCTCTGGAAGTCCCGCCTGTCCAGTAAAGACAGATTGAACTTCCAGTAGCCAGCCATTCTAGGCCTATGTTCTAACGCCACACGGGCACAAACGAGTTTGTGATCCGTGTAGCCTACCCAGTGGAACGTGGGACAATCTAACAAGTCTATGTCGGCTCTACGAACTAACATTCTGTCAATGTAGCTAACTACATTGACAGACGGCCAGCTACGAGCCCACGTCCACATTTTCCCCTTGGGATGATCGACCCGGTATCTATCGACGAGACCATAATCGTCGATCAGATTGACCAGGCTACGATCGCCCCTACTCCCGCTAGCGCCCCGCCCCCTGTCTAACTTGGGGTTCAGGATGGCATTCCAGTCCCCCATTAAAACTAGGCGCGATGAATCAACTAGGAACGGCCCCAACCGCCGAAAAAAGGAACCCCGCTCCTCCCAGTCGTTGGGCGCATAACCCGCAACGACCCGAAACGAACCACTTTTCACGGCAATATCGGCCACGATTAACCGGCCCTCGGCATCGGTATGCACAAGGTCCACCTTCGCATCGAGAGTACGTCTGACCAACAAAGAAACTCCTCTGGCACATCGGTCCCCATATGCTGAATAGATGACAAAGTCATCCTCCAGCACACACGCATCGGAAGTGCAAACAAAGTGGGTCTCTTCGATCGCGGCAACATCCACGCCGAAGGACAAGAGATCCCGAAGCAGGCGGGCAGCCTTACCCCGATCTCTCAAGCCCTTCGCATTCAAACTGGCTATCTTTATTTCCATTTCCTAGGCCTGCAAAAATAAAAAACGACAGTTACTGCAACAACCTAAGCACATACGGGGCGGAAATCTGCGGGTGACAGGACCCCGACGGTTTGTCCCAGGCTTCCCGTGCCCAGCTCCGACGTCATCCGTCCTTCCGAGACAATCCCGCCGACGTCCGTAGGGTATGTTAATTTTAAGGCCCTGTATAGTGAGGGGTGGAGACGTACCGGGACCCTCCCTGCACAGAAGCCGTGCATCTTGGTGAGGTCAGGAGACCCAAATTCCGCTATTCTTAAATTTGGGAATGCTTCTTTGGCCTCGAACATATGGGCCCATACTTTTAAATGCTTCCCCGCATCCCTGATGAGGGCAATCACACCTGGGGCCCCCGGAAAGTTCTGGGGGTCTTCCACCGACATGTTGTCAATGGAAGAGAGTTTAAAGAGTGGACCTAGAAGGGATTTTTTCCTGGAAGAACAGTTTTTTTCCAGCTCCGTCTTATCCACCCTACATATATCTTCTGCTCTTTTAAAGAGCCTCTTCTTTTTTTTCTTAACCCTATCTGGGTCTGGTGGGGAGGGAATGGACGGGAGAGTGGGTGTATGCTGGGTAGGGGACGCATCCGATGACATGGGGGTGGATGATTGTGTGGGAGTGGGAGTGGGAGTGGGAGGAGGGAGTGGCAAACGTGAGAGTGATGGGGGGAGACTCCTAGGAATAGGTACAGCAATATATCTCTCTGGAGACGCCGGGGTGGATGCGCATTTGGATTTTTCCCGGCTCCTCCCTGGTCTTTTTTCTGCTGTATGTTTTTTTGTCGGGACTTCTTCTTCGTCCTCTTCCCTGTTCCTCTTCAAAGAGGAGGACCGCATTGTAGGTAGTTCTTCCACCTCCATCTCGACTTCGGGTTGCTGATGTTGCTTCTTGTTTTCTTCTTTCTTCCGATTTTGTTTCTCAGTCTGCTTTTTGGGAGAAGCCTCCTTTGGGGGGGACGGGAGGCTTGTTTGGGATTTTCGTCCCTTTGCAACCACTTCCTTCCAGCCGTCACTCGAAGTCTTTCCAGTTTCGGCGGTTTTGGTAGCGGTCGCTGCTGTTGCTGCTGCTGTCGTTACTGGAGTAGATTCTTTTTGTGCTGGCACCTTCTTAGTGGGGCACGCCTTTGCCATATGGCCCGGCTGTCCGCACACCCAACAACATGGTTTCCTCCCTTCCACCACCACCAGCATTCTTCTCGTTCGGCAGAGCAAAATGTTTGGGATATCTTGGAAGTTTTCCTTGTCCAGGGTAATTTGGACTTCCATATCCCCAGTGTCTATTCCTGACTTACTGCAGATGGCCTTCACTTCGCTAACTTCCCCATATTTAGAGAAGAAAGCCCCCATCCGATCTTCTGATATGTCAATCGGCACTCCGTGGACAGTTATTTTTGTTCTGCGGGTGCCCATATACTCGGTTTGTAACCGTAAATTTTTTGTGTTTAGAACACTTCCCGCTAATCTTCGGGCCTGATCTTCAGTCTGGAGAAGGAGATCCCAAAGAGCATTGGTTCTTCTGGCCAAAATCTTTGGACAAATGTTCAATGATTTTAAAGCCTCCTCCATGCATTCTCTGCTTACCCCCATTAGTTTATGGCTCTTCACGTCTGAAGTAAGCAGAGATATCGTTCTTACTTTAACGGCGTCGAAGGCGTCCTTTATCGTGAGGAATTCATTGCCGTTGAAACTGCTTTCCAGTTTTTTCCTCTGACTGGCATAGAATTCCCCATCTTTCTTTAGCGGCCTATCTTGAGACCAGGCCGATTTTGCTGGCGACACCGGATTTGGCACCGGTGTATCAGGCACTTTTTTATTGTTTGTGTCGACCATGGCGTAGACTAAAAACAACCACGGTCGACGTAATTTATCTCTTTTTCTTGCTCCTTTTATAAAAAGTACTTTTTTTCATTTCAAACAAAATAAAATAGAACAAGAACGGGACAACCAAGGCAATAAACAATTCAACCAAAGAGCAAATGCAAATCAAAATAGGGGGAGGGTAATAAATACAACAAAAAGGCAAATGAAAGGTAAATGTAAAATATTCCAATATATACTAAAACGAAAAAGTGAAAACCAAGAAACTTCAAAAACAATGTTGGAAACTGAAAAAGTAACAAAATAAACACTTATCACTGAGTTATTCTTTAAAGTTGTCTCACACCGTATTCAAACAGTAATTAGTAAACAGTAATCAACAAACTGCGGTGAACCGGTTGGCATTGGACATTTTATTTTTTGTTGGAATACAACAAATGTGGCACAAGGCCGAAAAGGGGAGGGGTAGAGGCTGGTCATAACTTACTATCCTATACCTAGCTAATCAGATTCGCGACCCATTCATACATTACAATTAACCCATTCACCACAAGAACTCATCCGTCGCCATTCAAACCTTCATCCACCATAATACCACATCCACACCAGGGGAACCTACAAAAACGCGCCCCACACCATAAAAATTTTGATGATAATAACATACATTAAAATTCTAATAATGAAAAGATGAAAGTAGGGAGGGAGATGAACCCAATAACAAACTAAAAACTCAACGAATGTTTAAACTAAACATAATTCGTGTTAGTAGGGCCCGTCCAACCCTCAAAATAGAGAGGCCGCTGTATTCTGCCCAGAGGACAGAATCAAGAAACACTCTCACTAAGGGAGTGGGAAAAAGATAAAATAACCCGGACATGGGGAAATAAAAGGCTGACCTAGTCGAGATGAAAGGTGGGGCCAAAACAAACTGGGGAGGTTGGGAATCTCGACTTGGATCATAACTAAAAAGATAGCCGGGAAACAGGCCGGGAACAACACTTACTCACATTAACTAGGTACACTTAAGCTTGTCTAACCTAACCAAGGGGAGGGTTCCACAGGAAACCACCCCGATGTGACTTTAGATTGACCTAGAAAAGAAAATCAAGGCTAGCCCCGTCCAAACGAACCAAGCTCGCCTCTTTTACCCACCTTTCGTTGAAGACTGTCGAATGCAATCGTTTCCTATCAGTTCTAATCTTCATCTTGAGCTGATGCTCAAAGAATCGGATTAGATCCTGATGCGAAAGACGATTGCCTCGCAAGACTTCCTGCATGCGCGTCGTCCATATCACCATTCGAGCCGTGGCTAGCAGCGTCAGAAACACCATTCGTTTCACCCCGGAATACGGGGGCGACACATTGTCACACGCGTATGCGCGATCAATGGACACGAGTTCTTCGGGAGCGAGACGAGCCGTCAGCTCGCCGACATGGTCCCATAAGGGGCGGACCCGGGGGCAATGGTAGAAGGCGTGCGAAGCCGTTTCTTCTAAACCAAGACCACACCGTTCACAGTCTGGCAAATCCGCCAAGCCCCATATGAAAGCCTTGTCGTTGAGAGGCAGCCGATTCCGAGCCAATCGCCAGGTAAGCGAAAACTCAGGGTTACTGAGATAATCCGCCGCTGGCGCCCAAGACCAGTAGGAGCGATACTCCTCTTCCGAAAAGCAGAGCGTATCACGTAGGGAATCCTTCGCGCGCCCCTCCACTAATCCCCTATAGAAGACTTTCCTAGGCTGTGACAGGTCACTGGACCGCGGAATAGCCTTCAAGGCGAACCGACACTCGCGGAGGAAAAGCGATTGATCCCGGGGTTTACGACGGCGCTCAACCCTCGAGATGGGGGGACTGATAGTAAGGCCAGGGAACGCGTCCCTAACAATCCCCTCCAGAATCGGATCTCCTCTAGTCAATGCGCGGCGTAGGAAAGCCAACCGTGAGGCACGGATGTGACTCAGCAAGTGTGGCATTCCCAGCCCCCCATGACACGGACGTTTAGTGCAGACTCGTCTGTCGACCCTGTTACCGCGTCCCCTCCATAAAATGGAGGATAGCGATCGCTCGAGCGCCTTCCTGTGGGCCTTACAGAGAGGAAGTACTGACAATCGATAAAGAACCAGGGGGAAAATGTATGTAACACACACGTCCGCCCTGCCCTTCACAGACAACCTCCGTCGGTTCCAAGTCTTGCCGGCAGAACCGATCTTTGCTAGTACTTCTGACCAATTCTTCTCCAGCTGGAGGTCGGGTCCAAACCACACTCCAAGAATGCGGACAGGACCGTCCGTCCAACCGAAGCGGCCTGGAAGATCACGCCCCTTCCAGGCACCTAACCGCAAGCCGGACGACTTGTCGCGGTTTATCTTGGCCCCTGTCACCTTCTCGTACCGATCAAGCGCCTTCTGTACCGCTTCAATGTCGCCCCGGGACGACACGAAAGCAGATACGTCATCGGCGTACGCGGAAACCCTGGCTCGAGACCCTCCAGGAACGGCGATCCCGCGTAGGGCCGGACTGCACGTCTCGTCCTTCAGCCGGCGAAGGAGAGGCTCCAACGCCAAAGCATAAAGGAGAGGCGACAGCGGACAACCCTGACGAACCGACCTCGACAGAACAAAAGCGCCCGACAACTTTCCGTTCACCTGTACCACAGCACTGGGGGAGCGATACAGGAGGCTAATCCAGCGGCAGAAGTCGGGTGCGAATCCGGCGGCCTGCAGGACAGTAGCAAGGTAGCGATGGTCGACCCTATCAAATGCCTTGGACTGATCCAAATTGATCAGCGCGGCTTCCTCGTCGTCTTTTACTCCCTCTAGGATCGTGCGGATCAAATGCAGGTTGCTCTGAATTGTTCGGCCCCTCACAGAACAAGTCTGCTCGGGTCCCAACAGAGACTCGGCAACTGACTGCAAACGCTCCTGCAGGATCTTGGCCATAATCTTTAACTCTGTGTTTAGCAGAGTTATGGGCCTGTAATCGTCTAGTTTACCCCCAACACCCTTGCCCTTTTTCAACAGAGTGATCACACCCCTGGAAATGCGGTTGGGGATGGACCCCGACCGAAACCAGTTGTTGAACACTGCAGTCAAAATCGGAACAAAGATGTGCGACAGCCTCAAGTACAATTCATAAGGCAAACCATCCAGACCGGGCGACTTGCCTCTGCCGACCTTCTTCAATGCCTCGTAGACTTCGCCCTCCGTGATCTCTCCCTCGCAGCTAGCTGCTTCAGTCGGCTCAAGCCGAGGAAAGTCAGCCAAATAGCTGCGAAACTCCTCCTCACGGAGACCAGGCTCCTTGGTAAAGCGGCTCTCGAAATGCCGCCGAAACGCCTCGCACATGTCGTCAGTCGACCGCAGAGTACGCCCCTCCGGGGTTTCGACTTGACGAATGTAACGATCACCACCTCGACGGACTTCTTCCCGACGCAGATCTGCGCCCAGGTTCACAGCTTCAGAAGACATCTTACTTAGCCTATGCCTAATTACCTGACCCATGTAGCGCTCGCTATTCGAACGCTGCAGGGCCTCCCTAGCTAGGGCTATCTCTAGGGGATCCCCCCCAGCCTCCGCCCGGGAAAAATTAGCCTTAAGCGTCTTCACCTTTTCAGCTCTATCTAGGGCGAGCCGTTTGCTGAAATCAGTGGTGAAAGACCTAATTCTATCCTTAAGTCGCTCCCACCACTTATTCCCGATAACCGCCCCCACTAGCTCCCGCTGCACTACACTAGTTAGCTGCCTCTGGAAGTCCCGCCTGTCCAGTAAAGACAGATTGAACTTCCAGTAGCCAGCCATTCTAGGCCTATGTTCTAACGCCACACGGGCACAAACGAGTTTGTGATCCGTGTAGCCTACCCAGTGGAACGTGGGACAATCTAACAAGTCTATGTCGGCTCTACGAACTAACATTCTGTCAATGTAGCTAACTACATTGACAGACGGCCAGCTACGAGCCCACGTCCACATTTTCCCCTTGGGATGATCGACCCGGTATCTATCGACGAGACCATAATCGTCGATCAGATTGACCAGGCTACGATCGCCCCTACTCCCGCTAGCGCCCCGCCCCCTGTCTAACTTGGGGTTCAGGATGGCATTCCAGTCCCCCATTAAAACTAGGCGCGATGAATCAACTAGGAACGGCCCCAACCGCCGAAAAAAGGAACCCCGCTCCTCCCAGTCGTTGGGCGCATAACCCGCAACGACCCGAAACGAACCACTTTTCACGGCAATATCGGCCACGATTAACCGGCCCTCGGCATCGGTATGCACAAGGTCCACCTTCGCATCGAGAGTACGTCTGACCAACAAAGAAACTCCTCTGGCACATCGGTCCCCATATGCTGAATAGATGACAAAGTCATCCTCCAGCACACACGCATCGGAAGTGCAAACAAAGTGGGTCTCTTCGATCGCGGCAACATCCACGCCGAAGGACAAGAGATCCCGAAGCAGGCGGGCAGCCTTACCCCGATCTCTCAAGCCCTTCGCATTCAAACTGGCTATCTTTATTTCCATTTCCTAGGCCTGCAAAAATAAAAAACGACAGTTACTGCAACAACCTAAGCACATACGGGGCGGAAATCTGCGGGTGACAGGACCCCGACGGTTTGTCCCAGGCTTCCCGTGCCCAGCTCCGACGTCATCCGTCCTTCCGAGACAATCCCGCCGACGTCCGTAGGGTATGTTAATTTTAAGGCCCTGTATAGTGAGGGGTGGAGACGTACCGGGACCCTCCCTGCACAGAAGCCGTGCATCTTGGTGAGGTCAGGAGACCCAAATTCCGCTATTCTTAAATTTGGGAATGCTTCTTTGGCCTCGAACATATGGGCCCATACTTTTAAATGCTTCCCCGCATCCCTGATGAGGGCAATCACACCTGGGGCCCCCGGAAAGTTCTGGGGGTCTTCCACCGACATGTTGTCAATGGAAGAGAGTTTAAAGAGTGGACCTAGAAGGGATTTTTTCCTGGAAGAACAGTTTTTTTCCAGCTCCGTCTTATCCACCCTACATATATCTTCTGCTCTTTTAAAGAGCCTCTTCTTTTTTTTCTTAACCCTATCTGGGTCTGGTGGGGAGGGAATGGACGGGAGAGTGGGTGTATGCTGGGTAGGGGACGCATCCGATGACATGGGGGTGGATGATTGTGTGGGAGTGGGAGTGGGAGTGGGAGGAGGGAGTGGCAAACGTGAGAGTGATGGGGGGAGACTCCTAGGAATAGGTACAGCAATATATCTCTCTGGAGACGCCGGGGTGGATGCGCATTTGGATTTTTCCCGGCTCCTCCCTGGTCTTTTTTCTGCTGTATGTTTTTTTGTCGGGACTTCTTCTTCGTCCTCTTCCCTGTTCCTCTTCAAAGAGGAGGACCGCATTGTAGGTAGTTCTTCCACCTCCATCTCGACTTCGGGTTGCTGATGTTGCTTCTTGTTTTCTTCTTTCTTCCGATTTTGTTTCTCAGTCTGCTTTTTGGGAGAAGCCTCCTTTGGGGGGGACGGGAGGCTTGTTTGGGATTTTCGTCCCTTTGCAACCACTTCCTTCCAGCCGTCACTCGAAGTCTTTCCAGTTTCGGCGGTTTTGGTAGCGGTCGCTGCTGTTGCTGCTGCTGTCGTTACTGGAGTAGATTCTTTTTGTGCTGGCACCTTCTTAGTGGGGCACGCCTTTGCCATATGGCCCGGCTGTCCGCACACCCAACAACATGGTTTCCTCCCTTCCACCACCACCAGCATTCTTCTCGTTCGGCAGAGCAAAATGTTTGGGATATCTTGGAAGTTTTCCTTGTCCAGGGTAATTTGGACTTCCATATCCCCAGTGTCTATTCCTGACTTACTGCAGATGGCCTTCACTTCGCTAACTTCCCCATATTTAGAGAAGAAAGCCCCCATCCGATCTTCTGATATGTCAATCGGCACTCCGTGGACAGTTATTTTTGTTCTGCGGGTGCCCATATACTCGGTTTGTAACCGTAAATTTTTTGTGTTTAGAACACTTCCCGCTAATCTTCGGGCCTGATCTTCAGTCTGGAGAAGGAGATCCCAAAGAGCATTGGTTCTTCTGGCCAAAATCTTTGGACAAATGTTCAATGATTTTAAAGCCTCCTCCATGCATTCTCTGCTTACCCCCATTAGTTTATGGCTCTTCACGTCTGAAGTAAGCAGAGAAATCGTTCTTACTTTAACGGCGTCGAAGGCGTCCTTTATCGTGAGGAATTCATTGCCGTTGAAACTGCTTTCCAGTTTTTTCCTCTGACTGGCATAGAATTCCCCATCTTTCTTTAGCGGCCTATCTTGAGACCAGGCCGATTTTGCTGGCGACACCGGATTTGGCACCGGTGTATCAGGCACTTTTTTATTGTTTGTGTCGACCATGGCGTAGACTAAAAACAACCACGGTCGACGTAATTTATCTCTTTTTCTTGCTCCTTTTATAAAAAGTACTTTTTTTCATTTCAAACAAAATAAAATAGAACAAGAACGGGACAACCAAGGCAATAAACAATTCAATCAAAGAGCAAATGCAAATCAAAATAGGGGGAGGGTAATAAATACAACAAAAAGGCAAATGAAAGGTAAATGTAAAATATTCCAATATATACTAAAACGAAAAAGTGAAAACCAAGAAACTTCAAAAACAATGTTGGAAACTGAAAAAGTAACAAAATAAACACTTATCACTGAGTTATTCTTTAAAGTTGTCTCACACCGTATTCAAACAGTAATTAGTAAACAGTAATCAACAAACTGCGGTGAACCGGTTGGCATTGGACATTTTATTTTTTGTTGGAATACAACAAATGTGGCACAAGGCCGAAAAGGGGAGGGGTAGAGGCTGGTCATAACTTACTATCCTATACCTAGCTAATCAGATTCGCGACCCATTCATACATTACAATTAACCCATTCACCACAAGAACTCATCCGTCGCCATTCAAACCTTCATCCACCATAATACCACATCCACACCAGGGGAACCTACAAAAACGCGCCCCACACCATAAAAATTTTGATGATAATAACATACATTAAAATTCTAATAATGAAAAGATGAAAGTAGGGAGGGAGATGAACCCAATAACAAACTAAAAACTCAACGAATGTTTAAACTAAACATAATTCGTGTTAGTAGGGCCCGTCCAACCCTCAAAATAGAGAGGCCGCTGTATTCTGCCCAGAGGACAGAATCAAGAAACACTCTCACTAAGGGAGTGGGAAAAAGATAAAATAACCCGGACATGGGGAAATAAAAGGCTGACCTAGTCGAGATGAAAGGTGGGGCCAAAACAAACTGGGGAGGTTGGGAATCTCGACTTGGATCATAACTAAAAAGATAGCCGGGAAACAGGCCGGGAACAACACTTACTCACATTAACTAGGTACACTTAAGCTTGTCTAACCTAACCAAGGGGAGGGTTCCACAGGAAACCACCCCGATGTGACTTTAGATTGACCTAGAAAAGAAAATCAAGGCTAGCCCCGTCCAAACGAACCAAGCTCGCCTCTTTTACCCACCTTTCGTTGAAGACTGTCGAATGCAATCGTTTCCTATCAGTTCTAATCTTCATCTTGAGCTGATGCTCAAAGAATCGGATTAGATCCTGATGCGAAAGACGATTGCCTCGCAAGACTTCCTGCATGCGCGTCGTCCATATCACCATTCGAGCCGTGGCTAGCAGCGTCAGAAACACCATTCGTTTCACCCCGGAATACGGGGGCGACACATTGTCACACGCGTATGCGCGATCAATGGACACGAGTTCTTCGGGAGCGAGACGAGCCGTCAGCTCGCCGACATGGTCCCATAAGGGGCGGACCCGGGGGCAATGGTAGAAGGCGTGCGAAGCCGTTTCTTCTAAACCAAGACCACACCGTTCACAGTCTGGCAAATCCGCCAAGCCCCATATGAAAGCCTTGTCGTTGAGAGGCAGCCGATTCCGAGCCAATCGCCAGGTAAGCGAAAACTCAGGGTTACTGAGATAATCCGCCGCTGGCGCCCAAGACCAGTAGGAGCGATACTCCTCTTCCGAAAAGCAGAGCGTATCACGTAGGGAATCCTTCGCGCGCCCCTCCACTAATCCCCTATAGAAGACTTTCCTAGGCTGTGACAGGTCACTGGACCGCGGAATAGCCTTCAAGGCGAACCGACACTCGCGGAGGAAAAGCGATTGATCCCGGGGTTTACGACGGCGCTCAACCCTCGAGATGGGGGGACTGATAGTAAGGCCAGGGAACGCGTCCCTAACAATCCCCTCCAGAATCGGATCTCCTCTAGTCAATGCGCGGCGTAGGAAAGCCAACCGTGAGGCACGGATGTGACTCAGCAAGTGTGGCATTCCCAGCCCCCCATGACACGGACGTTTAGTGCAGACTCGTCTGTCGACCCTGTTACCGCGTCCCCTCCATAAAATGGAGGATAGCGATCGCTCGAGCGCCTTCCTGTGGGCCTTACAGAGAGGAAGTACTGACAATCGATAAAGAACCAGGGGGAAAATGTATGTAACACACACGTCCGCCCTGCCCTTCACAGACAACCTCCGTCGGTTCCAAGTCTTGCCGGCAGAACCGATCTTTGCTAGTACTTCTGACCAATTCTTCTCCAGCTGGAGGTCGGGTCCAAACCACACTCCAAGAATGCGGACAGGACCGTCCGTCCAACCGAAGCGGCCTGGAAGATCACGCCCCTTCCAGGCACCTAACCGCAAGCCGGACGACTTGTCGCGGTTTATCTTGGCCCCTGTCACCTTCTCGTACCGATCAAGCGCCTTCTGTACCGCTTCAATGTCGCCCCGGGACGACACGAAAGCAGATACGTCATCAGCGTACGCGGAAACCCTGGCTCGAGACCCTCCAGGAACGGCGATCCCGCGTAGGGCCGGACTGCACGTCTCGTCCTTCAGCCGGCGAAGGAGAGGCTCCAACGCCAAAGCATAAAGGAGAGGCGACAGCGGACAACCCTGACGAACCGACCTCGACAGAACAAAAGCGCCCGACAACTTTCCGTTCACCTGTACCACAGCACTGGGGGAGCGATACAGGAGGCTAATCCAGCGGCAGAAGTCGGGTGCGAATCCGGCGGCCTGCAGGACAGTAGCAAGGTAGCGATGGTCGACCCTATCAAATGCCTTGGACTGATCCAAATTGATCAGCGCGGCTTCCTCGTCGTCTTTTACTCCCTCTAGGATCGTGCGGATCAAATGCAGGTTGCTCTGAATTGTTCGGCCCCTCACAGAACAAGTCTGCTCGGGTCCCAACAGAGACTCGGCAACTGACTGCAAACGCTCCTGCAGGATCTTGGCCATAATCTTTAACTCTGTGTTTAGCAGAGTTATGGGCCTGTAATCGTCTAGTTTACCCCCAACACCCTTGCCCTTTTTCAACAGAGTGATCACACCCCTGGAAATGCGGTTGGGGATGGACCCCGACCGAAACCAGTTGTTGAACACTGCAGTCAAAATCGGAACAAAGATGTGCGACAGCCTCAAGTACAATTCATAAGGCAAACCATCCAGACCGGGCGACTTGCCTCTGCCGACCTTCTTCAATGCCTCGTAGACTTCGCCCTCCGTGATCTCTCCCTCGCAGCTAGCTGCTTCAGTCGGCTCAAGCCGAGGAAAGTCAGCCAAATAGCTGCGAAACTCCTCCTCACGGAGACCAGGCTCCTTGGTAAAGCGGCTCTCGAAATGCCGCCGAAACGCCTCGCACATGTCGTCAGTCGACCGCAGAGTACGCCCCTCCGGGGTTTCGACTTGACGAATGTAACGATCACCACCTCGACGGACTTCTTCCCGACGCAGATCTGCGCCCAGGTTCACAGCTTCAGAAGACATCTTACTTAGCCTATGCCTAATTACCTGACCCATGTAGCGCTCGCTATTCGAACGCTGCAGGGCCTCCCTAGCTAGGGCTATCTCTAGGGGATCCCCCCCAGCCTCCGCCCGGGAAAAACTAGCCTTAAGCGTCTTCACCTTTTCAGCTCTATCTAGAGCGAGCCGTTTGCTGAAATCAGTGGTGAAAGACCTAATTCTATCCTTAAGTCGCTCCCACCACTTATTCCCGATAACCGCCCCCACTAACTCCCGCTGCACTACACTAGTTAGCTGCCTCTGGAAGTCCCGCCTGTCCAGTAAAGACAGATTGAACTTCCAGTAGCCAGCCATTCTAGGCCTATGTTCTAACGCCACACGGGCACAAACGAGTTTGTGATCCGTGTAGCCTACCCAGTGGAACGTGGGACAATCTAACAAGTCTATGTCGGCTCTACGAACTAACATTCTGTCAATGTAGCTAACTACATTGACAGACGGCCAGCTACGAGCCCACGTCCACATTTTCCCCTTGGGATGATCGACCCGGTATCTATCGACGAGACCATAATCGTCGATCAGATTGACCAGGCTACGATCACCCCTACTCCCGCTAGCGCCCCGCCCCCTGTCTAACTTGGGGTTCAGGATGGCATTCCAGTCCCCCATTAAAACTAGGCGCGATGAATCAACTAGGAACGGCCCCAACCGCCGAAAAAAGGAACCCCGCTCCTCCCAGTCGTTGGGCGCATAAACCGCAACGACCCGAAACGAACCACTTTTCACGGCAATATCGGCCACGATTAACCGGCCCTCGGCATCGGTATGCACAAGGTCCACCTTCGCATCGAGAGTACGTCTGACCAACAAAGAAACTCCTCTGGCACATCGGTCCCCATATGCTGAATAGATGACAAAGTCATCCTCCAGCACACACGCATCGGAAGTGCAAACAAAGTGGGTCTCTTCGATCGCGGCAACATCCACGCCGAAGGACAAGAGATCCCGAAGCAGGCGGGCAGCCTTACCCCGATCTCTCAAGCCCTTCGCATTCAAACTGGCTATCTTTATTTCCATTTCCTAGGCCTGCAAAAATAAAAAACGACAGTTACTGCAACAACCTAAGCACATACGGGGCGGAAATCTGCGGGTGACAGGACCCCGACGGTTTGTCCCAGGCTTCCCGTGCCCAGCTCCGACGTCATCCGTCCTTCCGAGACAATCCCGCCGACGTCCGTAGGGTACGTTAATTTTAAGGCCCTGTATAGTGAGGGGTGGAGACGTACCGGGACCCTCCCTGCACAGAAGCCGTGCATCTTGGTGAGGTCAGGAGACCCAAATTCCGCCATTCTTAAATTTGGGAATGCTTCTTTGGCCTCGAACATATGGGCCCATACTTTTAAATGCTTCCCCGCATCCCTGATGAGGGCAATCACACCTGGGGCCCCCGGAAAGTTCTGGGGGTCTTCCACCGACATGTTGTCAATGGAAGAGAGTTTAAAGAGTGGACCTAGAAGGGATTTTTTCCTGGAGGAACAGTTTTTTTCCAGCTCCGTCTTATCCACCCTACATATATCTTCGGCTCTTTTAAAGATCCTCTTCTTTTTTTTCTTAACCCTATCTGGGTCTGGTGGGGAGGGAATGGACGGGAGAGTGGGTGTATGCTGGGTAGGGGACGCATCCGATGACATGGGGGTGGATGATTGTGTGGGAGTGGGAGTGGGAGTGGAAGGAGGGAGTGGCAAACGTGAGAGTGATGGGGGGAGACTCCTAGGAATAGGTACAGCAATATATCTCTCTGGAGACGCCGGGGTGGATGCGCATTTGGATTTTTCCCGGCTCCTCCCTGGTCTTTTTTCTGCTGTATGTTTTTTTGTCGGGACTTCTTCTTCGTCCTCTTCCCTGTTCCTCTTCAAAGAGGAGGACCGCATTGTAGGTAGTTCTTCCACCTCCATCTCGACTTCGGGTTGCTGATATTGCTTCTTTTTATCTTCTTTCTTCCGACTCTCTTTGTCAGTCTGCTTTTTGGGAGAAGCCTCCTTTGGGGGGGACGGGAGGCTTGTTTGGGATTTTCGCCCCTTTGCAACCACTTCCTTCCAGCCGTCACTCGAAGTCTTTCCAGTTTCGGCGGTTTTGGTAGCGGTCGCTGCTGTTGCTGCTGCTGTCGTTACTGGAGTAGATTCTTTTTGTGCTGGCACCTTCTTGGTGGGGCACGCCTTTGCCATATGGCCCGGCTGTCCGCACACCCAACAACATGGTTTCCTCCCTTCCACCACCACCAGCATTCTTCTCGTTCGGCAGAGCAAAATGTTTGGGATATCTTGGAAGTTTTCCTTGTCCAGGGTAATTTGGACTTCCATATCCCCAGTGTCTATTCCTGACTTACTGCAGATGGCCTTCACTTCGCTAACTTCCCCATATTTAGAGAAGAAAGCCCCCATCCGATCTTCTGATATGTCAATCGGCACTCCGTGGACAGTTATTTTTGTTCTGCGGGTGCCCATATACTCGGTTTGTAACCGTAAATTTTTTGTGTTTAGAACACTTCCCGCTAATCTTCGGGCCTGATCTTCAGTCTGGAGAAGGAGATCCCAAAGAGCATTGGTCCTTCTGGCCAAAATCTTTGGACAAATGTTCAATGATTTTAGAGCCTCCTCCATGCATTCTCTGCTTACCCCCATTAATTTATGGCTCTTCACGTCTGAAGTAAGCAGAGAAATCGTTCTTACTTTAACGGCGTCGAAGGCGTCCTTTATCGTGAGGAATTCGTTGCCGTTGAAACTGCTTTCCAGTTTTTTCCTCTGACTGGCATAGAATTCCCCATCTTTCTTTAGCGGCCTATCTTGAGACCAGGCCGATTTTGCTGGCGACACCGGCTTTACCACCGGTGTATCAGGCACTTTTTTATTGTTTGTGTCGACCATGGCGTAGACTAAAACACAGCCACGGTCGACGTAAGTTATTTTTTTCCTGCTCCTTTTATAAATTATACTTTATATCATTTCAAACAAAATAAAATGGAACAAGAACGGGACAAACCAAGGCAATAAACAATTCAACCAAAGAGCAAATGCAAATCAAAATAGGGGGAGGGTAATAAATACAACAAAAAGGCAAATGAAAGGTAAATGTAAAATATTCCAATATATACTAAAACGAAAAAGTGAAAACCAAGAAACTTCAAAAACAATGTTGGAAACTGAAAAAGTAACAAAATAAACACTTATCACTGAGTTATTCTTTAAAGTTGTCTCACACCGTATTCAAACGAAAAAACAGTAAACTGCGGTGAACCGGTTGGCATTGGACATTTTATTTTTTGTTGGAATACAACAAATGTGGCACAAGGCCGAAAAGGGGAGGGGTAAAGGCTGGTCATAACTTACTATCCTATACCTAGCTAATCAGATTCGCGACCCATTCATACATTACAATTTACCCATTCACCACAAGAACTCATCCGTCGCCATTCAAACCTTCATCCACCATAATACCACATCCACACCAGGGGAACCTACAAAAACGCGCCCCACACCATAAAAATTTTGATGATAATAACATACATTAAAATTCTAATAATGAAAAGATGAAAGTAGGGAGGGAGATGAACCCAATAAAAAACTAAAAACTCAACGAATGTTTAAACTAAACATAATTCGTGTTAGTAGGGCCCGTCCAACCCTCAAAATAGAGAGGCCGCTGTATTCTGCCCAGAGGACAGAATCAAGAAACACTCTCGCTAAGGGAGTGGGAAAAAGATAAAATAACCCGGACATGGGGAAATAAAAGGCTGACCTAGTCGAGATGAAAGGTGGGGCCAAAACAAACTGGGGAGGTTGGGAATCTCGACTTGGATCATAACTAAAAGGATAGCCGGGAAACAGGCCGGGAACAACACTTACTCACATTAACTAGGTACACTTAAGCTTGTCTAACCTAACCAAGGGGAGGGTTCCACAGGAAACCACCCCGATGTGACTTTAGATTGACCTAGAAAAGAAAATCAAGGCTAGCCCCGTCCAAACGAACCAAGCTCGCCTCTTTTACCCACCTTTCGTTGAAGACTGTCGAATGCAATCGTTTCCTATCAGTTCTAATCTTCATCTTGAGCTGATGCTCAAAGAATCGGATTAGATCCTGATGCGAAAGACGATTGCCTCGCAAGACTTCCTGCATGCGCGTCGTCCATATCACCATTCGAGCCGTGGCTAGCAGCGTGAGAAACACCATTCGTTTCACCCCGGAATACGGGGGCGACACATTGTCACACGCGTATGCGCGATCAATGGACACGAGTTCTTCGGGAGCGAGACGAGCCGTCAGCTCGCCGACATGGTCCCATAAGGGGCGGACCCGGGGGCAATGGTAGAAGGCGTGCGAAGCCGTTTCTTCTAAACCAAGACCACACCGTTCACAGTCTGGCAAATCCGCCAAGCCCCATATGAAAGCCTTGTCGTTGAGAGGCAGCCGATTCCGAGCCAATCGCCAGGTAAGCGAAAACTCAGGGTTACTGAGATAATCCGCCGCTGGCGCCCAAGACCAGTAGGAGCGATACTCCTCTTCCGAAAAGCAGAGCGTATCACGTAGGGAATCCTTCGCGCGCCCCTCCACTAATCCCCTATAGAAGACTTTCCTAGGCTGTGACAGGTCACTGGACCGCGGAATAGCCTTCAAGGCGAACCGACACTCGCGGAGGAAAAGCGATTGATCCCGGGGTTTACGACGGCGCTCAACCCTCGAGATGGGGGGACTGATAGTAAGGCCAGGGAACGCGTCCCTAACAATCCCCTCCAGAATCGGATCTCCTCTAGTCAATGCGCGGCGTAGGAAAGCCAACCGTGAGGCACGGATGTGACTCAGCAAGTGTGGCATTCCCAGCCCCCCATGACACGGACGTTTAGTGCAGACTCGTCTGTCGACCCTGTTACCGCGTCCCCTCCATAAAATGGAGGATAGCGATCGCTCGAGCGCCTTCCTGTGGGCCTTACAGAGAGGAAGTACTGACAATCGATAAAGAACCAGGGGGAAAATGTATGTAACACACACGTCCGCCCTGCCCTTCACAGACAACCTCCGTCGGTTCCAAGTCTTGCCGGCAGAACCGATCTTTGCTAGTACTTCTGACCAATTCTTCTCCAGCTGGAGGTCGGGTCCAAACCACACTCCAAGAATGCGGACAGGACCGTCCGTCCAACCGAAGCGGCCTGGAAGATCACGCCCCTTCCAGGCACCTAACCGCAAGCCGGACGACTTGTCGCGGTTTATCTTGGCCCCTGTCACCTTCTCGTACCGATCAAGCGCCTTCTGTACCGCTTCAATGTCGCCCCGGGACGACAAGAAAGCAGATACGTCATCGGCGTACGCGGAAACCCTGGCTCGAGACCCTCCAGGAACGGCGATCCCGCGTAGGGCCGGACTGCACGTCTCGTCCTTCAGCCGGCGAAGGAGAGGCTCCAACGCCAAAGCATAAAGGAGAGGCGACAGCGGACAACCCTGACGAACCGACCTCGACAGAACAAAAGCGCCCGACAACTTTCCGTTCACCTGTACCACAGCACTGGGGGAGCGATACAGGAGGCTAATCCAGCGGCAGAAGTCGGGTGCGAATCCGGCGGCCTGCAGGACAGTAGCAAGGTAGCGATGGTCGACCCTATCAAATGCCTTGGACTGATCCAAATTGATCAGCGCGGCTTCCTCGTCGTCTTTTACTCCCTCTAGGATCGTGCGGATCAAATGCAGGTTGCTCTGAATTGTTCGGCCCCTCACAGAACAAGTCTGCTCGGGTCCCAACAGAGACTCGGCAACTGACTGCAAACGCTCCTGCAGGATCTTGGCCATAATCTTTAACTCTGTGTTTAGCAGAGTTATGGGCCTGTAATCGTCTAGTTTACCCCCAACACCCTTGCCCTTTTTCAACAGAGTGATCACACCCCTGGAAATGCGGTTGGGGATGGACCCCGACCGAAACCAGTTGTTGAACACTGCAGTCAAAATCGGAACAAAGATGTGCGACAGCCTCAAGTACAATTCATAAGGCAAACCATCCAGACCGGGCGACTTGCCTCTGCCGACCTTCTTCAATGCCTCGTAGACTTCGCCCTCCGTGATCTCTCCCTCGCAGCTAGCTGCTTCAGTCGGCTCAAGCCGAGGAAAGTCAGCCAAATAGCTGCGAAACTCCTCCTCACGGAGACCAGGCTCCTTGGTAAAGCGGCTCTCGAAATGCCGCCGAAACGCCTCGCACATGTCATCAGTCGACCGCAGAGTACGCCCCTCCGGGGTTTCGACTTGACGAATGTAACGATCACCACCTCGACGGACTTCTTCCCGACGCAGATCTGCGCCCAGGTTCACAGCTTCAGAAGACATCTTACTTAGCCTATGCCTAATTACCTGACCCATGTAGCGCTCGCTATTCGAACGCTGCAGGGCCTCCCTAGCTAGGGCTATCTCTAGGGGATCCCCCCCAGCCTCCGCCCGGGAAAAATTAGCCTTAAGCGTCTTCACCTTTTCAGCTCTATCTAGGGCGAGCCGTTTGCTGAAATCAGTGGTGAAAGACCTAATTCTATCCTTAAGTCGCTCCCACCACTTATTCCCGATAACCGCCCCCACTAGCTCCCGCTGCACTACACTAGTTAGCTGCCTCTGGAAGTCCCGCCTGTCCAGTAAAGACAGATTGAACTTCCAGTAGCCAGCCATTCTAGGCCTATGTTCTAACGCCACACGGGCACAAACGAGTTTGTGATCCGTGTAGCCTACCCAGTGGAACGTGGGACAATCTAACAAGTCTATGTCGGCTCTACGAACTAACATTCTGTCAATGTAGCTAACTACATTGACAGACGGCCAGCTACGAGCCCACGTCCACATTTTCCCCTTGGGATGATCGACCCGGTATCTATCGACGAGACCATAATCGTCGATCAGATTGACCAGGCTACGATCACCCCTACTCCCGCTAGCGCCCCGCCCCCTGTCTAACTTGGGGTTCAGGATGGCATTCCAGTCCCCCATTAAAACTAGGCGCGATGAATCAACTAGGAACGGCCCCAACCGCCGAAAAAAGGAACCCCGCTCCTCCCAGTCGTTGGGCGCATAAACCGCAACGACCCGAAACGAACCACTTTTCACGGCAATATCGGCCACGATTAACCGGCCCTCGGCATCGGTATGCACAAGGTCCACCTTCGCATCGAGAGTACGTCTGACCAACAAAGAAACTCCTCTGGCACATCGGTCCCCATATGCTGAATAGATGACAAAGTCATCCTCCAGCACACACGCATCGGAAGTGCAAACAAAGTGGGTCTCTTCGATCGCGGCAACATCCACGCCGAAGGACAAGAGATCCCGAAGCAGGCGGGCAGCCTTACCCCGATCTCTCAAGCCCTTCGCATTCAAACTGGCTATCTTTATTTCCATTTCCTAGGCCTGCAAAAATAAAAAACGACAGTTACTGCAACAACCTAAGCACATACGGGGCGGAAATCTGCGGGTGACAGGACCCCGACGGTTTGTCCCAGGCTTCCCGTGCCCAGCTCCGACGTCATCCGTCCTTCCGAGACAATCCCGCCGACGTCCGTAGGGTACGTTAATTTTAAGGCCCTGTATAGTGAGGGGTGGAGACGTACCGGGACCCTCCCTGCACAGAAGCCGTGCATCTTGGTGAGGTCAGGAGACCCAAATTCCGCCATTCTTAAATTTGGGAATGCTTCTTTGGCCTCGAACATATGGGCCCATACTTTTAAATGCTTCCCCGCATCCCTGATGAGGGCAATCACACCTGGGGCCCCCGGAAAGTTCTGGGGGTCTTCCACCGACATGTTGTCAATGGAAGAGAGTTTAAAGAGTGGACCTAGAAGGGATTTTTTCCTGGAGGAACAGTTTTTTTCCAGCTCCGTCTTATCCACCCTACATATATCTTCGGCTCTTTTAAAGATCCTCTTCTTTTTTTTCTTAACCCTATCTGGGTCTGGTGGGGAGGGAATGGACGGGAGAGTGGGTGTATGCTGGGTAGGGGACGCATCCGATGACATGGGGGTGGATGATTGTGTGGGAGTGGGAGTGGGAGTGGAAGGAGGGAGTGGCAAACGTGAGAGTGATGGGGGGAGACTCCTAGGAATAGGTACAGCAATATATCTCTCTGGAGACGCCGGGGTGGATGCGCATTTGGATTTTTCCCGGCTCCTCCCTGGTCTTTTTTCTGCTGTATGTTTTTTTGTCGGGACTTCTTCTTCGTCCTCTTCCCTGTTCCTCTTCAAAGAGGAGGACCGCATTGTAGGTAGTTCTTCCACCTCCATCTCGACTTCGGGTTGCTGATATTGCTTCTTTTTATCTTCTTTCTTCCGACTCTCTTTGTCAGTCTGCTTTTTGGGAGAAGCCTCCTTTGGGGGGGACGGGAGGCTTGTTTGGGATTTTCGCCCCTTTGCAACCACTTCCTTCCAGCCGTCACTCGAAGTCTTTCCAGTTTCGGCGGTTTTGGTAGCGGTCGCTGCTGTTGCTGCTGCTGTCGTTACTGGAGTAGATTCTTTTTGTGCTGGCACCTTCTTGGTGGGGCACGCCTTTGCCATATGGCCCGGCTGTCCGCACACCCAACAACATGGTTTCCTCCCTTCCACCACCACCAGCATTCTTCTCGTTCGGCAGAGCAAAATGTTTGGGATATCTTGGAAGTTTTCCTTGTCCAGGGTAATTTGGACTTCCATATCCCCAGTGTCTATTCCTGACTTACTGCAGATGGCCTTCACTTCGCTAACTTCCCCATATTTAGAGAAGAAAGCCCCCATCCGATCTTCTGATATGTCAATCGGCACTCCGTGGACAGTTATTTTTGTTCTGCGGGTGCCCATATACTCGGTTTGTAACCGTAAATTTTTTGTGTTTAGAACACTTCCCGCTAATCTTCGGGCCTGATCTTCAGTCTGGAGAAGGAGATCCCAAAGAGCATTGGTCCTTCTGGCCAAAATCTTTGGACAAATGTTCAATGATTTTAGAGCCTCCTCCATGCATTCTCTGCTTACCCCCATTAATTTATGGCTCTTCACGTCTGAAGTAAGCAGAGAAATCGTTCTTACTTTAACGGCGTCGAAGGCGTCCTTTATCGTGAGGAATTCGTTGCCGTTGAAACTGCTTTCCAGTTTTTTCCTCTGACTGGCATAGAATTCCCCATCTTTCTTTAGCGGCCTATCTTGAGACCAGGCCGATTTTGCTGGCGACACCGGCTTTACCACCGGTGTATCAGGCACTTTTTTATTGTTTGTGTCGACCATGGCGTAGACTAAAACACAGCCACGGTCGACGTAAGTTATTTTTTTCCTGCTCCTTTTATAAATTATACTTTATATCATTTCAAACAAAATAAAATGGAACAAGAACGGGACAAACCAAGGCAATAAACAATTCAACCAAAGAGCAAATGCAAATCAAAATAGGGGGAGGGTAATAAATACAACAAAAAGGCAAATGAAAGGTAAATGTAAAATATTCCAATATATACTAAAACGAAAAAGTGAAAACCAAGAAACTTCAAAAACAATGTTGGAAACTGAAAAAGTAACAAAATAAACACTTATCACTGAGTTATTCTTTAAAGTTGTCTCACACCGTATTCAAACGAAAAAACAGTAAACTGCGGTGAACCGGTTGGCATTGGACATTTTATTTTTTGTTGGAATACAACAAATGTGGCACAAGGCCGAAAAGGGGAGGGGTAAAGGCTGGTCATAACTTACTATCCTATACCTAGCTAATCAGATTCGCGACCCATTCATACATTACAATTTACCCATTCACCACAAGAACTCATCCGTCGCCATTCAAACCTTCATCCACCATAATACCACATCCACACCAGGGGAACCTACAAAAACGCGCCCCACACCATAAAAATTTTGATGATAATAACATACATTAAAATTCTAATACTGAAAAGATGAAAGTAGGGAGGGAGATGAACCCAATAACAAACTAAAAACTCAACGAATATTTAAACTAAACATAATTCGTGTTAGTAGGGCCCGTCCAACCCTCAAAATAGAGAGGCCGCTGTATTCTGCCCAGAGGACAGAATCAAGAAACACTCTCGCTAAGGGAGTGGGAAAAAGATAAAATAACCCGGACATGGGGAAATAAAAGGCTGACCTAGTCGAGATGAAAGGTGGGGCCAAAACAAACTGGGGAGGTTGGGAATCTCGACTTGGATCATAACTAAAAAGATAGCCGGGAAACAGGCCGGGAACAACACTTACTCACATTAACTAGGTACACTTAAGCTTGTCTAACCTAACCAAGGGGAGGGTTCCACAGGAAACCACCCCGATGTGACTTTAGATTGACCTAGAAAAGAAAATCAAGGCTAGCCCCGTCCAAACGAACCAAGCTCGCCTCTTTTACCCACCTTTCGTTGAAGACTGTCGAATGCAATCGTTTCCTATCAGTTCTAATCTTCATCTTGAGCTGATGCTCAAAGAATCGGATTAGATCCTGATGCGAAAGACGATTGCCTCGCAAGACTTCCTGCATGCGCGTCGTCCATATCACCATTCGAGCCGTGGCTAGCAGCGTCAGAAACACCATTCGTTTCACCCCGGAATACGGGGGCGACACATTGTCACACGCGTATGCGCGATCAATGGACACGAGTTCTTCGGGAGCGAGACGAGCCGTCAGCTCGCCGACATGGTCCCATAAGGGGCGGACCCGGGGGCAATGGTAGAAGGCGTGCGAAGCCGTTTCCTCTAAACCAAGACCACACCGTTCACAGTCTGGCAAATCCGCCAAGCCCCATATGAAAGCCTTGTCGTTGAGAGGCAGCCGATTCCGAGCCAATCGCCAGGTAAGCGAAAACTCAGGGTTACTGAGATAATCCGCCGCTGGCGCCCAAGACCAGTAGGAGCGATACTCCCCTTCCGAAAAGCAGAGCGTATCACGTAGGGAATCCTTCGCGCGCCCCTCCACTAATCCCCTATAGAAGACTTTCCTAGGCTGTGACAGGTCACTGGACCGCGGAATAGCCTTCAAGGCGAACCGACACTCGCGGAGGAAAAGCGATTGATCCCGGGGTTTACGACGGCGCTCAACCCTCGAGATGGGGGGACTGATAGTAAGGCCAGGGAACGCGTCCCTAACAATCCCCTCCAGAATCGGATCTCCTCTAGTCAATGCGCGGCGTAGGAAAGCCAACCGTGAGGCACGGATGTGACTCAGCAAGTGTGGCATTCCCAGCCCCCCATGACACGGACGTTTAGTGCAGACTCGTCTGTCGACCCTGTTACCGCGTCCCCTCCATAAAATGGAGGATAGCGATCGCTCGAGCGCCTTCCTGTGGGCCTTACAGAGAGGAAGTACTGACAATCGATAAAGAACCAGGGGGAAAATGTATGTAACACACACGTCCGCCCTGCCCTTCACAGACAACCTCCGTCGGTTCCAAGTCTTGCCGGCAGAACCGATCTTTGCTAGTACTTCTGACCAATTCTTCTCCAGCTGGAGGTCGGGTCCAAACCACACTCCAAGAATGCGGACAGGACCGTCCGTCCAACCGAAGCGGCCTGGAAGATCACGCCCCTTCCAGGCACCTAACCGCAAGCCGGACGACTTGTCGCGGTTTATCTTGGCCCCTGTCACCTTCTCGTACCGATCAAGCGCCTTCTGTACCGCTTCAATGTCGCCCCGGGACGACACGAAAGCAGATACGTCATCGGCGTACGCGGAAACCCTGGCTCGAGACCCTCCAGGAACGGCGATCCCGCGTAGGGCCGGACTGCACGTCTCGTCCTTCAGCCGGCGAAGGAGAGGCTCCAACGCCAAAGCATAAAGGAGAGGCGACAGCGGACAACCCTGACGAACCGACCTCGACAGAACAAAAGCGCCCGACAACTTTCCGTTCACCTGTACCACAGCACTGGGGGAGCGATACAGGAGGCTAATCCAGCGGCAGAAGTCGGGTGCGAATCCGGCGGCCTGCAGGACAGTAGCAAGGTAGCGATGGTCGACCCTATCAAATGCCTTGGACTGATCCAAATTGATCAGCGCGGCTTCCTCGTCGTCTTTTACTCCCTCTAGGATCGTGCGGATCAAATGCAGGTTGCTCTGAATTGTTCGGCCCCTCACAGAACAAGTCTGCTCGGGTCCCAACAGAGACTCGGCAACTGACTGCAAACGCTCCTGCAGGATCTTGGCCATAATCTTTAACTCTGTGTTTAGCAGAGTTATGGGCCTGTAATCGTCTAGTTTACCCCCAACACCCTTGCCCTTTTTCAACAGAGTGATCACACCCCTGGAAATGCGGTTGGGGATGGACCCCGACCGAAACCAGTTGTTGAACACTGCAGTCAAAATCGGAACAAAGATGTGCGACAGCCTCAAGTACAATTCATAAGGCAAACCATCCAGACCGGGCGACTTGCCTCTGCCGACCTTCTTCAATGCCTCGTAGACTTCGCCCTCCGTGATCTCTCCCTCGCAGCTAGCTGCTTCAGTCGGCTCAAGCCGAGGAAAGTCAGCCAAATAGCTGCGAAACTCCTCCTCACGGAGACCAGGCTCCTTGGTAAAGCGGCTCTCGAAATGCCGCCGAAACGCCTCGCACATGTCGTCAGTCGACCGCAGAGTACGCCCCTCCGGGGTTTCGACTTGACGAATGTAACGATCACCACCTCGACGGACTTCTTCCCGACGCAGATCTGCGCCCAGGTTCACAGCTTCAGAAGACATCTTACTTAGCCTATGCCTAATTACCTGACCCATGTAGCGCTCGCTATTCGAACGCTGCAGGGCCTCCCTAGCTAGGGCTATCTCTAGGGGATCCCCCCCAGCCTCCGCCCGGGAAAAATTAGCCTTAAGCGTCTTCACCTTTTCAGCTCTATCTAGGGCGAGCCGTTTGCTGAAATCAGTGGTGAAAGACCTAATTCTATCCTTAAGTCGCTCCCACCACTTATTCCCGATAACCGCCCCCACTAACTCCCGCTGCACTACACTAGTTAGCTGCCTCTGGAAGTCCCGCCTGTCCAGTAAAGACAGATTGAACTTCCAGTAGCCAGCCATTCTAGGCCTATGTTCTAACGCCACACGGGCACAAACGAGTTTGTGATCCGTGTAGCCTACCCAGTGGAATGTGGGACAATCTAACAAGTCTATGTCGGCTCTACGAACTAACATTCTGTCAATGTAGCTAACTACATTGACAGACGGCCAGCTACGAGCCCACGTCCACATTTTCCCCTTGGGATGATCGACCCGGTATCTATCGACGAGACCATAATCGTCGATCAGATTGACCAGGCTACGATCACCCCTACTCCCGCTAGCGCCCCGCCCCCTGTCTAACTTGGGGTTCAGGATGGCATTCCAGTCCCCCATTAAAACTAGGCGCGATGAATCAACTAGGAACGGCCCCAACCGCCGAAAAAAGGAACCCCGCTCCTCCCAGTCGTTGGGCGCATAAACCGCAACGACCCGAAACGAACCACTTTTCACGGCAATATCGGCCACGATTAACCGGCCCTCGGCATCGGTATGCACAAGGTCCACCTTCGCATCGAGAGTACGTCTGACCAACAAAGAAACTCCTCTGGCACATCGGTCCCCATATGCTGAATAGATGACAAAGTCATCCTCCAGCACACACGCATCGGAAGTGCAAACAAAGTGGGTCTCTTCGATCGCGGCAACATCCACGCCGAAGGACAAGAGATCCCGAAGCAGGCGGGCAGCCTTACCCCGATCTCTCAAGCCCTTCGCATTCAAACTGGCTATCTTTATTTCCATTTCCTAGGCCTGCAAAAATAAAAAACGACAGTTACTGCAACAACCTAAGCACATACGGGGCGGAAATCTGCGGGTGACAGGACCCCGACGGTTTGTCCCAGGCTTCCCGTGCCCAGCTCCGACGTCATCCGTCCTTCCGAGACAATCCCGCCGACGTCCGTAGGGTACGTTAATTTTAAGGCCCTGTATAGTGAGGGGTGGAGACGTACCGGGACCCTCCCTGCACAGAAGCCGTGCATCTTGGTGAGGTCAGGAGACCCAAATTCCGCCATTCTTAAATTTGGGAATGCTTCTTTGGCCTCGAACATATGGGCCCATACTTTTAAATGCTTCCCCGCATCCCTGATGAGGGCAATCACACCTGGGGCCCCCGGAAAGTTCTGGGGGTCTTCCACCGACATGTTGTCAATGGAAGAGAGTTTAAAGAGTGGACCTAGAAGGGATTTTTTCCTGGAGGAACAGTTTTTTTCCAGCTCCGTCTTATCCACCCTACATATATCTTCGGCTCTTTTAAAGATCCTCTTCTTTTTTTTCTTAACCCTATCTGGGTCTGGTGGGGAGGGAATGGACGGGAGAGTGGGTGTATGCTGGGTAGGGGACGCATCCGATGACATGGGGGTGGATGATTGTGTGGGAGTGGGAGTGGGAGTGGAAGGAGGGAGTGGCAAACGTGAGAGTGATGGGGGGAGACTCCTAGGAATAGGTACAGCAATATATCTCTCTGGAGACGCCGGGGTGGATGCGCATTTGGATTTTTCCCGGCTCCTCCCTGGTCTTTTTTCTGCTGTATGTTTTTTTGTCGGGACTTCTTCTTCGTCCTCTTCCCTGTTCCTCTTCAAAGAGGAGGACCGCATTGTAGGTATTTCTTCCACCTCCATCTCGACTTCGGGTTGCTTTGGTTGATGTTGCTTCTTGTTTTCCTCTTTCTTCCGATTTTGTTTCTCAGTCTGCTTTTTGGGAGAAGCCTCCTTTGGGGGGGACGGGAGGCTTGTTTGGGATTTTCGTCCCTTTGCAACCACTTCCTTCCAGCCGTCACCCGAAGTCTTTCCAGTTTCGCCGGTTTTGGTAGCGGTCGCTGCTGTCGCTGCTGCTGTCGTTACTGGAGTCGCTTCTTTTTGTGCTGGCACCTTCTTGGTGGGGCACGCCTTTGCCATATGGCCCGGCTGTCCGCACACCCAACAACATGGTTTCCTCCCTTCAACCACCACCAGCATTCTTCTCGTTCGGCAGAGCAAAATGTTTGGGATATCTTGGAAGTTTTCCTTGTCCAGGGTAATTTGGACTTCCATATCCCCAGTGTCTATTCCTGACTTACTGCAGATGGCCTTCACTTCGCTAACTTCCCCATATTTAGAGAAGAAAGCCCCCATCCGATCTTCTGATATGTCAATCGGCACTCCGTGGACAGTTATTTTTGTTCTGCGGGTGCCCATATACTCGGTTTGTAACCGTAAATTTTTTGTGTTTAGAACACTTCCCGCTAATCTTCGGGCCTGATCTTCAGTCTGGAGAAGGAGATCCCAAAGAGCATTGGTCCTTCTGGCCAAAATCTTTGGACAGATATTTAAGGATTTTAAAGCCTCCTCCATGCATTCTCTGCTTACCCCCATTAATTTATGACTCTTCACGTCTGAAGTAAGCAGAGAAATCGTTCTTACTTTAACGGCATCAAAGGCGTCCTTTATCGTGAGGAATTCGTTGCCATTGAAACTACTTTCCAGTTTTTTCCTCTGACTGGCATAGAATTCCCCATCTTTCTTTAGCGGCCTATCTTGAGACCAGGCCGATTTTGCTGGCGACACCGGATTTGCCACCGGTGTATCAGGCACTTTTTTATTGTTTGTGTCGACCATGGCGTAGACTAAAACACAGCCACGGTCGACGTAATTTATTTTTTCTTACTCCTTTTATAAATAATACTTTATATCATTTCAAACAAAATAAAATGGAACAAGAACGGGACAAACCAAGGCAATAAACAATTCAACCAAAGAGCAAATGCAAATCAAAATAGGGGGAGGGTAATAAATACAACAAAAAGGCAAATGAAAGGTAAATGTAAAATATTACAATATATACTAAAACGAAAAAGTCAAAACCAAGAAACTTCAAAAACAATGTTGGCAACTGAAAAAGTAACAAAATAAACACTTATCACTGAGTTATTCTTTAAAGTTGTCTCACACCGTATTCAAACGAAAAAACAGTAAACTGCGGTGAACCGGTTGGCATTGGACATTTTATTTTTTGTTGGAATACAACAAATGTGGCACAAGGCCGAAAAGGGGAAGGGTAAAGGCTGGTCATAACTTACTATCCTATACCTAGCTAATCAGATTCGCGACCCATTCATACATTACAATTTACCCATTCACCACAAGAACTCATCCGTCGCCATTCAAACCTTCATCCACCATAATACCACATCCACACCAGGGGAACCTACAAAAACGCGCCCCACACCATAAAAATTTTGATGATAATAACATACATTAAAATTCTAATAATGAAAAGATGAAAGTGGGGAGGGAGATGAACCCAATAACAAACTAAAACTCAACGAATATTTAAACTAAACATAATTCGTGTTAGTAGGGCCCGTCCAACCCTCAAAATAGAGAGGCCGCTGTATTCTGCCCAGAGGACAGAATCAAGAGACACTCTCGCTAAGGGAGTGGGAAAGAGATAAAATAACCCGGACATGGGGAAATAAAAGGCTGACCTAGTCGAGATGAAAGGTGGGGCCAATACAAACTGGGGAGGTTGGGAATCTCGACTTGGATCATAACTAAAAAGATAGCCGGGAAACAGGCCGGGAACAACACTTACTCACATTAACTAGGTACACTTAAGCTTGTCTAACCTAACCAAGGGGAGGGTTCCACAGGAAACCACCCCGATGTGACTTTAGATTGACCTAGAAAAGAAAATCAAGGCTAGCCCCGTCCAAACGAACCAAGCTCGCCTCTTTTACCCACCTTTCGTTGAAGACTGTCGAATGCAATCGTTTCCTATCAGTTCTAATCTTCATCTTGAGCTGATGCTCAAAGAATCGGATTAGATCCTGATGCGAAAGACGATTGCCTCGCAAGACTTCCTGCATGCGCGTCGTCCATATCACCATTCGAGCCGTGGCTAGCAGCGTCAGAAACACCATTCGTTTCACCCCGGAATACGGGGGCGACACATTGTCACACGCGTATGCGCGATCAATGGACACGAGTTCTTCGGGAGCGAGACGAGCCGTCAGCTCGCCGACATGGTCCCATAAGGGGCGGACCCGGGGGCAATGGTAGAAGGCGTGCGAAGCCGTTTCTTCTAAACCAAGACCACACCGTTCACAGTCTGGCAAATCCGCCAAGCCCCATATGAAAGCCTTGTCGTTGAGAGGCAGCCGATTCCGAGCCAATCGCCAGGTAAGCGAAAACTCAGGGTTACTGAGATAATCCGCCGCTGGCGCCCAAGACCAGTAGGAGCGATACTCCTCTTCCGAAAAGCAGAGCGTATCACGTAGGGAATCCTTCGCGCGCCCCTCCACTAATCCCCTATAGAAGACTTTCCTAGGCTGTGACAGGTCACTGGACCGCGGAATAGCCTTCAAGGCGAACCGACACTCGCGGAGGAAAAGCGATTGATCCCGGGGTTTACGACGGCGCTCAACCCTCGAGATGGGGGGACTGATAGTAAGGCCAGGGAACGCGTCCCTAACAATCCCCTCCAGAATCGGATCTCCTCTAGTCAATGCGCGGCGTAGGAAAGCCAACCGTGAGGCACGGATGTGACTCAGCAAGTGTGGCATTCCCAGCCCCCCATGACACGGACGTTTAGTGCAGACTCGTCTGTCGACCCTGTTACCGCGTCCCCTCCATAAAATGGAGGATAGCGATCGCTCGAGCGCCTTCCTGTGGGCCTTACAGAGAGGAAGTACTGACAATCGATAAAGAACCAGGGGGAAAATGTATGTAACACACACGTCCGCCCTGCCCTTCACAGACAACCTCCGTCGGTTCCAAGTCTTGCCGGCAGAACCGATCTTTGCTAGTACTTCTGACCAATTCTTCTCCAGCTGGAGGTCGGGTCCAAACCACACTCCAAGAATGCGGACAGGACCGTCCGTCCAACCGAAGCGGCCTGGAAGATCACGCCCCTTCCAGGCACCTAACCGCAAGCCGGACGACTTGTCGCGGTTTATCTTGGCCCCTGTCACCTTCTCGTACCGATCAAGCGCCTTCTGTACCGCTTCAATGTCGCCCCGGGACGACACGAAAGCAGATACGTCATCGGCGTACGCGGAAACCCTGGCTCGAGACCCTCCAGGAACGGCGATCCCGCGTAGGGCCGGACTGCACGTCTCGTCCTTCAGCCGGCGAAGGAGAGGCTCCAACGCCAAAGCATAAAGGAGAGGCGACAGCGGACAACCCTGACGAACCGACCTCGACAGAACAAAAGCGCCCGACAACTTTCCGTTCACCTGTACCACAGCACTGGGGGAGCGATACAGGAGGCTAATCCAGCGGCAGAAGTCGGGTGCGAATCCGGCGGCCTGCAGGACAGTAGCAAGGTAGCGATGGTCGACCCTATCAAATGCCTTGGACTGATCCAAATTGATCAGCGCGGCTTCCTCGTCGTCTTTTACTCCCTCTAGGATCGTGCGGATCAAATGCAGGTTGCTCTGAATTGTTCGGCCCCTCACAGAACAAGTCTGCTCGGGTCCCAACAGAGACTCGGCAACTGACTGCAAACGCTCCTGCAGGATCTTGGCCATAATCTTTAACTCTGTGTTTAGCAGAGTTATGGGCCTGTAATCGTCTAGTTTACCCCCAACACCCTTGCCCTTTTTCAACAGAGTGATCACACCCCTGGAAATGCGGTTGGGGATGGACCCCGACCGAAACCAGTTGTTGAACACTGCAGTCAAAATCGGAACAAAGATGTGCGACAGCCTCAAGTACAATTCATAAGGCAAACCATCCAGACCGGGCGACTTGCCTCTGCCGACCTTCTTCAATGCCTCGTAGACTTCGCCCTCCGTGATCTCTCCCTCGCAGCTAGCTGCTTCAGTCGGCTCAAGCCGAGGAAAGTCAGCCAAATAGCTGCGAAACTCCTCCTCACGGAGACCAGGCTCCTTGGTAAAGCGGCTCTCGAAATGCCGCCGAAACGCCTCGCACATGTCGTCAGTCGACCGCAGAGTACGCCCCTCCGGGGTTTCGACTTGACGAATGTAACGATCACCACCTCGACGGACTTCTTCCCGACGCAGATCTGCGCCCAGGTTCACAGCTTCAGAAGACATCTTACTTAGCCTATGCCTAATTACCTGACCCATGTAGCGCTCGCTATTCGAACGCTGCAGGGCCTCCCTAGCTAGGGCTATCTCTAGGGGATCCCCCCCAGCCTCCGCCCGGGAAAAATTAGCCTTAAGCGTCTTCACCTTTTCAGCTCTATCTAGGGCGAGCCGTTTGCTGAAATCAGTGGTGAAAGACCTAATTCTATCCTTAAGTCGCTCCCACCACTTATTCCCGATAACCGCCCCCACTAGCTCCCGCTGCACTACACTAGTTAGCTGCCTCTGGAAGTCCCGCCTGTCCAGTAAAGACAGATTGAACTTCCAGTAGCCAGCCATTCTAGGCCTATGTTCTAACGCCACACGGGCACAAACGAGTTTGTGATCCGTGTAGCCTACCCAGTGGAACGTGGGACAATCTAACAGGTCTATGTCGGCTCTACGAACTAACATTCTGTCAATGTAGCTCACTACATTGACAGACGGCCAGCTACGAGCCCACGTCCACATTTTCCCCTTGGGATGATCGACCCGGTATCTATCGACGAGACCATAATCGTCGATCAGATTGACCAGGCTACGATCGCCCCTACTCCCGCTAGCGCCCCGCCCCCTGTCTAACTTGGGGTTCAGGATGGCATTCCAGTCCCCCATTAAAACTAGGCGCGATGAATCAACTAGGAACGGCCCCAACCGCCGAAAAAAGGAACCCCGCTCCTCCCAGTCGTTGGGCGCATAAACCGCAACGACCCGAAACGAACCACTTTTCACGGCAATATCGGCCACGATTAACCGGCCCTCGGCATCGGTATGCACAAGGTCCACCTTCGCATCGAGAGTACGTCTGACCAACAAAGAAACTCCTCTGGCACATCGGTCCCCATATGCTGAATAGATGACAAAGTCATCCTCCAGCACACACGCATCGGAAGTGCAAACAAAGTGGGTCTCTTCGATCGCGGCAACATCCACGCCGAAGGACAAGAGATCCCGAAGCAGGCGGGCAGCCTTACCCCGATCTCTCAAGCCCTTCGCATTCAAACTGGCTATCTTTATTTCCATTTCCTAGGCCTGCAAAAATAAAAAACGACAGTTACTGCAACAACCTAAGCACATACGGGGCGGAAATCTGCGGGTGACAGGACCCCGACGGTTTGTCCCAGGCTTCCCGTGCCCAGCTCCGACGTCATCCGTCCTTCCGAGACAATCCCGCCGACGTCCGTAGGGTATGTTAATTTTAAGGCCCTGTATAGTGAGGGGTGGAGACGTACCGGGACCCTCCCTGCACAGAAGCCGTGCATCTTGGTGAGATCAGGAGACCCAAACTCCGCCATTCTCAAATTTGGGAATGCTTCTTTGGCCTCAAACATATGGGCCCAAACCTTTAAATGTTTCCCCGCATCCCTGATGAGGGCAATCACACCTGGGGCCCCTGGGAAATTCTGGGGGTCTTCCACCGACATGTTGTCAATGGAGGTGAGTTTATGGAGTGGACCTAGAAGGGATTTTTTCCTGGAAGAACAGTTTTTTTCCAGCTCCGTCTTATCCACCCGGCATATATCTTCGGCTCTTTTAAAGAGTCTCTTCTTTTTTTTCTTAACCCTATCTGGGTCTGGTGGGGAGGGAATGGACGGGAGAGTGGGTGTATGCTGGGTAGGGGACGCATCCGATGACATGGGGGTGGATGATTGTGTGGGAGTGGGAGTGGGAGTGGGAGGAGGGAGTGGCAAACGTGAGAGTGATGGGGGGAGACTCCTAGGAATAGGTACAGCAATATATCTCTCTGGAGACGCTGGGGTGGATGCGCATTTGGATTTTTCCCGGCTCCTCCCTGGTCTTTTTTCTGCTGTATGTTTTTTTGTCGGGATTTCTTCTTCGTCCTCTTCCCTGTTCCTTTTCAAAGAGGAGGACCGCATTGTAGGTAGTTCTTCCACCTCCATCTCGACTTCGGGTTGCTGATATTGCTTCTTTTTATCTTCTTTCTTCCGACTCTCTTTGTCAGTCTGCTTTTTGGGAGAAGCCTCCTTTGGGGGGGACGGGAGGCTTGTTTGGGATTTTCGCCCCTTTGCAACCACTTCCTTCCAGCCGTCACTCGAAGTCTTTCCAGTTTCGGCGGTTTTGGTAGCGGTCGCTGCTGTCGCTGCTGCTGTCGCTGCTGCTGTCGCTGCTGCTGTCGTTACTGGAGTAGGCTCTTTTTGTGCTGGCACCTTCTTGGTGGGGCACGCCTTTGCCATATGGCCCGGCTGTCCGCACACCCAACAACATGGTTTCCTCCCTTCAACCACCACCAGCATTCTTCTCGTTCGGCAGAGCAAAATGTTTGGGATATCTTGGAAGTTTTCCTTGTCTAGGGTAATTTGAACTTCCATATCCCCAGTGTCTATTCCTGACTTACTGCAGATGGCCTTCACTTCGCTAACTTCCCCATATTTAGAGAAGAAAGCCCCCATCCGATCTTCTGAAATGTCTATCGGTACTCCGTGGACGGTAATTTTCGTTCTGCGGGTGCCCATATATTCGGTTTGTAACCGTAAATTTTTTGTGTTCAGAACACTTCCCGCTAATCTTCGGGCCTGGTCTTCAGTCTGGAGAAGGAGATCCCAAAGAGCATTGGTCCTTCTGGCCAAAATCTTTGGACAAATATTCAATGATTTTAGAGCCTCCTCCATGCATTCTCTGCTTACCCCCATTAATTTATGGCTCTTCACGTCTGAAGTAAGCAGAGAAATAGTTCTCACTTTCACTGCATCAAAGGCGTCCTTTATTGTGAGGAATTCGTTGCCGTTGAAACTGCTTTCCAGTTTTTTCCTCTGACTGGCATAGAATTCCCCATCTTTCTTTAGCGGCCTATCTTGAGACCAGGCCGATTTTGCTGGCGACACCGGCTTTACCACCGGTGTATCAGGCACTTTTTTATTGTTTGTGTCGACCATGGCGTAGACTAAAACACAGCCACGGTCGACGTAAGTTATTTTTTTTCCTGCTCCTTTTATAAATTATACTTTATATCATTTCAAACAAAATAAAATGGAACAAGAACGGGACAAACCAAGGCAATAAACAATTCAACCAAAGAGCAAATGCAAATCAAAATAGGGGGAGGGTAATAAATACAACAAAAAGGAAATAAAGGTAAATGTAAAATATTCCAATATATACTAAAACGAAAAAGTCAAAACCAAGAAACTTCAAAAACAATGTTGGCAACTGAAAAAGTAACAAAATAAACACTTATCACTGAGTTATTCTTTAAAGTTGTCTCACACCGTATTCAAACAGTAATTAGTAAACAGTAATCAACAAACTGCGGTGAACCGGTTGGCATTGGACATTTTATTTTTTGTTGGAATACAACAAATGTGGCACAAGGCCGAAAAGGGGAGGGGTAAGGGCTGGTCATAACTTACTATCCTATACCTAGCTAATCAGATTCGCGACCCATTCATACATTACAATTAACCCATTCACCACAAGAACTCATCCGTCGCCATTCACACCTTCATCCACCATAATACCACATCCACACCAGGGGAACCTACAAAAACGCGCCCCACACCATAAAAATTTTGATGATAATAACATACATTAAAATTCTAATCATGAAAAGATGAAAGTGGGGAGGGAGATGAACCCAATAACAAACTAAAAACTCAACGAATATTTAAACTAAACATAATTCGTGTTAGTAGGGCCCGTCCAACCCTCAAAATAGAGAGGCCGCTGTATTCTGCCCAGAGGACAGAATCAAGAGACACTCTCGCTAAGGGAGTGGGAAAGAGATAAAATAACCCGGACATGGGGAAATAAAAGGCTGACCTAGTCGAGATGAAAGGTGGGGCCAAAACAAACTGGGGAGGTTGGGAATCTCGACTTGGATCATAACTAAAAAGATAGCCGGGAAACAGGCCGGGAACAACACTTACTCACATTAACTAGGTACACTTAAGCTTGTCTAACCTAACCAAGGGGAGGGTTCCACAGGAAACCACCCCGATGTGACTTTAGATTGACCTAGAAAAGAAAATCAAGGCTAGCCCCGTCCAAACGAACCAAGCTCGCCTCTTTTACCCACCTTTCGTTGAAGACTGTCGAATGCAATCGTTTCCTATCAGTTCTAATCTTCATCTTGAGCTGATGCTCAAAGAATCGGATTAGATCCTGATGCGAAAGACGATTGCCTCGCAAGACTTCCTGCATGCGCGTCGTCCATATCACCATTCGAGCCGTGGCTAGCAGCGTCAGAAACACCATTCGTTTCACCCCGGAATACGGGGGCGACACATTGTCACACGCGTATGCGCGATCAATGGACACGAGTTCTTCGGGAGCGAGACGAGCCGTCAGCTCGCCGACATGGTCCCATAAGGGGCGGACCCGGGGGCAATGGTAGAAGGCGTGCGAAGCCGTTTCTTCTAAACCAAGACCACACCGTTCACAGTCTGGCAAATCCGCCAAGCCCCATATGAAAGCCTTGTCGTTGAGAGGCAGCCGATTCCGAGCCAATCGCCAGGTAAGCGAAAACTCAGGGTTACTGAGATAATCCGCCGCTGGCGCCCAAGACCAGTAGGAGCGATACTCCCCTTCCGAAAAGCAGAGCGTATCACGTAGGGAATCCTTCGCGCGCCCCTCCACTAATCCCCTATAGAAGACTTTCCTAGGCTGTGACAGGTCACTGGACCGCGGAATAGCCTTCAAGGCGAACCGACACTCGCGGAGGAAAAGCGATTGATCCCGGGGTTTACGACGGCGCTCAACCCTCGAGATGGGGGGACTGATAGTAAGGCCAGGGAACGCGTCCCTAACAATCCCCTCCAGAATCGGATCTCCTCTAGTCAATGCGCGGCGTAGGAAAGCCAACCGTGAGGCACGGATGTGACTCAGCAAGTGTGGCATTCCCAGCCCCCCATGACACGGACGTTTAGTGCAGACTCGTCTGTCGACCCTGTTACCGCGTCCCCTCCATAAAATGGAGGATAGCGATCGCTCGAGCGCCTTCCTGTGGGCCTTACAGAGAGGAAGTACTGACAATCGATAAAGAACCAGGGGGAAAATGTATGTAACACACACGTCCGCCCTGCCCTTCACAGACAACCTCCGTCGGTTCCAAGTCTTGCCGGCAGAACCGATCTTTGCTAGTACTTCTGACCAATTCTTCTCCAGCTGGAGGTCGGGTCCAAACCACACTCCAAGAATGCGGACAGGACCGTCCGTCCAACCGAAGCGGCCTGGAAGATCACGCCCCTTCCAGGCACCTAACCGCAAGCCGGACGACTTGTCGCGGTTTATCTTGGCCCCTGTCACCTTCTCGTACCGATCAAGCGCCTTCTGTACCGCTTCAATGTCGCCCCGGGACGACACGAAAGCAGATACGTCATCGGCGTACGCGGAAACCCTGGCTCGAGACCCTCCAGGAACGGCGATCCCGCGTAGGGCCGGACTGCACGTCTCGTCCTTCAGCCGGCGAAGGAGAGGCTCCAACGCCAAAGCATAAAGGAGAGGCGACAGCGGACAACCCTGACGAACCGACCTCGACAGAACAAAAGCGCCCGACAACTTTCCGTTCACCTGTACCACAGCACTGGGGGAGCGATACAGGAGGCTAATCCAGCGGCAGAAGTCGGGTGCGAATCCGGCGGCCTGCAGGACAGTAGCAAGGTAGCGATGGTCGACCCTATCAAATGCCTTGGACTGATCCAAATTGATCAGCGCGGCTTCCTCGTCGTCTTTTACTCCCTCTAGGATCGTGCGGATCAAATGCAGGTTGCTCTGAATTGTTCGGCCCCTCACAGAACAAGTCTGCTCGGGTCCCAACAGAGACTCGGCAACTGACTGCAAACGCTCCTGCAGGATCTTGGCCATAATCTTTAACTCTGTGTTTAGCAGAGTTATGGGCCTGTAATCGTCTAGTTTACCCCCAACACCCTTGCCCTTTTTCAACAGAGTGATCACACCCCTGGAAATGCGGTTGGGGATGGACCCCGACCGAAACCAGTTGTTGAACACTGCAGTCAAAATCGGAACAAAGATGTGCGACAGCCTCAAGTACAATTCATAAGGCAAACCATCCAGACCGGGCGACTTGCCTCTGCCGACCTTCTTCAATGCCTCGTAGACTTCGCCCTCCGTGATCTCTCCCTCGCAGCTAGCTGCTTCAGTCGGCTCAAGCCGAGGAAAGTCAGCCAAATAGCTGCGAAACTCCTCCTCACGGAGACCAGGCTCCTTGGTAAAGCGGCTCTCGAAATGCCGCCGAAACGCCTCGCACATGTCGTCAGTCGACCGCAGAGTACGCCCCTCCGGGGTTTCGACTTGACGAATGTAACGATCACCACCTCGACGGACTTCTTCCCGACGCAGATCTGCGCCCAGGTTCACAGCTTCAGAAGACATCTTACTTAGCCTATGCCTAATTACCTGACCCATGTAGCGCTCGCTATTCGAACGCTGCAGGGCCTCCCTAGCTAGGGCTATCTCTAGGGGATCCCCCCCAGCCTCCGCCCGGGAAAAATTAGCCTTAAGCGTCTTCACCTTTTCAGCTCTATCTAGGGCGAGCCGTTTGCTGAAATCAGTGGTGAAAGACCTAATTCTATCCTTAAGTCGCTCCCACCACTTATTCCCGATAACCGCCCCCACTAGCTCCCGCTGCACTACACTAGTTAGCTGCCTCTGGAAGTCCCGCCTGTCCAGTAAAGACAGATTGAACTTCCAGTAGCCAGCCATTCTAGGCCTATGTTCTAACGCCACACGGGCACAAACGAGTTTGTGATCCGTGTAGCCTACCCAGTGGAACGTGGGACAATCTAACAAGTCTATGTCGGCTCTACGAACTAACATTCTGTCAATGTAGCTAACTACCTTGACAGACGGCCAGCTACGAGCCCACGTCCACATTTTCCCCTTGGGATGATCGACCCGGTATCTATCGACGAGACCATAATCGTCGATCAGATTGACCAGGCTACGATCGCCCCTACTCCCGCTAGCGCCCCGCCCCCTGTCTAACTTGGGGTTCAGGATGGCATTCCAGTCCCCCATTAAAACTAGGCGCGATGAATCAACTAGGAACGGCCCCAACCGCCGAAAAAAGGAACCCCGCTCCTCCCAGTCGTTGGGCGCATAAACCGCAACGACCCGAAACGAACCACTTTTCACGGCAATATCGGCCACGATTAACCGGCCCTCGGCATCGGTATGCACAAGGTCCACCTTCGCATCGAGAGTACGTCTGACCAACAAAGAAACTCCTCTGGCACATCGGTCCCCATATGCTGAATAGATGACAAAGTCATCCTCCAGCACACACGCATCGGAAGTGCAAACAAAGTGGGTCTCTTCGATCGCGGCAACATCCACGCCGAAGGACAAGAGATCCCGAAGCAGGCGGGCAGCCTTACCCCGATCTCTCAAGCCCTTCGCATTCAAACTGGCTATCTTTATTTCCATTTCCTAGGCCTGCAAAAATAAAAAACGACAGTTACTGCAACAACCTAAGCACATACGGGGCGGAAATCTGCGGGTGACAGGACCCCGACGGTTTGTCCCAGGCTTCCCGTGCCCAGCTCCGACGTCATCCGTCCTTCCGAGACAATCCCGCCGACGTCCGTAGGGTATGTTAATTTTAAGGCCCTGTATAGTGAGGGGTGGAGACGTACCGGGACCCTCCCTGCACAGAAGCCGTGCATCTTGGTGAGATCAGGAGACCCAAACTCCGCCATTCTCAAATTTGGGAATGCTTCTTTGGCCTCAAACATATGGGCCCAAACCTTTAAATGTTTCCCCGCATCCCTGATGAGGGCAATCACACCTGGGGCCCCTGGGAAATTCTGGGGGTCTTCCACCGACATGTTGTCAATGGAGGTGAGTTTATGGAGTGGACCTAGAAGGGATTTTTTCCTGGAGGAACAGTTTTTTTCCAGCTCCGTCTTATCCACCCGGCATATATCTTCGGCTCTTTTAAAGAGTCTCTTCTTTTTTTTCTTAACCCTATCTGGGTCTGGTGGGGAGGGAATGGACGGGAGAGTGGGTGTATGCTGGGTAGGGGACGCATCCGATGACATGGGGGTGGATGATTGTGTGGGAGTGGGAGTGGGAGTGGGAGTGGGAGTGGGAGGAGGGAGTGGCAAACGTGAGAGTGATGGGGGGAGACTCCTAGGAACAGGTAAAACAATATTCCTTTCTGGAGACGCCGGGGTGGATGCGCATTTGGATTTTTCCCGGCTCCTCCCCGTTCTTTTTTCTGCTGTGTGCTTTTTTGTGGGGACTTCTTCGTCGTCCTCTTCCCTGTTCCTCTTCAAAGAGGAGGACCGCATTGTAGGTAGTTCTTCCACCTCCATCTCGACTTCGGGTTGCTGATATTGCTTCTTTTTATCTTCTTTCTTCCGACTCTCTTTGTCAGTCTGCTTTTTGGGAGAAGCCTCCTTTGGGGGGGACGGGAGGCTTGTTTGGGATTTTCGTCCCTTTGCAACCACTTCCTTCCAGCCGTCACTCGAAGTCTTTCCAGTTTCGGCGGTTTTGGTAGCGGTCGCTGCTGTCGCTGCTGCTGTCGCTGCTGCTGTCGTTACTGGAGTAGGCTCTTTTTGTGCTGGCACCTTCTTGGTGGGGCACGCCTTTGCCATATGGCCCGGCTGTCCGCACACCCAACAACATGGTTTCCTCCCTTCAACCACCACCAGCATTCTTCTCGTTCGGCAGAGCAAAATGTTTGGGATATCTTGGAAGTTTTCCTTGTCTAGGGTAATTTGAACTTCCATATCCCCAGTGTCTATTCCTGACTTACTGCAGATGGCCTTGACTTCGCTAACTTCCCCATATTTAGAGAAGAAAGCCCCCATCCGATCTTCTGAAATGTCTATCGGTACTCCGTGGATGGTAATTTTCGTTCTGCGGGTGCCCATATATTCGGTTTGTAACCGTAAATTTTTTGTGTTAAGAACACTTCCCGCTAATCTTCGGGCCTGATCTTCAGTCTGGAGAAGGAGATCCCAAAGAGCATTGGTCCTTCTGGCCAAAATCTTTGGACAAATGTTCAATGATTTTAGCGCCTCCTCCATACATTCTCTGCTTACCCCCATTAATTTATGGCTCTTCACGTCTGAAGTAAGCAGAGAAATAGTTCTCACTTTCACTGCATCAAAGGCGTCCTTTATCGTGAGGAATTCGTTGCCGTTGAAACTGCTTTCCAGTTTTTTCCTCTGACTGGCATAGAATTCCCCATCTTTCTTTAGCGGCCTATCTTGAGACCAGGCCGATTTTGCTGGCGACACCGGCTTTACCACCGGTGTATCAGGCACTTTTTTATTGTTTGTGTCGACCATGGCGTAGACTAAAACACAGCCACGGTCGACGTAAGTTATTTTTTCTTACTCCTTTTTTAAATAATACTTTATATCATTTCAAACAAAATAAAATGGAACAAGAACGGGACAAACCAAGGCAATAAACAATTCAACCAAAGAGCAAATGCAAATCAAAATAGGGGGAGGGTAATAAATACAACAAAAAGGCAAATGAAAGGTAAATGTAAAATATCCCAATATATACTAAAACGAAAAAGTGAAAACCAAGAAACTTCAAAAAACAATGTTGGAAACTGAAAAAGTAACAAAATAAACACTTATCACTGAGTTATTCTTTAAAGTTGTCTCACACCGTATTCAAACGAAAAAACAGTAAACTGCGGTGAACCGGTTGGCATTGGACATTTTATTTTTTGTTGGAATACAACAAATGTGGCACAAGGCCGAAAAGGGGAGGGGTAAAGGCTGGTCATAACTTACTATCCTATACCTAGCTAATCAGATTCGCGACCCATTCATACATTACAATTTACCCATTCACCACAAGAACTCATCCGTCGCCATTCAAACATTCATCCACCATAATACCACATCCACACCAGGGGAACCTACAAAAACGCGCCCCACACCATAAAAATTTTGATGATAATAACATACATTAAAATTCTAATAATGAAAAGATGAAAGTGGGGAGGGAGATGAACCCAATAACAAACTAAAAACTCAAAGAATATTTAAACTAAACATAATTTGTGTTAGTAGGGCCCGTCCAACCCTCAAAATGGAGAGGCCGCTGTATTCTGCCCAGAGGACAGAATCAAGAAACACTCTCGCTAAGGGAGTGGGAAAGAGATAAAATAACCCGGACATGGGGAAATAAAAGGCTGACCTAGTCGAGATGAAAGGTGGGGCCAAAACAAACTGGGGAGGTTGGGAATCTCGACTTGGAACATAACTAAAAAGATAGCCGGGAAACAGGCCGGGAACAACACTTACTCACATTAACTAGGTACACTTAAGCTTGTCTAACCTAACCAAGGGGAGGGTTCCACAGGAAACCACCCCGATGTGACTTTAGATTGACCTAGAAAAGAAAATCAAGGCTAGCCCCGTCCAAACGAACCAAGCTCGCCTCTTTTACCCACCTTTCGTTGAAGACTGTCGAATGCAATCGTTTCCCATCAGTTCTAATCTTCATCTTGAGCTGATGCTCAAAGAATCGGATTAGATCCTGATGCGAAAGACGATTGCCTCGCAAGACTTCCTGCATGCGCGTCGTCCATATCACCATTCGAGCCGTGGCTAGCAGCGTCAGAAACACCATTCGTTTCACCCCGGAATACGGGGGCGACACATTGTCACACGCGTATGCGCGATCAATGGACACGAGTTCTTCGGGAGCGAGACGAGCCGTCAGCTCGCCGACATGGTCCCATAAGGGGCGGACCCGGGGGCAATGGTAGAAGGCGTGCGAAGCCGTTTCTTCTAAACCAAGACCACACCGTTCACAGTCTGGCAAATCCGCCAAGCCCCATATGAAAGCCTTGTCGTTGAGAGGCAGCCGATTCCGAGCCAATCGCCAGGTAAGCGAAAACTCAGGGTTACTGAGATAATCCGCCGCTGGCGCCCAAGACCAGTAGGAGCGATACTCCTCTTCCGAAAAGCAGAGCGTATCACGTAGGGAATCCTTCGCGCGCCCCTCCACTAATCCCCTATAGAAGACTTTCCTAGGCTGTGACAGGTCACTGGACCGCGGAATAGCCTTCAAGGCGAACCGACACTCGCGGAGGAAAAGCGATTGATCCCGGGGTTTACGACGGCGCTCAACCCTCGAGATGGGGGGACTGATAGTAAGGCCAGGGAACGCGTCCCTAACAATCCCCTCCAGAATCGGATCTCCTCTAGTCAATGCGCGGCGTAGGAAAGCCAACCGTGAGGCACGGATGTGACTCAGCAAGTGTGGCATTCCCAGCCCCCCATGACACGGACGTTTAGTGCAGACTCGTCTGTCGACCCTGTTACCGCGTCCCCTCCATAAAATGGAGGATAGCGATCGCTCGAGCGCCTTCCTGTGGGCCTTACAGAGAGGAAGTACTGACAATCGATAAAGAACCAGGGGGAAAATGTATGTAACACACACGTCCGCCCTGCCCTTCACAGACAACCTCCGTCGGTTCCAAGTCTTGCCGGCAGAACCGATCTTTGCTAGTACTTCTGACCAATTCTTCTCCAGCTGGAGGTCGGGTCCAAACCACACTCCAAGAATGCGGACAGGACCGTCCGTCCAACCGAAGCGGCCTGGAAGATCACGCCCCTTCCAGGCACCTAACCGCAAGCCGGACGACTTGTCGCGGTTTATCTTGGCCCCTGTCACCTTCTCGTACCGATCAAGCGCCTTCTGTACCGCTTCAATGTCGCCCCGGGACGACACGAAAGCAGATACGTCATCGGCGTACGCGGAAACCCTGGCTCGAGACCCTCCAGGAACGGCGATCCCGCGTAGGGCCGGACTGCACGTCTCGTCCTTCAGCCGGCGAAGGAGAGGCTCCAACGCCAAAGCATAAAGGAGAGGCGACAGCGGACAACCCTGACGAACCGACCTCGACAGAACAAAAGCGCCCGACAACTTTCCGTTCACCTGTACCACAGCACTGGGGGAGCGATACAGGAGGCTAATCCAGCGGCAGAAGTCGGGTGCGAATCCGGCGGCCTGCAGGACAGTAGCAAGGTAGCGATGGTCGACCCTATCAAATGCCTTGGACTGATCCAAATTGATCAGCGCGGCTTCCTCGTCGTCTTTTACTCCCTCTAGGATCGTGCGGATCAAATGCAGGTTGCTCTGAATTGTTCGGCCCCTCACAGAACAAGTCTGCTCGGGTCCCAACAGAGACTCGGCAACTGACTGCAAACGCTCCTGCAGGATCTTGGCCATAATCTTTAACTCTGTGTTTAGCAGAGTTATGGGCCTGTAATCGTCTAGTTTACCCCCAACACCCTTGCCCTTTTTCAACAGAGTGATCACACCCCTGGAAATGCGGTTGGGGATGGACCCCGACCGAAACCAGTTGTTGAACACTGCAGTCAAAATCGGAACAAAGATGTGCGACAGCCTCAAGTACAATTCATAAGGCAAACCATCCAGACCGGGCGACTTGCCTCTGCCGACCTTCTTCAATGCCTCGTAGACTTCGCCCTCCGTGATCTCTCCCTCGCAGCTAGCTGCTTCAGTCGGCTCAAGCCGAGGAAAGTCAGCCAAATAGCTGCGAAACTCCTCCTCACGGAGACCAGGCTCCTTGGTAAAGCGGCTCTCGAAATGCCGCCGAAACGCCTCGCACATGTCGTCAGTCGACCGCAGAGTACGCCCCTCCGGGGTTTCGACTTGACGAATGTAACGATCACCACCTCGACGGACTTCTTCCCGACGCAGATCTGCGCCCAGGTTCACAGCTTCAGAAGACATCTTACTTAGCCTATGCCTAATTACCTGACCCATGTAGCGCTCGCTATTCGAACGCTGCAGGGCCTCCCTAGCTAGGGCTATCTCTAGGGGATCCCCCCCAGCCTCCGCCCGGGAAAAATTAGCCTTAAGCGTCTTCACCTTTTCAGCTCTATCTAGGGCGAGCCGTTTGCTGAAATCAGTGGTGAAAGACCTAATTCTATCCTTAAGTCGCTCCCACCACTTATTCCCGATAACCGCCCCCACTAGCTCCCGCTGCACTACACTAGTTAGCTGCCTCTGGAAGTCCCGCCTGTCCAGTAAAGACAGATTGAACTTCCAGTAGCCAGCCATTCTAGGCCTATGTTCTAACGCCACACGGGCACAAACGAGTTTGTGATCCGTGTAGCCTACCCAGTGGAACGTGGGACAATCTAACAAGTCTATGTCGGCTCTACGAACTAACATTCTGTCAATGTAGCTAACTACATTGACAGACGGCCAGCTACGAGCCCACGTCCACATTTTCCCCTTGGGATGATCGACCCGGTATCTATCGACGAGACCATAATCGTCGATCAGATTGACCAGGCTACGATCGCCCCTACTCCCGCTAGCACCCCGCCCCCTGTCTAACTTGGGGTTCAGGATGGCATTCCAGTCCCCCATTAAAACTAGGCGCGATGAATCAACTAGGAACGGCCCCAACCGCCGAAAAAAGGAACCCCGCTCCTCCCAGTCGTTGGGCGCATAAACCGCAACGACCCGAAACGAACCACTTTTCACGGCAATATCGGCCACGATTAACCGGCCCTCGGCATCGGTATGCACAAGGTCCACCTTCGCATCGAGAGTACGTCTGACCAACAAAGAAACTCCTCTGGCACATCGGTCCCCATATGCTGAATAGATGACAAAGTCATCCTCCAGCACACACGCATCGGAAGTGCAAACAAAGTGGGTCTCTTCGATCGCGGCAACATCCACGCCGAAGGACAAGAGATCCCGAAGCAGGCGGGCAGCCTTACCCCGATCTCTCAAGCCCTTCGCATTCAAACTGGCTATCTTTATTTCCATTTCCTAGGCCTGCAAAAATAAAAAACGACAGTTACTGCAACAACCTAAGCACATACGGGGCGGAAATCTGCGGGTGACAGGACCCCGACGGTTTGTCCCAGGCTTCCCGTGCCCAGCTCCGACGTCATCCGTCCTTCCGAGACAATCCCGCCGACGTCCGTAGGGTATGTTAATTTTAGGGCCCTGTATAGTGAGGGGTGGAGACGTACCGGGACCCTCCCTGCACAGAAGCCGTGCATCTTGGTGAGGTCAGGAGACCCAAATTCCGCCATTCTTAAATTTGGGAATGCTTCTTTGGCCTCGAACATATGGGCCCATACTTTTAAATGCTTCCCCGCATCCCTGATGAGGGCAATCACACCTGGGGCCCCCGGAAAGTTCTGGGGGTCTTCCACCGACATGTTGTCAATGGAAGAGAGTTTAAAGAGTGGACCTAGAAGGGATTTTTTCCTGGAGGAACAGTTTTTTTCCAGCTCCGTCTTATCCACCCTACATATATCTTCGGCTCTTTTAAAGATCCTCTTCTTTTTTTTCTTAACCCTATCTGGGTCTGGTGGGGAGGGAATGGACGGGAGAGTGGGTGTATGCTGGGTAGGGGACGCATCCGATGACATGGGGGTGGATGATTGTGTGGGAGTGGGAGTGGGAGTGGAAGGAGGGAGTGGCAAACGTGAGAGTGATGGGGGGAGACTCCTAGGAATAGGTACAGCAATATATCTCTCTGGAGACGCCGGGGTGGATGCGCATTTGGATTTTTCCCGGCTCCTCCCCGTTCTTTTTTCTGCTGTGTGCTTTTTTGTGGGGACTTCTTCGTCGTCCTCTTCCCTGTTCCTCTTCAAAGAGGAGGACCGCATTGTAGGTAGTTCTTCCACCTCCATCTCGACTTCGGGTTCCTTTGGTTGATGTTGCTTCTTGTTTTCTTCTTTCTTCCGATTTTGTTTCTCAGTCTGCTTTTTGGGAGAAGCCTCCTTTGGGGGGGACGGGAGGCTTGTTTGGGATTTTCGTCCCTTTGCCACCACTTCCTTCCAGCCGTCACTCGAAGTCTTTCCAGTTTCGGCGGTTTTGGTAGCGGTCGCTGCTGTTGCTGCTGCTGTCGTTACTGGAGTAGATTCTTTTTGTGCTGGCACCTTCTTGGTGGGGCACGCCTTTGCCATATGGCCCGGCTGTCCGCACACCCAACAACATGGTTTCCTCCCTTCAACCACCACCAGCATTCTTCTCGTTCGGCAGAGCAAAATGTTTGGGATATCTTGGAAGTTTTCCTTGTCCAGGGTAATTTGGACTTCCATATCCCCAGTGTCTATTCCTGACTTACTGCAGATGGCCTTCACTTCGCTAACTTCCCCATATTTAGAGAAGAAAGCCCCCATCCGATCTTCTGATATGTCAATCGGCACTCTGTGGACAGTTATTTTTGTTCTGCGGGTGCCCATATACTCGGTTTGTAACCGTAAATTTTTTGTGTTTAGAACACTTCCCGCTAATCTTCGGGCCTGATCTTCAGTCTGGAGAAGGAGATCCCAAAGAGCATTGGTCCTTCTGGCCAAAATCTTTGGACAAATGTTCAATGATTTTAGAGCCTCCTCCATGCATTCTCTGCTTACCCCCATTAATTTATGGCTCTTCACGTCTGAAGTAAGCAGAGAAATCGTTCTTACTTTAACGGCGTCGAAGGCGTCCTTTATCGTGAGGAATTCGTTGCCGTTGAAACTGCTTTCCAGTTTTTTCCTCTGACTGGCATAGAATTCCCCATCTTTCTTTAGCGGCCTATCTTGAGACCAGGCCGATTTTGCTGGCGACACCGGCTTTACCACCAGTGTATCAGGCACTTTTTTATTGATTGTGTCGACCATGGCGTAGACTAAAACACAGCCACGGTCGACGTAAGTTATTTTTTTTCCTGCTCCTTTTATAAATTATACTTTATATCATTTCAAACAAAATAAAATGGAACAAGAACGGGACAAACCAAGGCAATAAACAATTCAACCAAAGAGCAAATGCAAATCAAAATAGGGGGAGGGTAATAAATACAACAAAAAGGCAAATGAAAGGTAAATGTAAAATATTCCAATATATACTAAAACGAAAAAGTGAAAACCAAGAAACTTCAAAAACAATGTTGGCAACTGAAAAAGTAACAAAATAAACACTTATCACTGAGTTATTCTTTAAAGTTGTCTCACACCGTATTCAAACGAAAAAACAGTAAACTGCGGTGAACCGGTTGGCATTGGACATTCGGAGAGAGTAACCAAAATGGCCGCCTTTATACAAGACGGATTGAATATTTTACGCCTCCTGATTGGTTAATCTTCTTTTCAGGAACTATAAAGTGTGTCAAGTCATTTGGGTTTGCTCACTAGTACTTTTATGAAATCAGGGATCGAAATTTACATTGACAACGTCTTCATATTTAGGTTTTTGTAATAATAGTCGTACCTTTAAATAAAGTACTAGAATTGTGTTTATCATAACGAGATAATGCTTCGTTGACTGGATTGTCATTTGTGGATGAAGTAGAAAATTCACCTCAGGTTATAAATTAAAATCATGCAACCAAAATCAAATATATGTATTTGCATTAACGAGAGTACATTTCCGAAGTAAAGACCCCTCCTATCAAAATATTAGTAACTGAGATCAAAGATATGAAAGACAACATGCTCACCAATAATGTTCAGCAAAGATATATATATATATATATATATATATATATATATATATATATATATATATATATATATATATATATATCAGGTCATCCCATAAGTTCGGTCCGAATTTTGAATAAAGAAAACAGGTGACCAAATGTTACATTTAATTACAGATTCAATCAACAATATATTTCCCTGATTATCTACGACTTACTTCCATCTATTAACAAGCTTACTAATTCCATTACTGTAAAATTCTTTTGGCTTTGATTCGAAGAACTCACAAATGTCAGTTTTAACCTCTTCCTGTGTTACAAAATCTGTTTCTTCCAAATGATTCTGTAAACTACGAAACAAATGGTAGTCTGAAGGAGCAAGGTCGGGAGAATAAGGTGGATGAGGAATTTTCTCCCAACCACGTTCTTCCATCTTTTGTGACGTAATTCTTGCTGTGTGTAGTCGCGCATTGTCCTGATGAAACATCACCCGTTTTCGATTCACTAGAGCAGGTATTTTTCCTCAAATCTTACGTCAAACGCTCTAACTGCTGACAGTATATTTGAGCATTAATTGTTGCACTAGGTGGTAAGAATTCAAAGTGGATTATTACTTGGCAATCCCACCAGATTCATCTTCAAGGGTGAAATCTCCACCTCTGAATTTTGCAAACCATCTTCTGCAAGTTATTTAATTCACACATTCCTCTCCATATACTGAGTGAATGTTTCTAGCCGCTACGGCTGCTGAGTTTCCTTTCTTGAACTCGTAAAGCATTATGTGCCTCAAATGATTCTTGGGTACTTCCATGTTAGCAGGGTTTTAATCAAACAAAATTTAATTTTATTGTTCTCTGAAATACAATTTTATCGGTTTAAATGCATCTAAACACAAAAATAATGTTCAGCTCCATTAGACATTATAAGATACACTTTAAATTTCGTTCATTTTAACACAGATTTAAAATTCGGACATAACTTATGGGATGACATAATATATATATATATATATATATATATATATATATATATATATATATATATATATATACATTGTGTATATTTAGGTAGCGATTTTTCATTGATGCATGTTTCATTAAATAATATAGGCACGTTGTCTATTTATTTTAAGTAAGTTCCTTTCATATTTCTGATAAGCTTAATAACATTACCATTGAAAGAGGAAAGGAAATCACCATATTGATACATGTTTAAATCAAATCTAAGCATCCGGCTTATATAAGCCATCATCAAAGATGACAATTACATTTCAATATATCAACCAATACACGTATCAACCAATGATAATAGTCTGTTTTTGATGCATGAAAAATTTAAAAGCAAAGACAAACTCGTGTATACGAGAAGCAGAAGCGACAGCTCGTGTCGTCACACTGACCACGCGAGAGTGAAATGTATGTAAGTATATATATATATATATATATATATATATATATATATATTTGCTGAACATTATTATATATTTGAGTGTATGTGTGCGTTTGTGTTTTTTATATATGCGAATATTAAAAATGAAGTTATGCTTTTATGCGAAAACATTTAAACCGAAAGAAATTAACGGTGACGATGGAAGGTTGAACGTTTGATTTCAGCTTAAAATAGTTTGCTCTGTTGGATTTAATGTTGGCTTTTCGGAAATCGAGAAAACTATTGTTATTACAGTTGAAGAACTACTTTGAAAACTCAGTTCTAGCTATTCAAGCAGTTACCTTTCATCTCGGGATGTTGCCAACAATTCGAAAATGGATTCCTATAATTTGAGGGAAGACACCGATAAAGCATGAAGGAATGGCGGCATTCTCTTGAAAGCATTTCGCCATATTTGAAAAGAAGAGAATCGTGACTATAAAAACAATATCACAAAAGAAGATAAGGGGTGAATCTATACTATTGCTGTGGGAGAAAAGAGAACGAGTTTTCACAATCCAAACAGTGTAACATTCCATGATGTTAATGTACGGCCTCACATATCAAATATAGTATCTGAAATAATTTAACGCCATCGTGTTGAATAAAATTTCTTATTCACTAGATTAATATTCCTGTGATTAACACCTACTGCAATATACGAAGGCGAGCTGAAAATTTCATAGGCTAACTTATAAAGAAATAATACTAGAGCTGTGAAATCTTGCATGCATTAATTTCGAATGTTCTTATTAATAACCGCATTATTTCTTTCCAGGAAAACTGAACCTTCTCTTCCCAATACTTCCTTCTCACAGCAGCCTATTAATTGCGATTCATTTCGAAACGTACTCTGGATTGCTATGATTTATTCTTTGGTTAAATCGGCATTAGTTCTCTTGTAACATTTCATAAATATCAGGTGAAACCACAATCTTCTTGGTTCATACCGACACTTTCAGTCGCTATAGTCTAAAGCATCATTTGTTCCGGGTACTAGTTCAGATCCCAACAGCCGGCTATTTATGTCTGCTCGCAATAATTGTAAACCTGTCCTCAAAGTCGGTAAGTATTTGTTTGCTGATAGAATAAGGCACCGCATAGCCTCTAACAAGTTTCGTTCTTGTAATTACTGGCGTCTGTGTAAAAGTGTTTTAGATGAGAGTAAGTCTTCTATTCCTCCACTCTTCATTCGATTTGAGGTGTTAACGTTTTTTACTTATGAAGCAGAATGTTGTACTCGTAAATATTCTACTCTTGACTCATCTGGAGTACCTTTGCCTGAGTTTACACTTAGAACTGAGTTTCTATTGAGTGATATCTGTACAACTCCGTCCATGTTTTCTGCTATCGCCTCTGAACTAGATCCTCAAAACGCATGTGTAGTTGGTAGTATCCCTGAAAGGGTTCTTAAAAAAATGGGCACGTGAACTGAAATCTGTTTTCTTTAAACCTTATATTATTTGCTTTACTACTTATTGCTTTTCTGCTTGTAGGGAATTCTCTTTCATATTTTCAGGTTTTAAGAACGCCCTCGAACCGTTTGGCCCTTCTAATTATCCTCCTGTTAGTGTTTTCCCTCATTTTCGCAAAGTACTAGAAGTTCTATTTAACTCTGAATTGGTTAAGAATCTCTCAGTTTAGGGTTTTCTTTCAGATAAGCAATATACGTTTCGCTTCTTTTGCTCAATTGTTAATGTATTCGCGATTATTGCTGAATGGGTCTATAAAGCTTTGGATAAAAATGGTGAAGCTTTGGCTGTTGATTCGAACATCGCGAAGGCATTTGACAGAATCTGGCATACTGACTTTCTTCACAAGTTGAAAAGCTATGGTACATCTGGGTGAATTTTTGAATTGCTTCTAGCTTTATTACCAAATCGGGAAATGAAAGTTGTCTTGAATGACAACTGTTCTAGATCTTTTTGCATTAACACAGGTGTTCACAGGGTAGTATCCTTTGACCAGCGTTGTTCCAAATTATTAAAAATGACCTTCCTGATGAGATCACTTCTCAACACTGTATCTATGCTAATAACTCCAGGATTTACTCCTTTCGTAATAATAAGTCTGATTCGTTCGATAAGGTAAGATTAGAAGCTGATATAAAAATAATTACAATCTGTTGTTAACAGGGACAAGGAATATGTTAATTGTTAAGCCTCCGATGCCAAACTGCTGTTTTTTACAGGAGAGTGACACATTACCCCTTCTCGGGCTAATTATTTCTGCTGAAATGAAGTGGAAAGATTATATGGAATCAATTGCTAGATGTGCTGCTAGGAAAGGTTGTTCACTTTGTCGTGCGAGACATTGTTTCTCGCCAGAATCCGTGTTTCATATTCAAAAGTCTACCATAGCCCTTGCTGAATATTGCTGCCACATCTGGTCTGGTGCTCCTGCTGTATAATTAGAGATTCTTGATGAAATCAAAAGAAGAATTTGCAATATTGTTGGTCCGGACCTGGAATCTTGGCTCCAGTCACTTTCCCACCGAATTAACGTAACTTCGCTGTGCCTTTTCTATAAATACATTCAGGATAATTGTAGTGACGAATTTTCCTCTAAGGTATGTCGAAGTTATGAATTTTAACGCAGTACTAGATTGGTATTTTACAGTTGGAATGTCTAGATTTAACTTTAATTTCTGTTAAAATATTCTTATCTCGTAATTCTCACTTGTGAAAAAAACTTCAGGCTTCTTGCTTCCAAGTCAAATTTTATCTTCAAAAAAGTAAATGCAATTTCAATCATTATCTTCCGCCTTCTTAATTGTTCTTCTTTTATTCTTCTCTCTCCTTAATAGTTTTTTTTCGCATATTCTCCATACACTCAGTAACCACCTGGGTTTTAGTAGGTTTATTGGCTTGTTTGTGGTGTAATGATTAAAAAATCATGTGGTTCTCCCATTTTTACCTTCCTTTTGCTTGTGTTATTGAAATACATATATGAATATATATCTATTTTCTTCGGCTTTTTGATTTTTTTGGTTTCATTTATGACAGAGAAATATATATGAAAATTGCTAATATAATATATTTTATCTAGGTTTTCATGTCTTTTCAATATCCAACCCATATGATCCTGATTTAGCTTTGTGACATTTGTTAGAAAACTCCAGTGAAATTTAAAAAAATATCTACGTGTGATCCTTACTTATCTTTTATGGATATATATATATATATATATATATATATATATATATATATATATATATATATATGCAAGCAAATGTGTGGATGTAGATCCGACGGTATGATGAAAATGTGGAAAAGACAAAGCAAAATCCGAATATGTGACGCCAGCGTATCCGACTCCAAGAAAGAATACTCTGACTTTAGAATTTCAGTTTTTCTGTTTCTGACCAGTCCTGTATATATCGTTTCTTCATCTAACTTAAATCTAATATAAATATGTCTCCATTAACCATGTCCTGAAGAAGGTCTATTTGACCGAAACGTCTGACGTCGACAGAATAACAAAAACAAAATAAAAACAGTAAACTCGCATATTCGGATTTTGCTTTGTCTTTTCCACATTTTCATCATATATATATATATATATATATATATATTATATATATATATATATATATATATATATGAGAGTTTTTAAAAAGTAACAACAGATTAGTGAGCACAATTAGGAAAATAAAAATCACTCTTTTACGTGTATATATTCAGGACTGACTTTGTTTGAAGATAACAATGAATGTAATGTTTTATTTGTCATCAATGTTTCCGTAGTAAGATATCATGTGTGGTTTAAAACTAGTTTTTCTATATATTTTAGTTGCCACAAACGCCGAAATATTCCTTTTCTGTTCGAAATAACTGCACTTAAGAAATAGTAGAGAGGTGTACACATATAAGTTGGGAATTAACACTTAAACGACGGGAAAAAGAAACCTGAATGCCATCCAGATCATAAAAGAGAAATTTACTTTTTGCTTTGGATTTAGGCATATTTCGCATTAGTTATATGCAAAACTGAAGTAAACAATATCTTACTGCTTTATATTATGACAATAAAGAAAAAGGAGGATAACACAAAATCAGTATGATATTCCTTGGTGTATGTTTTCAATCATTTCACCGCAAACATTGCGGTAATGATAGTAGTACGCATGGTATTGCAGGGAATGAAAATGACAGAGAATACTGAGAATAGGAAGGATTGAGGATAACGCAGAAATAAATAGGGATCAAGAAAACAGAATATGGCGATAGATGTTGCATTTAGATTTTTGAAGGGGACCAAAAAACCGAAAGGCTGTTCCTCAGGTGGAAAATAAACTTTTATAGTAGATGTGGCGGCTGCATTTAGCTAGTTTAACAGCAAAACGATGGAACCTAGTTGCCAACTTAGTAGCACGCTTAAATTCATGTAATTGGGGCTCCAGGGGGAAAAAGGCTCGCCAGAGCAGTGGTCATGACAATATTTGTAGAGAAGACAGTAGGAATCGAACTCACGTCAGTAAGAAAGTGACTGATATAGTGATGCCTAATCAGAATCGATTGAATTACAGATCCTTCTTTGGATCTTGTCAGGAACCCCGAGATGTATAGCAGGAGCACCCGACCAGAGATGGTAACATTATTCAATGCACGCACAAATAGTAGATTTTTAAATGCGCAAAGATGTGTTCTGACGAGAAAGACAATCTGGTAGGACACAGTGAACCAACTTTCCTTGCAGGAAACGAAGCTGTTGATTCGATATAGTTGCTCTTCATGTGAGTTGTATAACTTGATAGCAAGAAGGCGTAGTGTGTTGCTCTCAAGGAGTTTGGTGTCAGTCATGTTGATGGCAAACATAAAAGATTAAATGAAAGCAGTTTTGTTTTAGAGGTCTTAAACATTACATGCCATATCTTGCCACATTTAACAACTGTTTGGAGATCCGTCTCAAGAGCGGTTGCTCGTTTTACTTTGTCAGATCTGTCGGATTTTTACTGACGCATGTGTAAATGGTAGCGTCATCTGCATAAACATCTAGTTACATGTACGATGAAGTTTTGAATTCTTTGTAGCAAGCTGTTACAATTTTTGCCTCTTTTTCCTTCGAGAAATATGAATACCGATATAACATTGTTTTTGACTTGACTGGCAGGCAAAATCTCCATGAAATTATGTAATTTCATAGATTCGAGTAAATAGTAACCATCATGAATCCTACTGTTGCTAATTAGTCATTTGATGCTGTTATATAGGGATAAAGTGTCGTTGCCGACACTAGAGATTTAACATAGATCGCCAGTGAGCAAACACAGGCGCTTCCATTATTCAATTAATAGACCACGTGATCATAGAACAAACGCATATATGTACGACGAAGCTGACGACGAACAACCTCTTTTTCTAATTTATCCTCTATTACTATACGGATCGTCATTTCTACTCTACCCTCTATACTATACGAACCGCTATTCTCCACTCTATTTACTATAATATTTCTCCATTCGGACCACTATACTAATTACTTTTCAAGCGAGTATTATCGAGCAAGTACTATTAGTACGAGTATTATTCCAAGGCGTCTGACACCAGTATTGTTCTAAGGCGTACTAGAGTTGTATCTGCGATTACAAAGGCTCTACGACAACACGCATTACAAAAGTGACACCGAGTATTCGTTGGCATCACAAAAGACTGATCATGATTTAATGATACCCGTATTTTTGTATAAATAGTACATTATCAGTTGATATTTGATGATTTCCAGTGAAGCCTAAACTGATGATGCTCGATGTTTAAAGTTACTTGTGAATAAATACAACCCCGGTTGGAATTCGAAATCTGCATGCTGACTCTGGTTTCCTTTTTATGGCTGTTCATTTGATGTATAACAAGACATATGGAAGAAGCGATATTGCTTATTTAACGGTGAATGTTTTTAAAACAAATTCAAATATTATTTTCAAGCGAATGTATAAATTGCAGTAGTTTGTATCTGTTATTTCTTTTCACAGCAGAATGTGGGTAGTTCCGTCTGAAAAAGCGCGCACGCATAAACGCCCACATACTTAGGCTTATTTCAGGCTATGCTTTGTATACGTGTTCATTCATTCATTTACACATTGGCATCATATTTGTTTCAGCTATTGTTTTCTATGCATTTGTGAATCTAAAGCGTTCTTCCTGCTAAGGAAATATTCCTCTGATTTTTCCCATGCATGAAGTGTTGCATAACCGATGCCATTAATAGTACACACGGTCTGTTTAGGAGGAAGTTCTTAAATGATTATTATACATACATTTTATTTTTATTTTCGCTTGATACCTAAAACTTAGACGGTTTCCTTGTTGTGTGCTGCATTGAATACAAGCAACGGATTTTAGTTGATATTCTTTTGGTTCTCAGAGTATTTAATTGTGTAGAATTTTTAAATAAGCAGGAATATTGGTATATGCGCATGCGTGCCGGAACTCATTAAATGATACATAAAATGAATAAAAATGCAGACTGAAAATAATTAGTGCTATAATAAATAAAAAAAGGACACGGGGATGCGTGAATGTTAGCGTCATTTCGATATAAGCAGCGTAATTAAATTTGCTAAGCAAGTTAAAGAAAGCCTCATGTCTAAATAAGTGTAACGGTTGCAAATAAAACCTGAACATTGTTTCATTTTATACATTTTTCTACTTCAAATGATAATTTATTATATTTGGCAAGGTTCTCGTCTCGAATCATTTTCTTTTTTCCCTCTGTCTTGTTTAAATTCCAATTAACAAGACATAATTTTTATTGTTGTAATTTTAATGCTGTAAGCAAACTGCCAAATAACATAACTAAACTTTATTTGCAATTCATTTTTATGACATGACAATAAGTGAATAACGGTAAATGTTTGTTTCGATTACATGCATTGGAATTTGTTTAAACTCTGTTAAACAAAGATACCTGGTTCAGTAAAAAATGACTTGGCCGATATCCAAACTGAGAAAATATATATGTTATTATATGAAGCTTAGATGAGAATGAAAGACAAGTAAAAAAAATAAAGAGTCAATAGGTTATTTCGAATGTTATTCATAGAAAGAGGCTTTCATCGGACGAATGAAATTATTTTTCACTCTGCATCTTTCATTTTTTTATATTCTTTTATGTACCGTGTCTTTTCAGTATATGGCTGATCATGGATATATACAACTTCCTATACTCTGTAGTTCTTACCAGTATATGTCATTGTTACTATCCTATTGCAGTTATGTCATCAATTTGCACAAAAATAGCACGGATACTTGTTTCAATCTGCCCAATTGCTTTCAAAATATTCTGAGAAAGAAAACATTTTCAAAATTGATTTACTGATTACTTAATCTACAAATATTAGCCCTCTCTTTATGATTGCGCCTTATTTTCCTCTTTCTCATTCCATATCTTTTGACTCCTTCGGATTCTGTATCACTCGTCTGTTTCTGATGCTGTCGCTCTTCTCCCTTTCTGATTCTTGATGATTCTGTCTCCTTTGTCTTCTTCAGATTCTGTCTCTTTTTGTCTCTTTCTTATTCTGTCTCTTTTGTCTTTTTCTGATTCTGTCTCTTTTGTCTCTTACTTATATTGCCCCTTTTGTCTCTTTCTGATTCTGTCTCTTTTGTCTCTTACTTATATTGCCCCTTTTGTCTCTTTCTGATTCTGTCTCTTTTGTCTCTTACTTATATTGCCCCTTTTGTCTCTTTCTGATTCTGTCTCTTTTGTCTCTTACTTATATTGCCCCTTTTGTCTCTTTCTGATTCTGTCTCTTTTGTCTCTTACTTATATTGCCCCTTTTGTCTCTTTCTGATTCTGTCTCTTTTGTCTCTTACTTATATTGCCCCTTTTGTCTCTTTCTGATTCTGTCTCTTTTGTCTCTTACGTATATTGCCCCTTTTGTCTCTTTCTGATTCTGTCTCTTTTGTCTCTTACTTATATTGCCCCTTTTGTCTCTTTCTGATTCTGTCTCTTTTGTCTCTTACTTATATTGCCCCTTTTGTCTCTTTCTGATTCTGTCTCTTTTGTCTCTTACTTATATTGCCCCTTTTGTCTCCTTCTGATTCTGTCTCTTTTGTCTCTTACTTATATTGCCCCTTTTGTCTCCTTCTGATTCTGTCCCTTTTGTCTCTTACTTATATTGCCCCTTTTGTCTCTTTCTGATTCTGTCCCTTTTGTCTCTTACTTATATTGCCCCTTTTGTCTCTTTCTGATTCTGTCCCTTTTGTCTCTTACTTATATTGCCCCTTTTGTCTCTTTCTGATTCTGTCCCTTTCGTCTCTTACTTATATTGCCCCTTTTGTCTCTTTCTGATTCTGTCTCTTTTGTCTTTTTCTGTTTCCCACTGAATTTGTCTCGTTCGTTTTTTTCTGATTTTCTCCCTCTTCTCTATCTCTCGATCTTTCTGATTACGATTCTGAAAAAAAGATTATATCGAGCATGTTACCATCAAGTCGTAACTATAGTATCATAATTTTTAGACCCTTTTCTTTCCTTGGTAATTAATCACGTATGATATTTGTAATATCATTGAGCCGACTTATATGTGTGCACAAACACTATCCCCAATCAAACACAATTTACAACATATTCAACAAAACCACAGTAAAAATCCAGCTACCTTTGTACCGAGAACGTGACACAAATAATAAAAAAGCACAACAGTAAAACAAGCAACAAATGACTAGCACTAATCAAATCCACGTGCAACTGCAGATCAAAGAATGAATATTATTTGGAAAACAATGTATTATACAAAGCCAAGACGCTGTCTCCAGTACCCCCTTCTTTTTCCATACGGAAGCGATGGGTACCACTTCAAAATCCAATATACCAGGCAAGCAGCGATTCCCTGTTGATCTCAAAGACGGTCTCCTGTAGGGCTTACTACGCCTACATGTTTATGGTTAGGGAGGGTGAATTTAACCACTTTCACAGATTCCGTCAACTATTTCTTCAATTCACTGTTGACTTGACTGCAATAATGAAGAGGTTAGGATTCATCAAGTTAAACCAATCCAAACTTAGAAGCGACTCCTACATTCACCTTCGTGATGGTCTGCGTTCTGATGGTGACCCACGCAATCTCGGCAAACCGTGCATTTTACCTTCCTCTTACACTGGTGACTCTCGATACATGCATGAAAGGACACAAGACGCAATGGCCTATGTCCGTCATTACGGGAAGCCTGGTTTGTTCGTCACGTTCACGTGCAATCCGAAATGGGTTGAAATCACACGCGAACTTTTTATAGGTCAGAAGTACTCACACCGCCCTGACCTAATTGCCCGCGTTTTCCGGTTACAGCTGTGTAAGCTTATTGATTTAATCCTTAAAGGGCAAGTCTTCGGACGCGTTAGGTGTCATATGTATACAGTGGAATGGCAGAAACGCGGTTTTCCCACATTCTGCTGTGTCTCGACGATAAGGTTGACGCAAACAAAATAGACGATTTTATTTCTGCCAAAATTCCGGATCCTGCGCTGGTTCCTTTGCTCCACGAAACTATTAAAAACAATATTATACACGGCCGCTGTGGCGCGAATTACGAAAGAAAGTAATGTTGTTCAAGCGGCCCCACTTGCGCAAAGGATTACCACCGTAAGTTTATCTCAGAAACGCAGACTGCGACGAATGGTTACCAACTGTACAGACGTAGAAGCCCCGCTGAGAGCGGCAGAACTGTGACAGATAAGGTAAACCCTCTGGATAATCGTTTGGTGGTGCCTTATTGCCCGTAGCTGTCCAAGATTTTGGAGCCCACATAAACGTTGAATACTGCCACTCGGTTAAGTCAATAAAGTACATCTGCAAGTTCGTTAATAAAGGCAGCGATGCTGCCGTTTTCGGTATCCGGCGCGACAAATGCGTTGACGAGGTGGCCGATTAGGTGGCTGAACGCTACCTCAGCAGTAGCGAGGGCTTTTGGCGAATTTTCGGATTCCTGATACACCAAAGGGCTCCAGCCATTGTGCAGCTTGCTGTTCACTTAGACAATGGACAGAGGATGTACTTCACCGAACAAAACGCCCAGCTGGTTGCGGAAAACCCTAAAGACACAACCCTAACGGCATTTTTTAAATTATGCTCAACAGATGATTTTGCCAAAACATTGATATACCGCCAAGTCCCATCCTACTACGTGTGGTCATACAACCGGTGGGTTCAGCGAAAGGCTGGCGACCCTGTCGAGGGTTATCCCGATGTAATGTCTAACTCTTGCCTTGGACGCGTTTATACTGTGCCCCCCCCCAGTCAGCAGTAGAGCTTTTACTTCCGCCTTCTACTTCATGAAATTGCTGGGCCAATGAGTTTCACAGATATTCGCACTGTCAACGGCATAGAGTGCCAGTCTTATAGAGAGGTATGCTTCCGTTTTGGATTACTTGAAGACGACTCCCAATGGGATGCAGCCATGGCGGATGCTGAACTTCTCACTGTTCGCCATTTTGCTTTTGCGATGCGAACTAAGCGATCCTCTGTCGCTCTGGCTAAAGTACAGAGAAGCCACGTCAGAGGATGTGCTGTTCTCCGTTCAGCGTAACAGCCCAGGAGTTGAATGCGGTTTCACTGACTTCATATTCAACAGAGCGCTGGTGGCCCTAGAAGATGTTGTTTTCGAACTGGGAGGTGCCTCTTTACCAACTTACGGTTTACCCCCAACGCTCAGAGACGGTTTTGACACTGTACCAACTGAGTTACAGCGGGAAACATCCTACTCCATCGAACGCATACATTACCGAAAACGAGCCCAAACGTCTATCTGATCACAGGGTTGCTTTCACTACCATAACAGACAGTGCAAACGGCTCCAGTGCAGGTCTATACTTTTTAGATGCGCCTGGAAGAACTGGCAAAATTTATCCTCTCAGTCGACTTTAGGCAGACTCTACCTGTTACTCCTAAAGGTACACGCGCTGACGCTGTCCGCGCCTACCTGAAGTCATTGGCGCCACGTGGAGACTCTTAAACTGAGCACGAACATGCGTGCCTACGTGAATAGTGACTCCAGATCCGCTGACTCAGCACGGGACCTTCTTGTTCTTGGGGAGGGGAAAATGCCATCTGACACAAAGGGTTTGTGCAGATGGATCACTGGATGAATTGATGAATGCAGTCTTCTACAACCTATCCACTAATTTTGCCGATGCCGATTGGCTTGCTGGGAGGGCCATATTGGCACAGAAGAACTGTACAGTTGATTCCATCAAACTTAAACTGTTGGATTGCATTCACGGGCAATGTGATGTTTATAAGACCATCGACAGAACTTCCGATCCATCTGAATTAGCTGAGTATCACATAGAAGTTTTGAACTCCCTTCAGCCATCCGGACTCCCACCTCATATTCTTCGGCTCAAAGTTGGTGCTCCGATTATGCTAATCAGGAATTTTCTCCCACCTAAACAGTGCAACGGGACTCGCCTCATTATTAAATCCCTTTCTCCGAACCTCATTGAGGCGACCATTGCAACTGGCTGCGACAAGGGGGAAGTCGTTCTGATTCCCAGGATGCATCTTCTTCCGTCAGACGCATGCATACCAATCAACTTTCGTCGCTCACAATTTCCTGTGAAGCTTTGCTTTGCCATATCCATTAACAAATCACAAGGACAGACGCTTAGCATCGTAGGTCTGCATTTACGTGAGCAGTGCTTCTCTCACGGCCAACTTTACGTTGGGTGCTCACGAGTTGGGTCTATGGACAGGGTTTTCATTTATTCTCCCAACAACTGTGCTAGAAACATAACCTACACGGAGGTCCTGTAGACAACCCGCCCGATAGGGTTTAAGCGCCATGCACACATATGCAGTCCGATTTGTTTGTCATATTGGTTTTAACGTTAAATCGTCGTAATCTCCATTTGCTATTACTAAGACATCTTTGTAAAGGTTATCCAGCTCTTTTGCTGCCTTCTGCCTTTCATAACTTCACCCGCCATCATCGCGTTTATTTGTACACTATGATAACCTCACCGTATTCAGTTGCAACACAAGCTGCTAGACACATAAACACCGGCATTAGACATGATTGCTCCATTAAAGTTCCGGTTTCATTAACAGTTGATCGGAGCACCTGCAGTTCGTACTAGTGCATACAAGCACATTCACACTTGAGAAGCTTCGGAGTCCGTTTAATTGTCACAAAAGTCGTGTGCGTCTACGAAATTCAGGCTTCTGCTTCCATATACACTTTACGGCTCCCATGGGTGAAACATGTCAGCCATACGGCTCTATTGTTTTGATTGTAGTCGTGTAAAAAAAAACTAAAAACACACGCCAAGTACGGCGACCCCGGTCGGTTTTCATAAGCTCTCAGCCGTGATGTTGACTGCGACTGAAGAGTAAGGTACTTTTTCATTGCAATTGAGGCACTCGGCCGTACAGCGACCCCGGTCCGGTTCCATGAGCCTCTCAGCGTGATGTTGACTGCGACTGAAGAGATGGCACTTCTCCATTGCAATAACGATGCTCGGCCTTACGGCTACCCGCGTTGCGGTTTTAAGGGCTCTCAGCCGCGATGTAGATAGTGACAGATCAGAATTAATGAAGTTATATCACAGAAATTTTATTACCATGACACCCCGTCACTGTTCGCTCTTCTCTCGGTTTTACGGTTCGGCTTTGTGGTCGTGGCAGCGCCGTCTTTTGGGCATAAGACGCGTCTTTTAGTTAGACAAGCGGTTTGTTTGTGATAGCGTACGGCACATACTTTATGTCTATGGCTTCCTCACGGCACGTTTTCCCTTCAATCCCTATGTATGTTGCATCTGAATCGTGGTTTCTTGACTACTTACCACAAGTCCTTCCAGTAATGCTTAACGGTCCAATTGGTTAAAGCAGTAACTGCTGCCAGTTTTTACTCACAGATGTCTTAGTAATGGCAAATGACTGATGCTACAACGGCTTTCCGTTACTTCCTTCGATACCTTCGAATACTTGGGCCTGCATGATGTCTGCTTAAACTTTGTTTGCATTGCGTTTCAACGTTTTGTAGAAACTTAGTTCCTGCCGATTTACAAAGAACATCTTTCAAAGCAACAGCCGTCTCCAACTCTTACTGTTACATCCCCGGGCAACGCCGAGCTCTACTGTTAGTATATATATATATATATATATATATATATATATATATATATATATATATATATATATATATATATATATATATAACAAGAAAAACCTCGGATTGGTAGGAAAATATTCCAGTAGACTAATTGAAGGGATTCCTAGAAGTCCATGCCTTAAAGAAATAAAAATAACAATGTTCTCACGGGTACAGCCCATACCTTACGAAGGGCTTTATCTATTTAAAATATGTTTTTTTGTGTCAGTGGAAAATGTCATGATGCCATTTCTAACATTAGGTCTCTGTGAGGGACTCGGAAAGAAATATGTACACACCAGAATCAAAGGAAATAAAATAATAATAATTATCCTTATTATTGTTAATACCATTATTATTATTATTATTATTATTATTATTATTATTATTATTATTATTATTATTTTTAAAATTTTAATGATTATTATGTGATGATGTTTGCTGTCTAAAATGGCATAACTCTATCAGACAATTTGCTGTAACTCACTTAATCCTAATCACCCTCTACCTTACCGGCTATATTAACTTGTTCAGTTCTCTAAGGAAACATTTTTTAGGTCATTCTATTTTATCTGTTTATTTTTGAAATTGAGTCATCATTTATTTCTATCTTCTCACCTTTCTTTTCTTTCACGCTCTCTCTCACCTTCTCTCTTTCTCCTTTCCGTTTTTATTTTTTTAAATTTATATTTGAATTATTTTATTTTTCTTTCTTCCTTTTTCATTATCAAAATTGTTTCTTTTTTATTTTCATTTTTTCCTTTACTTTTGTTTTTCTCTCTTTTCTTTCCCTTTCTCCTTTTTATCCCGATACACTATCCGGAATGGCTGATTCCATTTCTAAAAAAAAACTTTCCTTCTGAAAAGATGAATGTTAAAATATTGATGAAATAAAGATATATTTTTAAGTTGTGCTATATCTAAGGGATACATTACTCATATCAGAAATAGAGCGTATGTAAATATAACAGTGAACATTGAAGTCAACATTCAGTGGCGGCAGGCTGTTTCATGATAAACGCAATCGTCAGGCGATGTGTTTTTTTCTCGATATATAAATAATCGGAAAAAAAAGAAACCAATACACAACCCGACGATTTCGTCTAGCGTGAAACAGCCTGTTGCGTCTGAGTGTTGACTTCAATGTTTAATTTTACACACACACACACACACACATATATATATATATATATATATATATATATATATATATATATATATATATATATATATATATACATATACATATACATATATACAACATCACTAAGCTAAGCATTAGTGCTATGGATTATGCAGCAAGTTATTTTTAGTGTGAAGCTAATATTGACAGATTAAATGATTTTTGGGGATTCATTTCACAGTTCAATCAAAACGGTTTTAATTTTCCTTCTTATGAAAATAAATATTAAATAGAAATTGACTCTTTATTTGCCAGTAGAATTTATTGCACATATACAAAATAAGAGGTTACAGATCGTGAGTTCTATCTTAGGTAATATCCAGCATATTAAGTAGTTTAATTAAATTATATTAAAATTGATCTTTGAATTACCTAAATCACCTAAAATATACTTTGTCTATTTAATTTTAATTGACAGAATTTACGAAGCAGATTTTACATTGTTGTGCTGCTAAGATTTATTTAGACATGTTACATGTTAAAATGATTCTTATAATCATTGTACATCTATGCACTGCACTAGACACGGAATAGAATCAATCATATGACTAGGGCTGGAGAAATGCAGAAATATGCATTCTAATAGATCCCATTTCCAGGGGTTGAGGGTATATCCACGTCCAGCTTCGCATTTCCCTTACAAAGTTTTCTTCCGTGGCTCCAAGTGCGGAAGTATATTTTGTCTTTTAAATAGTTTTTTCTTTCCAGAGAAATGATTAATCACATATTAATGATCAATATATATATATATATATATATATGACTGAGATATAAAATTTCTAGTCGACTGCTGCAAATTTAGGTTCGTGCAAAATTAACATCCAAGTTTTTAGGCATTATAGCATTTTTGCTCACTTTGCGAAAATAGAGTAGAGTCATATAAATCATCGCTATCTGTTCATTTCCGTCTGTGCATATGTGCTAACTTGGCTAGCATATCAGTCACATTCATATTTCTTTAAACTTCACAGTTTCATAAGTGTTATTTATACTGCCACCGTGTCGAGAGGAGCTTAGTTATAATTTAGTACGCGATCATTAGTTAAACAAGGACAGTGCTCTCAAACCTTTAGTCCCTATATTTTGTGATTTCTTGGTAGCACAAATTGCATCAGTTTTTAATCTTATTCATACACCCACAAAAGGCTGTGGAAAAGGGTTGTATGGTTTTATCTCACTTCTTCTCTGTGACACACCCTGTGATCGTGTTCCCCTTAGGTGTTATCAAGAAGTCATATATTTGAAAATTTGACTATGGCGAGATTCGAACATAGGTCATGGTCGGAACGCTAATCATTGAACCATTCGGGCTAATTAGGTCATATATTACCCCTTACATATAGTAAAATCACTAATATCTTACCACACATTATGCATTATTCTTTCTTGGACCACTACAGTACTGAGGCTGAAAATTTTAATTAAAATTAAACGAAAAATAATCAAAATTGTTGACCATATGTTGATATATTGCAGTTATGCTCCTCTCATCATTCTTCTTCTATGCACCTTGTCCCTTTAGGACGGAGCAATCGTGGCTCTCCACAATTTCCTGTATTTTTAGTTCTTAATAATTTTGTTTTTTTTTTATTATATCTCCTAATCCCTGCTGCGTAACATTTACACAACTTCGTTAGGCACGTTACACATAAGCATGCCTCTGTACTGCTTTCCTTCAATATGATCTGTGTGTGCCAAATTTTCCAAGAACTATTTCCTTAATACGCGTCTTATTATTTTCAATCGTCTCTTCTTGATGGTGTCTGTATATGTCCTTTTTGTTACTATGTTCACTGAAACTTTGTTTTTCCTTATTATTTGTAAAATAACGTTGTGTATGAATTATCATGCCCCCTCCACCGGGATATATTATCTCCAACACTAATTATTAAAAAACACCATTAAATACTTACATTGGGCACACATGAACCATATTCTTCTGCATATTGATACCTTCTCTGTCGAAACTCAGAGCAATCCGTGCACATTCCGAACAGGACATCAAAAACGACGAAAATAGAACTATCTACACGTTGTAACCCAGAAAATATTACTGAATGAAGGATAAACAAAACGAAAGTTGGAAATGAATTGGTAATCTTTATAACATCAATAAACTACAATACATGCCAGCTGCGTGACGTAGGTAAGTGGTGGACTACTTAGCAAATTTACGATATTTTCCTGCCTCCGCATGATGTAGGTTGTGGTACAAGGCCAAATTTAATGTGCGTGTTCCGGGCAAGAATCGCCAATAGACCGCGCATTCGTGGAATCGGTTATCTGTCTACCTCCCCGGACGCGACTCTGCCGTTCGGCATTGGCTCGTCCGGGTTCCTCTTTGCTCAAAGGCAGAGAGTTCGACACAGCAAGAGCTTACTACGCTGACAGCGTAGACAGAATATTTACCCCCATCTATAATAGTGTCCAACGTCTATGATGACTGTGGCATACCCATTAGTGTTCATAGGTATGGTATAAGACAAATGTTAGTGGATAATATTAACATACTCTACAGCATCCAACCCATGGGAAAAACTCCTCAAAACCTTAGAAGCTATTATTATACAAAATAAATAATATATCGTTAAATAAAATAGCATTAAATAAAATATAATTCACCACAAGAGACGATATCTTGAATAGCTTACGATATAACTAATATGTCCATGAGAAAAACTACAAATAAATAAATAAGTAAAAAATAAATAAACGTTATAAAATAAATAATTAAATAAATGTCATTATTTATTATACGATCTCGTTGATCGTAATCTTTACACATGATGTCATGACAGTTTCAAATTTACAAGTTCCCAATGAATTCCAGGATGTAGCCAAAGGAAGTGTAACTACCACAGAGACACCGCATTGTTTCTTGATAAGGAAGTCGATGGTTCAACCTACTTAAACAAACAATAACAAAATATGAAATTCGGACAGTTCATCTATAACTACAAGCACAATACTCAACTATCCGAATATTGGAAAAAGATTATAAAAAATAAACAAATAAAAATTGTAGCACGACTTAGAGTCGAATCTTCCGGTGTTTTGACAAAACCAATGCACGATCTTATACATCATAGACATATAATATAAATGACACATTACATAGAAAACATGTAGAGATTAATATGTATTACATATAACTTTTAACTATTAAGTATATCAAGACATATATACAAGTAGTTATAAATTAACTAATCAGATCTAATCAGATCTAATAAAAATAACAAAATTAAATTAAAAAAGCATGGTATAATCTGCATTTTGAATTAATCTGGATCTCCATTTATGAAAACAAAAAATATATTTTATGCCCAACAATCAATCAATTGCGTTATTTGTGCATAGAAATACAACCAAAACTTCTAGCTAAAGAATGACACACTTATTAAAAGTGAAAACAACTTAGACGGATATTTCTCAAGCGTCCCATCTCGAATAAAAATATAAATATGTGTCACTGATTTCTTCAAATATTTCCATTCCTGAACTGAATTACCTCTATTCCAAGACAAAATACATAGCTATAAACATAACAACAAATTAAAATAAAATGGTTAAATTCATACCCTTCTAATATATATTCTCTCTTGGCTCTTCCGTCGAATTCGACGTATGAGGGTCAAGCAGATCAGTTCCTAGGAAACTGACAGCCCGGCACCAGCACATGTGATTTGATTATAGTGGTAAAGCTTTTGTGCAGAAAATCCACCCTTTTTTAAGCGCGGAATACAGAGACTTGGTGCAATACCTGCCACAGGGTCCCTAAACGACCATCCACATGTTTTGTTTTAAATTCAGAGTTGTCCTTCTCCTAGACCAGTTGGCATCCAAGGTTATGGAAGCCAGTCTGTCCTGCTATTTACCCATAAATCTTTTTCACGACTTCACACGATTAAAAATCTTCGCCATGCACATGATAACATCATCACGTCTTTTGAAATGAAAATGATTTTGTAATGTTTATTTAGTTTGTAAAAAATAAAATGTAGCAACATCATTCCGTTACAAGACAATTTGCAAATGTGTTAAAAAAAAAGATTGACTCTACATATATATAAGACATTGTTAAAAATTTTGACCCTGAAGATGAACAATGATGTTCGAAAGTACTCGGTTATCTTACGGACAATATTTATTTCGATATAATTTTCAAATAAAAAGTCTCATTAGAAAATATGAGAAAATTCGAAAGAGTCTATGCAGGACTATGTTGTCTTTGACATTCAACACAACATACATATATATATATATATATATATATATATATATATATATATATATAATGGGTAGCAAAAGTATTTAACACATCAGGCTTTTTTTATAAATTTCACAAAAAATTGTTCAATTTGAATGATACTTAGTTCAAATATTTTAATGAACATTGTCGAACTAAACAGAAAGGAAAATTGAGAAACATTGTTTTTATGTACTTTTATCGACAATTTTCGATTTTGAGTGTGCGAAAAAGTATTTAACCTGATTTGTCAATATTTAGTAGCATATCCTCTCTTCTGCCTTACAGCCTCGATTCGTTTTCTGTACTTTTCAACGAGCTTCTTTCAGGAGAATTTTGACAGTTTCACTCATTTTTTCTTCACAGATTTTCTACAGTTCCTTGATATTTTTGGATCTCTTTCGTGTACTCTCAATCTGAGTGCGTGCGTGTGTTTATTTTATGATATTTCAGATGTAACTAAAATATATCTGTAAAATCTGTACACTATGGATGAATACAAAAGGTAAACTTACTTTAACCGAAGCATTTCGTCCTCTGACCTACTATATCTAGACAAATGTGAGGATCTGATTTTGCAACAATTATCAATAAACAAAATTATACATGTTGTTAGGTTTGCAAAATTTAAAATTTCATAGACGCTCACAAATACTCATCAGGATGATTGACATATCTAGATTAATCTTGGAGGATGCTTAATAACGTAATTTAATGTCTAATAAACGAAAAGGAGTAAATCCTGTTGTTGAATTCTTTTTACGCATAGATATACATATAATTATATATATACATACATTGTGTAGCAAAATTATTTAACATATGTTTTTTATAAATTTCATAATATATATATATATATATATATATATATATATATATATATATATATATGTTAAAATAATAATTCACATTCTAGAACAAAATTAAATAGGGAAAATATTATTTACGAATTTAAATGCCCATTAAGGAATTGTATTCCTGATCAGTCAAAATTCGTACATAATTATATAAGCCACACTACAACATGTTTGACACGCAGACTTACTCTACACCTTTCTGATAATAGCTCAATTAGATCGCATTTAAATATTCATGGAGACCTACCGGACACTATTCATAACATACTTGTTGACAATACTAATATAATAGCATCATCTACATGCAAAAAAGGCTAAAAATAATGGAAGCCTTATTAATAATAAAAAAAAACACTTAATAATATTAATTTTGAACATGGACATAATATCTTGATCGTGTTTTGAAAAAGTCAAACATTTTATAAAACATACATACAACAAACTATTTCTTATTTTAACAGTTAAAATATAATCCTTGAAAATGGCTAAATGTATAGCCGAAAGCGCTCGGATAAAAAGAATATTCGGACAGTTTTTATATAATTTATCATTCGAAAAGAGAAAAAATATTAGTTCACATGAGAAATTGTATGAAAAATAAATAAAAGAACCTTCTCTGTCGTTTTCAATGAAATGTGCATGAAAGAAGGATTGTTGCCTAAATACACAAATATATATAAACCAGTCTCCTACCCGTCTTCGGCAAAGTCTTCGAAGCCCTTATCAACACCGAAGTGGTTAATCACCTTACATCCCATGACCTGCTCTTAGACAAGCCATATGGTTTCCGCTTTGCCCGATCTAGAGCTGATGTGCTTAATTTACTGAATTTGTCTACCAAGGTCTTCATAATACCGGTGAAGCTCTTGCCGTGGCCCTCCAAAGCGTTTGATAGGGTTTGACATGCCGGCATTCCTCGCAAGATTCAGGGTTATGGTATTACAGGTCGATTGTTTGACCTAGTACAATCATTCCTGTCAAACCGAGAATTGAAGCTCGTTCTCAGCGGATTCTCCTCCAGCTGCTATCCCACGAACGCCGGTGTTCCACAAGGCTCCATCCTAGGTTCTACTCTGTCCCTTATATTCATAAACGATCTACGCGGATGACACCACAATTTACTCCTGCCTCTAAAACAAATCTAATGTCGCTGACAAATTTAACCTGGCAGTTCGTCTCGAAAAGGACCTCCAATCGATTGTGAACTGTGGCAGGAATTGGCTGGTTAACTTTAACGCCTCAAAAACAAAACTGCTCTCTATTAATCACCAGAGGGATCCTTCCTTGCTTCCAATTAGAATGTCTGAAGCCCAACTTCTCGAGAGCTCATCTTTTCGTCTGCTCGGTCTCACGCTGTCCGCTAACGTGAGATGGAGCAAATACATTGAGTCAATTGCTTCATCCATCGCAAGGAAAGTTGGCTCCCTCTGCCGGGCCAATACATTTTTCTCCCCGAAATCGATCCTTCAAATCTACAAATCAACCATTCGCCCTTGCATGGAGTATTGCTGCCATATATGGTCTGGAGCCCCTTCTGTTTACCTCAAGGTTCTTGATATGATCCAGAAACGGGTATGCAACGTAATTGGCCCTGATCTGTCATCTCATCTGCAGTCGCTCTCTCACAGACGCGCCGTCGCCTCGCTCTGTCTTTTTTTACAAATACTTCCATGGTAATTGCTCCGATGAGCTGCTTTCGCTGGTTCCCATGCTTCATGAACTCAAGCGTCCTACGAGGCTGGCATCCCGCTCCCACCCTTTCACTGTTGAAACTGTTAAATGTAGACGTCTCTTCTACTCCAATAGCTTCATATCTCGCACCTCTCGCCTGTGGAACTCCCTTCCTTATTCCTGTTTCCATGAGAACTATAATCTCCAACTATTAAAATGTAACGTCAATCGACATATCCAGTTGCCTTAATCTATCCACTATCCTTCTCCACATCCTTTCCTCTGTCACTCCTATCTGCTCTCGCTCCAAATCTTCTGTAACCCCTTGCGTGCTAGTGACTTCCAGCCTTGCTTGGGGTGAAAAGTTTAAAAAAAGTTATAGCATAGGGAAGCACTGCATTATACACACACTCGCGCACGCGCAAAGACACACACACAGGTACACACACAGGTACACACACACACAGACACTTGTGTGGGTGTCTGTGCGTACGCGTTCCTGCGTGTATACTTGTGTGCGTTAGTATGCGATAACTTATTTTAATGAAAATAAAATATATTTACCTTGTTCAACTCTTTCTAACTAACAAAGAAAAAATCAAATAATTATTCCGAAAGCAAAAAAAAAAAGGCAAATTTATCAACTCTCTAATTCTTAATAAAATTCTGTTTACTAAATTGTTTGAGTCTTGAATCCAATTCATAAAAACGATTATAACGCAATGTTTGAAGAAAAGAAAATGAGAAAAATAACGAGTTTAATTATCGGAATCATTAGAATTTGTTTATTTTTCTTTCATCCTGTAACAAACGAAATAAATAAATTTTCTCTTTTTATGTGTCTTCCTGTCTTGGAAACCTCAGCCAGGAAAGTTTCCTGAAAAAAGAAAAAAAAAAAGAAAAAAAAAAGAAGAAAAAAATTTGCAGTAACCGAAAAAGGAAAAATAGAAATAGAGAGGGATTATAAAATTCGAGCAGTGCAGGTAATCGCCTATCTATTTCAATCTGGCAACATAAACTTTGATTTCGCTTCAGTTGAACTGATTTTGCATCGTTGATTAGAATTCGCTTGCAAGAGAATTTTTGCCGAAATGAGTAAAAGTATAAAAATAAAGAATTTATCGCGACCATTCAGTCAAGCATTAAAACTCTAAATTGAACGATGCCAGTGCTATTGTACAGATAAAAAAGGTTATTGAGATTGAAATTTGCTTTGTAATTATTTTGGGATTAAGTAACAGCAATGAATGATCGCATCTGATGTCGTAAAATTTAAGGAAAACTTTTTTTGCAAAGTTCGCTTGATGCACAAAATTTATAACGACGCTTGTGACACAAGTGAAAACTTTAAAGCTCCCATCATTGTTTTTTATGCATAATTCGGTGTCGTAAATGTACATCTTGTACACTCACTTACACAAGCCTATCAACATACACATATAAAGATAAAACTCACATAAACTGATACCTACCTACCTATCAATCTATCTATTGAAGGGATTTTTTACACGATGCCATTTATTATTACTATATACGTTGTTAGAGTGACTACCCATTTTGTACTTCTATATTGTATTTGTATTTAAATAAAATAGATTTCTTATAATAACGATATATATATATATATATATATCTTTCATGCACATTTCATTGAATACGACAGACAAGATGTACTTATTTAGTTTTTTTTATACAATTTCTCATTTAAATATCTACATATATATATACAAAAATATCTATATCTATCTATCTATCTATCTATCTATCTATATATAAATATATATATATATACAATGTCATTCTCTCGCTGTATATATAGCTAAAAGTATTCAATATCAGAAATAGAGCTTATATAATTATAAATGTGGGCACTGATTTCTACACAAAGCGGCGGCAGGCTATTTCGTTCTTTGGCTTAATCTGAAAGACTTTATACATACATACAAATATACATACATGCATGCATATATATA